>JAUCMT010000154.1:11607449-11619749 GCA_032357475.1 Enteromius thamalakanensis | reverse complement strand
TACCTGGACTCATTTAATCAATGAACTCTTGTCTCCACCCACCTCATGTGTTGTTATGGTTGTTCATCTGTTTCTCCACCCATCTGTGTCATTATCCCATGTATAAATATCCCGGATGTCCTTGTACGGCTCACTGGTCAATGTTTAGATGTATGTTTGTCTTCCCGTTGTCTAGCCATCTGTGTTTTCCCCGAGTCTTCTTTGTTCCATGTCTCTGGATTTCCCGTTGCTGCCTTCCCAGGATTATTCTAATGTCTTTGCCTCCGATGTTCCCATTCTTCGTTGTTTATCCTGACTGTACTGACTCTGATCTGTAAAAAAAGCTTGCAAATGGATCTGCACGTCTACTCCCCTCTGTTCCGTGACAATGACACTAATATATATATACACTAGTCAAAATTTGAAGTAAATCAAAACCTTTCATCAAAGGTCTCAAAACCAAAAACATTACCCAATATTCTTGTCTTAGGACAACTTTGATGAAATGTAATAATCTACTTTAAATGTTGACTACAGTATACTGTATATATATATATATATAGAGAGAGAGAGAGAGAGAGAGAGAGAGAGAAATAGAGGCCAGATTAAAGAAGAATCATATAACTGAATAATGCACAATGACATCTATAACATGCATTTAGAAAACCGCATGCATTTTCCATTTAAATGGGTCATCCAGTGCCGCATGCACTTTTACAAGCTTTTTGGACTGAAATGTGTTTGGAGTGTGTGTACACAACCACCCTTCGATGATAAAGATTCACTAGTAGTTTTCTTTTAATTTAATAAAAATCAGTCGCCCCTTCTGAAATCAAGCCATTCTCAAATGCATGTCGGTGTGATGTCACATTGACAGAGGCCACTCCCACAATAGTTTGATTGACAGCAGCGTGTCACACAGACTGAACTGGTGTCTTACTTCAGAGATTGAGGTGTTTTGTTGTTGAATGTATTAATGAACAGCAGTAGTCAGTTACCCCCGACATCTAAGTGACTAAAGACACAGAGGATTAACGTTATGTTTGGTTCTGAAGGAAACGTGCCCTTGGTCAACCGAAATGCTTTATGTTCACGCAATTCATTCATGATCCAGCCTCACCTAGAGAAGCAGGGAGTATAATGTTTTTTAATGAATCTTTCATATTGGCTGTTTATTAGTACTTCTGCATGACCATATTCTACATCCCTAGTTCTACCTCAATACATGAGCCAGCAGGTTATTATAGCAGATCAAAGCCAGACACTTATTTCATGGCTTCTTCGCAAAAAGTAATAAATAAAACAATAAATAAATAATATAATACAATTATTTTTTTTTTTTTTTAACCATAAGTCAGTCGCCACATTCCAAGGTTTGTTATTCCCAGATAACAACCGGCAAAACTAATAACACAGGGGTACTACGAATCATCTTGGCCGTTTGTAATTATATCACTCCGCTGTCGCTGACTGTTTGGCGCCATCCAAATTCTTAACCACAAACTAAAATGGATGAATTTAACCTTTAACACGTACGTAAAAAAACCAAAATTTTAAGCAGTGGATTGATACTTTGTAATTTGATGATTTTTGATTGATAACATTGAAAAGGCAGCTTTAGAGAAAGTATTTTCACACCCCAAATAAATTTAAAGCAAAAAAAAAAAAACCTTAAACCTCAATTGTGATATTTATGAAGAAACACATTTTCCAGATGGTCTCCGGTTCATTAAAAGGCCTACATCATCTATGTGACAGCTGTGGAAAATAACTCAAGCGCTGAGTTTCACTTGACGTTTTGAAAGATGAGATTAATTCATCGGTGCCTCCCCCCAACCCCACCCAGCATTAATCCACCTTTCTATCAGACTCTATCTCTCCTTGTGTGTTTGACGGAAGGTGAGACTATCAGTCAGCGGCCGTGCCGATCAATCGCTTCGATCCAGCAGCCGCAGTCAAGCCTATTCATCACCTAAACCCTGTTTTTTTCTTCCGTTTCATCCCTCCTTCCCTTCATTTTCCATCTCTCCCCTCCTCTGGGGATAGTCGTGCAGGTGTTTGACCCTTGTGAAACCAGAATAAAAGCTACTTATTCTTTCCTCCTCTCTCTCTCTTTCTCTGTGTGTCAGATGTGAGTGGAGTGGTTGTGAGGATGCGTGTCAGGTGTCACAAGGATGCTGGCAGACATGTTGGCACAAGTTTCTGATGTCTGTCCTCTATGTGTCCCGAAGGCAACAAAACCTTTTCGGGATGCTGTAACTTGTCATGAGTTTTGCGAGCAGGGCAGGTGTCCTCTTTCAGGGTTGAAGCCATCCATCTCACTTAAGCACACACGCGCGCACACACAGAGGTTCTGCTGATGGTTGTGGTCGGAGTTGGTGAACTGTGCAGAGATTCATCCAGCATAACCCTGCTGATTTCAGAGCTTTTCTGAATTAATGCCACCAACCCCTTGTGCCGGCATGCTTTCAGCATCTTGCACTCAGGTAATTTTACAGTTGCTTGCAAATTGAGGCCGATCAGCATCAAACTGCAGTTAATGGCATTAGCTAGAACTAGAGGGTTTATATGCAAGCCAGGCTCTCTGGAGCTTAGCAGACTAGTTTTGCAGTTTATCTCTTATCTCAAAAACAATGCTCTTTTTCCCCTTGTCTGGCAGTTTGAGAACTACTAATCACTTTACATTACATCCTCATTAGAAACTCCCCAAATTATGCAATTTCGCATAATTTGACAAATTCACTTGGAAAAAAAATTGCATAGATGCATTCAGGCATGTTTCTTGTTATTAATGCTATCCACAGTTATAAACACAGATGTGTTGATGAATGTTAATAGTTTTAACCAGGAGTAACATTTATTTAATTGATTTCTGGTTATTGTGTGACACTAAAGACTTTATATATAGTCTCCATTGCTCAGTAAAAGCAGTAATATTGGGAAAGATAAAAAATTGAAATAACTATTTTCTATTTTATACATATAATTAATTAGCATACAGTATTTTTCTGTCATTTGATCATTTATTGATTATATGAATATAATTTAAAATGTATTTTATACCAGCCGATTCGGATGTTATCATGTGATTTGAATGGGCCGTTATCAGTCGTTATCAGCCCATTCATATGGGTTAGTAGGTGCCTGCTGCACCTTCTGGTAAAACTTAAAATTAAATTAGTTATTCTAGCGATTAGATTGTGTTTATTTAATGTCTACACCTATCCCAACCCTAACACCTACCCTTTACCATGATAGAAAAACAGTATTATTGACGGAAATTGTTACAAAAAAAAAATGTTCGATTGATGTGCACATGCACAGTAGTTCTATGGATGATAACAGCCTTCTAAGCCTACAAGTAGGTAGTCCTATGGATGGTAACAGTCTTCTAAGCCTACCAGTAGGTGCACAGACTGGACTGGAGTATTACCTCAGACCCACCCTGAGTGAGCCATCATCAGTCTGAGATGCAGAGACAAGCATGACTTCTAATCGTTTGAGGTGTTTTGCTGTTGAATGAACACATGGCAGTAGTTTACTCCCAATGTCTGAACATGCAGAGGATTAACTTAGGTTTGTTTCTGAAGGGAATGCACCCTTGATCTACCTAAATGTGTTTATGTTCGCGCAGATCATTCATGATCTAGCCTCATCTCAGGGGCGTAAATCCCGGGGGGAGATTTGCAAATCACTGCCTAGTGTGTGTACCTGCACAGCTAAGGTGAGGGAACAGAAGAGCCCGTAGTGGCACGCAAGTCTAGTCCATAGAACCGGACAGATGTGTGGGGGGTAGACCATCCTGCAGCATTACAGATCAACAGAGACCCCAGATATCAAGGACTTGGGAGGCTGCCACACTTCTAGTTGAATGAGCCTTGATTCCTAGCAGCAGCGGGAGATTTTGGCCTGGCTTCCTGAAGGGAAGTCCTGCAGTACAATCGCCTGTGGTGTTTCTGCAGGAACCCTCAAAATGCACTCACAGGGTACAGATAAAGGGGCCACTGCGATCTGAGATCTCCTCTATGGGCTCAACAGATGCATCCAGATGGCATCCAGAGGGCCTCTAACACCACGACCAGATCCCACGTAGGGACTTGGGATCATACTGGAGGCCAAAACCTCAGTGCACCACAGAGGAAATGTGAAACCAGGGGGTCTCTGTGTGTCCACTGATTCTGGATTCTGCCGGTGTTCTCTACACCAAGAAGTAAAAAGTTTCCACTTCAGGGCATACAGTTTCCCTGTGGATGGAGCTTTGTATTAGAAGATTAACAATATAAAGCATCTTTAAATAACTTAAATGCACAAGGCAACATGTGCTGATTTCACGCACAAACATTTTCTCCCCACAGGAAGAAAGGTGTCATAGCAGCATAGCAGCAGCAGCAGCGAGCTCTTACCAAAAAAGGAGAAAGAACTGCAACGCGGGCTTCTGAACCCTGAGTTACTGTATAGAGTGCTCGATCTAGGGAATGCAGGTGGAGATCGGGTGAGCCAATCTCCAACCCGTACACGAATTCCAAATGCGATTCTCACGATCTCAATCGGCGCCGTGCCTCAGCAGCAGCAGGAGAGAACCGCGAGCTTGCATGCACAGAGAGAGAGAAGTACGATTTGCCCTCTTGAGAGCTGACAGTGCAAGCTCCGCTCCCAAGAATGGTGCTCATGATCCATTCATTTATAGTAATGATAGACAACATACTTGTGCATACAAAGTACTGTAGATGTGTTGTGAAATGAAGAAGGTAGGGTTCGCCCATCTTCTACCAAATCCCTCCGCGATTCCCAGAGCACAGCCACTGCATCCCCCTCGGTGAAAGCGGGGCTGGCACCATTGAGGAACCCCGGTGAAGACTCTCTCCTCAAAGAGAGCCCCCCCGAGAGCAAAGCATGCGCAGAAGCGGACGCTAGGGAGCTGACTGTGCGTGCTTTGCTCTCAAGCAGACAGCACTCAAACTGCATGTTTCCCCACCCGTAACGTAGTTTCCGCACCTTTGCCTTCACTCAGAATTTTTAAATAGGGAGTGATAATAGACAGACAACACCAAATAAGACTGACACACACAGAGCGCTTGCTGAATGACAAAAAGCTGAAGCTGGCTGCACTCCATGTGCTTTTATGCTTCCTGGCCAATGACATCATTCGCCTATGATGTCTCGCCCATCCATTGGACTGATCACACATACTATTCAGAGCCGTTTTCATTCATTAGGCAACACATTAAAATGGTCAAAAGTGGAAAAGAAAAAGCTTTTAAATTTTTTTATTTCAAATACAAATCTTTTGAAACCCCCACCACCACCACCACCACCCCCCCACTTTTGATCCATTTAATTGGTTCTCTAAGGAATAACTGTATTCTAAACTGCAATTATAAAAAGATTATTATTTTTTTTTTGCCTGCTTTCTTAGTCTTTTAATGAACAGCATGCTTACGTTTTCATTTGTCATGTTCAAATTTTGGGCACCAAAGCATAAAGAAATAGATGTAAATCCTATGGCTCGAAGAAAGGGTTAAATCTGCGACAGAGGAGCTTGTCATTTATGTCTAACCACCCTGTTGTTCATCCGTCACATCCAAGAGTGCTGCAATAGCAATAACTATTATTTTATTAGGGAAATTATGGATAAATCAGTGAGTATTAATCTCAAGGTTGTTTAACTGGAGGGTCAGAGAGTCTCAGGTTTTAATAAAATAAAGGAGACGAGGCTGAATGGGTAACAACCTTCATAAATACTACAAAAGCAGTGTAGACCCTGCTATTTAATAAATGGTCTACTAACTTCACAGAACTCTCTCTGCTTCATCTCCTCATTTAAATACGAAGCTAAACCCTAAGGGCCCCTTTCTCGCTCGCTCTTTAATTTCACTCATCCCTTTTTTTAATCAGTTTTATTTTATCTGGGGAAAGTTATTTTAACATGTCTACATATTATTTCTTTCTCAGTAAGAATGTGTGACATCAATTATTCAATGACGACAGAACTGTAAAATAGGTTAACATTCATTAGGAGCTCACTAATCACAAATGCTGGCACATGCTGAAGAAAGCACTGAGGAAATGGAGAAAGAGAGGTCTGTTACTGGAGGGTTAACGCATCGACACTGGGGCACCTCTGATAATTTACAGTGAGCTGTGCCTGGCTGGCTGATACCGGGTGGAAGCATAATTCTGTCTGATCAGGCTGAAAGCCATGGCTGACAGCTTATTGCTGTTGGTCAATAGGGGATGTATCACTCCCTTGCTTTCGCTCCTTTATGCCAGAGTCTTTGCACTCTATTGTTAGCTTTACCATAAAGGTAGTATACAATCATTCTGTCATTCTCAGTGTTTCTGTTATTGTCATAAATGACTTCCCTGTCCTTTTGCCCTCAGTGTTATAATCACATTATAAACCTTACTAAAGATTTATGCACAAAATAAAAACATTTGAATATTTATTGTGTAAAAATGTTTTCTAAACCTTTTATATATATATATTTTTTTTTTAAGTGCCATGTGTGTCATGCATCATACATATTTTTTTCATACATACAAAGTGTTATTGAAAGTTAGTGGGTGTTCACCAATTAACATCTTTAGTGAAGAACTTTAAAATATGAATATGTAAAGGATTTGTTTTTTAATTCTGCATTAATTTTGCTAAATTATAGATAAACTGTAATTATTATTTAATTATTTAATTAATTAATAATAATAATCTATTATTATTATTATTATTTATTTATTAAAATATAACAATTTTAACTTTAAAACTACAGAAAAAAGAGTCCATGCTATTGTACACAAAAAAGAAGTTGGATGAGATTAAATTCAAAATATGTTCCAACATGGTATAATTAATATTATATGGGTAGTAAATGTGTGTGTGTGTGTGTGTGTGTGTGTGTGTGACATACTGTAATAATAAATTAAATAACACTGAAGATAAACCTCTCTCATGCTACTTGTAACTCGAATGAACGAATGACAAATTTTTCTCATGTTATTTGTATTAATTTTAGCTGTCTCACCATAGGACATGGTCCATTTTTTATTTGTCTGATACTCATATATAACACACATATTTCAGGAGAATTTGTTTTGTATCAGAAAACACAGCAGCCAAATATATACTAAAAACTTACAGACATATGACACAATACTATTCAAAACAATACAATATAAAAATTTAGATCATAAAGTGTGTTAAAAGTTCTGAAAGTAAAGCCCATTTTTATAAAAGTCAAAGCCAATAGTGCCCTGAAGTGCCCATAGTCCAAGAAACACCCAGCTCTTTCCTCAAGCAGATACCTCTATTTCTCTCGATATTTTTGTGAGAGAGCTCCAGACATCAATTGTAGTTTAGAGCAGAGGCACATCCAGACTTTTCAATATATAGATGCAAGCCAGAAATCCTGGGTTTGATGCAGCATCTAACAAAAAGGTGCGAAGAAGAAATCAGCCCAGAATTGCTCATTTTCAAAACAATCTGACAATATATCAACTATTTCCAAAGCCTTGTCTGCTGAGTTGGGATGGAAACCCACTGCAGCTCATCTTAGAGGTATAAGGCTGGAGTCTTATGACTACACTAATGGTTCTTGGCAGATAGGGCTGGCAGATGTTCATCAGACATTCACATTGAGATTAGCGGCGAACGCCCATTAAGCAGATAAGATCTATTGATAATCTGAGAAACAGATCTTTGACTAATGGAGTTTAAATACAGTATGTTCTCTATCCACAGAGAGTTCGAATGCAGTCAGTGACACTGTTGTAAACTCAAAATATTAAGAAGCAAATACAGATACGAGCATCTCAGTAATAACAAATGATGTTTAAACTGCACCAGAGAGACGACTGCTGTTTCCACGAGAGAAAGTCTCTTTATATGTAGATGAACATGGGCTGCTTGTGTTGCGGAGTGTTTATTTTATGATGTTTTGCCTTGTCTTTTAAATTGTGTTTTGCAAAGTCTTCAGAGTCAAATGTAGGCCCTAGGCAGAGAGCGAGAGAGAGAGGAATATGAATGGAGTGTTTGTTAGTCAGTACGAGTTCTCTCCTCAGAGATCAGACATCATTTGAACGTGGTGCAGCAGTTCATTCATCATTAATTAGCAGAGCCGTGTGAAACAATGTTTCTCTGTATTACTTACCTGAGCAGATGCGAGTGTGTGTGTGTCTATCAATCTATGCCTAATTTAACTCAGCATGTTTTTTTTGTCAGGGAGTAAGTGCTCAAACAAGCCTCAGTAAAGATTTTGTAGTCCAATTATACATGCTTGAATGTTTTTATTTATTTATTATTATTAACATGCACCCCTGTACCCTTTCTATGGTATGTTTGTTGTTATGTGACTATGGACTATGATAGTTTGCCTGATAGTTTTCAAAAATCAAAGGGATTTATAATGCAAAATTAACATTCTGCCATCACATTAATGGTGTTTCTAACCTGTATGATTGACCTTCTTCTGACATAAAAGTGTAAAAGTAGTCCAGACAACTTGTGTGCTGTATTTCAAGGCTTTTGATGTCATTTGAAGTTGTTAAAGTTTGTTTCTCCCAAAAAGCTATGGCTTTAAAGTAATCTGGAATATAACTCGTTTGTCTGGGCAACTTTTCTGTTACTTTCATCATACGTTTTTATTTTTTTTTTTTAATTTTGGAGATTTCATTTACATATGGTATGTGAAGTGTCGGGTCAGGATTTGTATCTGTTTATTTTTACTTTAGTGTTTAAAAATCATACAGGTTTGTAATAACTTGAGGGTGAGCATAGTAAATAAAAAATTAATTTTAATTTTCAATACCATTTTATTTAATCAAAAACACTGAGAACTTTTTCTAAATCAGAGATTTTTTTCAACATGATTTGCTCAAACAACAAGGCTGAGTCAATTACTTGCTATCCATCCAAATGCTCTACTGGAGATGCATACTGAGTGATATAGTGCTTTTTTTTTTACAACTTCTACCTTTTTATAATCAAATGTTTTCCTCTAAAACTCCATTTGGTGACACATATGCCGAAGATTCCTCACATTACGCCACCAAAATGAATCACGATGTGTTTCCACATTTCGCTAAACAGGTGGTGTTTCACTGTACTGCGAGTGCCAAAATGAAGAAAAAAAACTGCAAAATGATACGCTTATTATAAGAATGAGTGTATTTTTGCAAGGCAAAGAAAAAAAAAAGGAAAAGCATTTTTGGTCCTTGTAAATTCATGTAAATAAATAAAGGCAGTTAAATTAAATCTTTCCTTATCTATTTTATTGAGCTTAAAAGCCAATCAAACTTCACATTAAGTGTATAACATTTGACAGTCAGTTATGTTTGGGAAGAGACATTGTCATTCAGTAAAAAGAAGTGAAATGAAAATGTTTTGCCTGACAGACAGCATTGCCTGACAGACAACCTTGATTCAAGTGCACTGTAAAGAAAAAAAAGTCTATTCAGAAAATTTTTATAACTGGCTGGTTTCTATATTTACTGTAAATGGCAAAGGATTATGTGAAATATATGGTCACTACTGTATTTATTCCCTACTGAACAGTACCCTACTGTAAATCTACTTGCCTGTGAAAAACTGACCATTGGCAAGGGAGAATTATTTTTTTTTTTTTTCTTAGCATAAAGGTTAGTATACTATTTCTGTTTTATGCCAAACTAAGATATTGTAACATGGGATGAAGGATCAGGTGAAGGAGCACGAGTAGACAGACGTAAAATGAAAACAAAAGACTTTTAATAACGATAAACAAAACGTGGAGCAGTATCCATTAACTTTACACATAGAGTAACAAAGGCACAAGCTAGACACGCATACATACATTCATTGACTGACAAGACTGAACTCAAAAGACACAGTACTTATACACAGACACTGATTACAAGACTAGACACAGCTGGGGAGAAACACAGGTGGGTTAAATACACAATCAAGGGAAACTGGGTCACAGAAGCACATGGGGAGACAGAACGCACATAGGAAGTTAAAACAAACATCACATGACAAAAGAACATAGACAGAATCCAAAACAGAGCAAGAAATACATATAACAAGGAACAAAACAAACCATGGATGTTACATTATAAAGAGCTCTCCACACAGGTTTGATTTCACTGTCAAGCTCAAAATGGGCTCTTCAGGAAGTATTTGAGTAGTTGTAAATGAATGAGAATTAGTTAACATGTAGTTACAAAGTTACTTATAGTTATTAGAATGTCTAAATGGACTATCGAAATAAAGTGTAACTATAATCGTTGAATAAGAAAAGCTCTGACTGGGTGAGTTCACGTTTTCAATTTTTAAGCAGTTGAGTTACAAATCTGACAAATAGAACTCTTAAAAACAACAATTGGTCTTGACTCAAATTGCCAACTTGTCTCAAAATAGTATGAGCCAAGGATCTCTAGACAAGGTTTTCCGGACCATTAAAGAGTCTTAGTATGAACTGGAGTCTGAAGTCTTATGCCTCCTTCTTCCTTTGGCAAAAAGACAAAAGACACTGCAGGGCCAATGGATATGATCCAAGAAAAGGTTTACTGGAACTACTTGTACTTTTTCCAGCAGTTGTCGGGGTGGTTCTACACACCAGGGGTGGATTTAGTGAACTTTGGGCCTTGGGCAAATATAGGAATGGGGCCCTATATTAGCACACATTTACTGTAAGTTGCTGCCTCCTAATGATTGTTTACTGTCTGGGTGATGTTCCAGAAATCGCACAGCATTTCATTTTGGCAGGGATTGTCTATTTGAAACATATTTTGGATCTGACCGGGTCAAACATGTCTAACATTGAAGAACTGGCCTTGCTTTTAGTTCAGACTTTTTTTGTGCTTGACAGTGAAATCAAACCTGTGTGGAGAGCTCTTTATAAATGTTATAAATTAAGTGTTCCCTGACTGGAGAGAGCACAGTGTCTTAGATATGGCCGTGGGAGGTTCATGGCAATGGTATGTTAGTTTTCAGATGCTTCAAAGTCATTTAATTAATGTTTTCTATATGAAGTACATCGAACTAACACATGCATGTAACATATTAACCCCCAGTTTCACAGACAAGGCTTAAGCTAGTAACAGATTAAATTGCTTATTTGAGCTGTTTCAGATGAAAATATCTTGCTCTGACATATTTTAAATCATGTCAGTGTCATTGTTCTGTTAAGATGCACACCTGTGATATTTTCTTAGAAGGCATTTTTGTAAAAGTTGCTTAATTAGTATCATATTTAAACTAATGCCTAGTCCTGGCTTAAGTTAAGCCCTGTGTAACATATTTTAACCCTGTAAAGCCCACTGTTGCAGAATTACAACATCGCTTTTAACAATTCATAAAAAAGGCCAGCAAATGTTTTTTTTTCTCAAAACCACATTTACATATTTAATGGGTCCTAATGTTTGTGCTCACGATGCTGTTGGATAGAAAAAGTGTTTATAGGTCTGGTCATCTTGTCGTGAACTTACTCTACCTGCAAACTTCGCATTGAGCTCATCTCCTTTTTTTGCATGACTGGATTTGTCAAGATTTAAGTAAGTAAAATTCCTTAAATATTTTTTTGTGTGTTTATTACAATGTCTAGAACATATACATATTTAGTTGTTTTAGAAAACGATAATCAAATTTGATTTAGAGCTTATTATGTCTATGTTGTAATTCTACAACGTTGGGTCAGAGTGGTAGCCTGTTGCTTTGTTTAGGGACAGGTGTGAATGGTCTTGAATGTGAACCTGTTAGTGCTCTGGGGGGATGCATTTGTCCCTTTTGGTATGATAAGTAGAGAGCATAATAGGCCAATCATACAGTATTGTTTGAATGTAGTGGAATGTTTGCATTAAAATGGATTTAAAATGGTAATACTTTGATGGATAATACTTAGATCTCTACCCTTGATACATGGTCTACTACCCTGTCTATTCTTTGTTTATCTGCTACAATATAAGACCTATATGTGTTATTCAAACATTTAATTACATTTTCCAAACTTTTTAAGTTTCAGAATGCCACCAGTGGTCATTTATTTAGTGTGGGGTGTGATTGCTGCAGTACAAAATGGAGAAAGTGATTTTGAAATGGACTCGGATGACACTGATGCAAGTGACTCAGAGAATGAAGATGTAGGTGAAATGGACAAAGAAAACCACCAACCCATTGATCCCAAATAAAACAAAACACACCGTGCCCTGTTACAGGTTACGCTGGTTGAAAAAGGAGTTTATCAAGGGACCAAGGGAGTGTAGATGGAATACGACAAGCGAAATCTGAACTTGGACTGTCAGGTGATGTTGTGATGAAGCTCACCTCCACACTTCCAGAGGGTCAAAACT
>JAUCMT010000154.1:11593651-11607349 GCA_032357475.1 Enteromius thamalakanensis | reverse complement strand
ACAAGACTAGACACAGCTGGGAAGAAACACAGGTGAAGGAAATGACTAATTAACAGAAACTAGGACAGGGAAGCACATGGGGAGATCGAGCACATGGTAATACAAAACATCACATGACACGTAACATAGAACCAAAATACAAGAAACAAAGAACAAAGCAAACTAGGAATGTTACAGATATTTTAAGATGGTTTTACATGTCAACAGCAAATTAACATTATTCATTGTTTCGTTTTTCATGTTGGGAGTTGGAGCCTTTTTTCTGACTGAATGCCACTAAAACCCTGACAACTTCGAATGGTAAGTTAAAGTCACCTATACTAGTTGAAATAAACTTTAGGTAAACTGAGAAACAACAGTGAATTAAGGTGAAATACTGAAGTAAAGTGCGTTAGGCAATGTCGCTGTTTCATTGAGATTTTACACCTTTTTTTTAAATAACTTACTTCTGTTATGTTCAGGTTTCTAGTCTGGACATTGTCTGCAACGTTGGAGGTGTATTTTGTAGCATTGTGAATGCAATTGATGATAATATCAACTGGTACATTAATATAATTTAGCAAATTTAATTAATTTAGAAACGTGGGTACCGATGAAGTATGTAACAGAATGCATTGGCGCTATGACGACACATTCCCATTCTCTATTAGACTTCAGTTGCTGTTCTCCATTTACTCACAAAACAGTTTGACTTTTTAAAGAGAGGAACATGCTAACAATATAGCATTTTGCTAATACTGAAAAAATATAAAATATTTAATTAAATTGTAAATTATTTTACGGCACAGTCTTTTTTTTACTCATCATAAAATACTGTAACACAAACAGATGTTATGACACTGTCTGTTACAGGAGATTTCTCCAAGCAAAAATAGGATCCTGACTAAGAAGGCCAGAATCTTCATACAGCCGTCTGTCCATTTTACTGAAATGCAGAACTAGGTAAACCGAAATATTTTGTTTTACGTTGCATTTACATTTATGCATTTGCTAGTCTTTTATCCAAAGCAAAATATGTACTTTAAATTGTATTTAAAGTACATATTTTTAAGTTATTCATTCCCTGGGAGTCTTGGTGCAGGGTGGACTAAAGAGGCTGAAACCGCCAATGTTACTACATTAATATGTCTTGTGTGCATCAAAATTTGACATTTCTCAAGCGATTTTGAGTTTTTAAAAGGATTCTATTAAACCAGCACTTAAACAGAAAAATGCTGTTGCTACATGTATGTTTAACCTACTTAAGCCTATAAATTCATAATACCAAAATTAGATTTATTGTTAAATATAGATTCTTAATAATTAAATATAGAGTATTAATCATATTAGACCTAAAAAAAAAAAATCAATTAAGTGAAAATAACCTCTGTAGTACTGATACTGTAAAATAAGTAAGTAATAATACTAAGTAAAAATATAGTAAAGGAATTATTGTTCTGTTAATTAACATACTGTAATAATACTGTAAATATAAATACAGTAAAAGTACATTATTTTACTGTAAATTACAGTAATAATCCTGGAAACATTTTTACAGTAATTTCCTGGCATTCAGCTGCTAGTAAGGTACTGTAAAGGTACAGCAACCTTTTTACAGTGTATGTGAGTGTGTGTGTGTGCGGGGGATCGATAGCAACAGCGTTTGACTGCGTCTGTGTGCGGCAGTGAGGCTGATTAAACTCAGAAATGAGCAGCTGAGTTTGACCTCTCTTTCAAAGCCATTATTTCACACTGTAGGGCTTGATAACCAATCAATAAACATCATGCACTCCGAGACCTTCAAGTGTTGCTTAAACACACATACACCGACATTGTGCCTTAGCTACTTTATAAACTATTTATGGTGTGTGTCTTTGTATGTTTCATAGAAAAGGTGATTCTCTAATGATTATATTTGACGTTGCTGCTCAAACCTTTGTGTGGTTACATTTACAGAGTGACAGAGGTAATGTTAGCGGTCATGGGAGGTTACAGTGTATCCCTATTCACTTACCCGTTTGTCTGGGTTTGACCTAAAAGAACCCTAAATGAACACTATTACTTGGGCAAACAAAATGTAGCTATGAATTTATGATAATAAATAACATATTTTAAAAATAAGGGACTAGGATTGTAGAAAATTATCATGTAGAATAAATGCTTTATAATACTAATAAATATGCTAATGTAATTTGTGAGAATCAGTCCTTATACTAGTGTTACCATAAAATCTCTTATGTGTGTAGATCAGAGCTTATGCCACATGCTCTGTTTATTCCTCTTGCACCAATTTCAGCAGAACATAAACTGAACCCATATTTCCAGCTGGCCCTGAAAGCTGTTCCATTCACACAGACTCTAGAACATTACATTTTGTCATAATGCTGCCAAACAAGGCCAGAGAAGAAAATAAAATCATAAGTACATTTTGAAGGAGAGCTGTATTAAAACGGTGTATGGCTTGGTCTATCATAAATAAAGTTATGATCTAGAAGCCAAAAAATGTATTTATTTACTTACCTTGACTTGCTCAAAGAGGCTTTTCCAAAATAGCCACATCAGCCGTTAAAACTTCTTCAGAAAGTCAAGAGTTTTGAGTTGTGTACTGCCTCATACAGATATGTGGCATTGATTCTGCATTAAATTATTATCAATGTTGCACTTATTAGGCATTTTGCACCATGGCTGGTACACATAGAACATACTTTTACATTCTATTGTGCTACTTTTACAAGTTTTTTATGCGAATGCACTAGACAGACATGTCTTGTACATTACATATCATTCTAAAATAAAGTTTAAAACAAGTTCAATTTTTAAAAATGCATCTCAAGACCTGTGTTTTTCCCCATTCCATTAAATTCCTTCATTGTGTGCGTATGTGTGTTTGAGCGTTTATGCTTAAGGGAGGGTTTCATTCATAGTAAAATCCTACAAAACCTCAGCTCAGTATGGTGTTATTGATAGAACAGAAGTAAAACTGAACCTCACTCAGCAGTGGGTGTGTAAGATTACAGGATCTGCACATCAGAGAGCCGAGAGAGAGAAGACCAATCAGAGCTCAGTCAAAGGAGCAGATCAAGGAGTAGAAGTTCAGCTGGGGAGCAAGTCCAAGGAGCAGAGAGCAGTTACTGGAGCACAGAGAAGCACAGAGGCATCAGAGAGCTCATGGCTCCAATGAAGCATGAATGAAAAGGGTTTTCTGAACGCACCACAATAATTTAATGTTGCTATAAAATTCTGCCTTCAGCTGTGTAAGAACGTCTCGATGTCTCAGTGAGATGTTGTTAGTGATGTTTCAGTGTGGGCACCTAAAAATAGATCTATCGACTTGCAGCACAGCTAGTGTGTTACATTTCACCCTGTAGGGTGAGATTTTATAAATGCACTCTGCTTAAATCACCTTATCTTGTTGCACAGTCTAAATATATGCATTTTCATGTCAAAGATAATAAGGAAGGTAAGAGGTAACAAACACAGCAGGTCGCACCATGAGTCATAACTTCTGATAAGGTCTTAGTAGCCAGTAAATGGGCTACAACAGGTGCTGTCTGCAGAGCTGCAACATTCCCCACTGCTTTACAGAAAGTAAATATTATGAGGATAAATTTCTATGAGGATAGAAATAAACTTTCTCAAATATAACATGGTCTGAGGATTTCATGTCCATCACTGGAAAAAAACCTATTGAGACACAAACAAACAAAACCCTCTGTAAAATAGTTTTATAAAAGAGGGGGGGAGAGAAAATGGACCAGTTTGTCTATAATAGCTGGTGGAAACTAACCATTAACGAGCACTTGCTTGGCTGGGAATGCACTGGAATCAATTTTAGAATCTCCCACATGAAATTTTTATACACTGTCCCAAACCTCTGACTAGAGCGATTATCCTGTAATAAAATGTAGCAAATAGAAAAAATATATATTTGACACTTTTAAGAGTTTTTCAAAAACAAATTGGACACTGGTAAAATATCTACTTTAAAATAATGACATATTTCAATTGTAAATGTTCCTGGCAAACAACATTTTCAAACAGAATAAATTTCTACAGTTGAATGGTTCTCAATAGGGAAAAATTTTTTCTTTGTTGTCCAAAGGTTTATTTTTGACATCTTCCAGCAGTGGCTAATGAGAAGAATGCATGATTATGTATGAAAATTTCAGAATTGATTGTTGTCCAGGACTTATCAGACTATTGTATAATACAACCTGAATTCATGAAATGTTGGGATGTTTTTTAAATTCATGTATAGTTAAAATGAAGAGACTTTCAAATCAAGGCAACATTTTATATTTTATTCATCTCAGTTTGAACTGAGAAATGTTACACTTTTATCCTCTAAATAAGCTCATTTCAAATTTGATGGGCCAAAAACAAAGTTGGTACAGGGGCAACAAAGGGCTGAATAAGCTATATTTACATCTATTAAACATCTCGAACATCTCAACTCGTTGAGGTCTGTCAAATGATTAGCTATAAAAGGGATGTCCTATTAAAGAGACAGAGTCTCTCCAATCTGTGAAAGAGTGATAAATGTGTATTGCTGTAATGCTTTTTTAATGTTCAGTTCAGTGCCAATTTGCAAATGCTTTGCAAATCTACTCATCTACCATTCATAGCATCATCAAAAAATTTAGAGAAACTGGATACATCTCTGTGCTTAATGGACAAGGAAAAAGACCTTTATTGAATGACCATAGTCTTCCAAGACAACACTGCATTACTCATCAGCATGATTTTGTAATTGACATTACTAAATGGGCCCAGGAATACTTCCAGAAACCACTGGCGGTAAACACAATCAGACATGTGAACATGGCCCAGAAGCACTGTTGTGTCCTGAGGGCATGTTAAAGTTTAAACAGACAGGGAGACAAACAAACTTAATTTTTATCCTTACCATGAGCTAGTTCAAACGGGAATAAGTTTTAACTTCATAACTTCATCTCTATTGAAGGTGTTCAGTTCCACAGCATTACTCACTGTCAAACATCCACAGCTGTAAATGTGCATGAAGCACTTTATCACTGCTGAAATTTTGATTCTGGTCCAATGTTTTAATGCAGAGCATGGAGAAATTCATCAATAACACTGTGAAAAAAGCACTTGTGTGTGAGTGTGTCTGTTATACTTTACGATTTGTGCACTATATCCAAGATAAAGCTTGACACAGCAGATTACACACATCACACAACATTTTCAAATCTTCTTACACACAGGGAGCCACAGAAGACATGTGAAACTGTGTCATTTTCCTACGGTATAGGACGGCTTAGGCGTAGCTTCAAAAGAGCGGATGGCCTCCTTCCCTTATTCTGTAAAAATCTTTGCTGAGCTTGCCTTTTAGAGATTGTGCTTTCTAATCAGTTTGAGTGTGGCACGAACATGGTATACTTCCCTCTGCTGAGATCTAAAGCTCTGATCTACAGCTCTGAGAGAGAAAGAGAAGGGCAATTCACTTTCTTTCTCTCTTCCTGTGGGAGTCATCTGCTTTACGCTGATGTATTAGGGGGTTCTGGTGCTGTTACGAAGTACAGACACACACACGTTCAGTGAAGACGCTCGGCTGAGTGCATATAGGTCTCTGGAGTCTGAGGCTTTGTGATGTGAAGTGGGTCAAACAGGGCTGTTACTGGGAGCAGTCCAGAACTCCACAGGGGATTCTGCTACCGCAACTCAAACACCACGGGCTAGTACCGCTAACACTTCTATTGAAGCTACGAACTTAAAATGCTGTTTATGCTGTACTGTACCATACCCTTCTAACACCACTTCTATCGAACTCCAAGCTAATAATAATACACTAAACGCTAAGCTAATAATAATAGTACCACATGCAAGATATTCAAATGCCAATTAAAACTAGCTAACAATAATAATACTGCAAACAGTGTATACTCTAATTATACCACACCGCTAATATTACTAATACTGCACACAATGATAGAGTGCTAATTATACTGCATCAATAACATTAATGATTCCGCACATGACTAGTGCTTATTACAATACATAACTAACATTATTAATACAGCCCACAGCTATAAGTGCTAATTATACTGCATAGCTAACATTATTAACACAGTACACAACTATACAGTGCTTATTATGCTGAATCACTACATTACCAATTCTGCATAGAACTATACAGTGCTAATTATACTGCATAGCCAACATTAATAATACCACTAGAGTGCAATACTGCATGCAGATATACAGTGCTAATTATACATAGCTAACATTATTAAGACTATACAGTGCTCTATATAATACTCTGCATAACTAACGCACAACGTATTAGTAATAGCGCATTAATAATAGCACATACAGCTAATTACACTGCAGCGTTAACAATAGTACGCATAGTTAAGAAGTGCTGATTATAATGCCTCAATAATCACTATACTATAATTATATTTAAAGCGACACAGAGTTTACAGTAGTGATTATACTGCATTGCTAATGTTAATATTAGTAATTAATATGATTACTACATGGAGCTAACAACACCACTTAACTTAGCACCAGTTTCAGTATTAATACAGCAGTAACTGTAAGACGTTTATGCCGCATAACACTACAGAGCTACTAAAATTACACACAGAGTGTCTATTACAATGAATCAGATTCCCTGTACTGTATCTCTAACACAATATAGAAACACTCTGCACATAATATGCTTTACGATTTATTTTGAGGATAATATAAAAGGTATGGTCTGCTGCACACACATTTATTTCATAAAAGTGAATGTTTCTGCTGGGTGAGTTTTTAGTCTTTTATCTTCTGGAATGTTCTGTCTTTGCTTTTGATATTGCTTAATGGAGCTAATGCAACTCTCTCTCAACAACCTTCGCTCTCTCTCTCTCTCTCTGATTTCAAGAGCATTTTATGAAGCACTTTTACGGAGGGTTAGCTCCACATAATGGAGGTGTTTTCCCTGTTCCTCCACAGTCCATGGAGAGTCATTAGTTTACGCAAAGCTCTTGCCATGTGCATTTAGACCGGCTCCCCCTACCGAGATATCTCTGTCCAATTACAGAGCCACTGAGGGCCAATACAGGCATCAGCAATACAGTCCTGCTCACACACATACTCAGCAGGGAAGAAGAGTTACAGTGGATTAAGATTACAAGTTAACCTGGTTAAAAGATGTAGTAGCATTGAAACTGCTCCAGCTTATCAAGATTAATTAAACGTCACAAAATCACAAGGACAGTCAATGTTCTTTACTGAATCATATCTGTGTCCTATATATATCCTGTTTCAACTCAACACAAGTTTTTTTTTTTTTATTAAAAATCAGCACCAGGGACTTTAAGGAAAAGAGGTTATGTTTATAACAGTCCGGTGGCCAATGTGTTAATATCACAGTTCATTCATTAAACAGCTTCACCATGTAACACAGCACAGATCTCTTTTCTCCGCTGTCTCGCTCTCTCTTTAATCTTTGGTTTTACAGAAAGAGCTGCTGATGAAGGTTCTCTTTCATCATTCTCTCTGAATACATTTAGTTTGAGAAGAGATGATACTGTTGAGCAGCAGATAAAATCAAAGACAAGTTTGACTTCACTTAGTTCTCTGTTATTTCATCTTGACCTGACCTCTCAAGCAACATAAGAAGCTAAGACTTTAAAGATTTTTAAATTTTAAAGATACTTCTGTTGCAATATTTTGAAAAATACATTCACAAATCTCAGTGAGTCATTTAAACCTGCAGAGTCATGACTGCTTATACTGAGCTGTTTATTTCGTTGGGTTGTTGTGTTGAACAATAAACCAGTTGGAGCATCGGCAGGGCAGGTTTAACCTGTAACTATGGAAACTGCGAGAGTGGTGTGTTTGCAAAGGTGTTTGCTTGCATGGGGTCGGGGAGAGTCGGTTCTGTCCTATTGCCATGCTGTCAATACTCTGCTGTCAGCTGGGAGCTCTAAATCCATTCATTAGTTTCACTCTGTGATTTCCCTCCAAACCTCAACTTCCTGCATGCACAGACAAAACTTCTGCTTAAGGAATTCTCCAGAAAGACAAAAGAGAAAAGTGGAAAAAATGGAAATATAAAAATAATAGAAATATTAAGTTGTTTTTGCTGTGAATTTATTTGATAAAAATATATCTGAACCTCGTTTTAAATGACTAGGTCAAATTTTCCAAAAAGACAAGAGAGAGGTGCGTTTGAATACATAAATGAATTGATTAATGAATTAAATTAAAGAATACTGTTATACTTGAGATTTCCCGATGAGCAGAATGGACAGCTGTGAGGTGTAGGGATTGTCTCTGTGTCCATGTTGTTATTTGTTTGTTCATGCATATGTTTGTGCATTGTGATAAGGAGGAACATAGCAGCTGTCAGCATCCCTCCCAGTGCAGCACCACGGACAGCTCCACAACACTTCACAGGAAGTGAGGTGTCAGACACAAAACAGAGGCATGACTGTCGGCTCATCATCGGCTCAACTCACATTGCATCAGTCCCTGTGCATCAGAGGCCTCCAGAAAGCTTCCAGACAACTCAGAGGAAATAGAGGTGTTTTGGAGCAAAGTCTACATTCATCACATGTTGTATCTCTAGAGGATTTGGATCGAAGTGCTATGTTTGGAATGGAATTCTAGTTGCTTATAGCCCACAAGAAACTGTTTTCTGCGTATACTGTACTGCGCAATGTGAAACTATGGTGCAGTTTTTTCATTAATTTTTTGAAAAATTTGATTTGAGCCTGAAAAATTGCAGTTTGGTTGAATCATTCATGTTTGTTTACTTGATTGTTTATTTATTTGGATATCAATAAAACTAGATGCATTAAATGTTTCCACATGAAGTACATTTTGAGGTTACTACTTTATTAGTTTTAACTAATAAATTGTTGCATTAGTTACAAATGTATTAAATTTAATGTAATAGATAGTCAGACCAAATAATATAGCAGTTATCAAAAAAATAAATACATACATATTTACAGTTTTAGACAACAACAGCGGAGGTCTAAATCCTTAGCCAATTACAAAGCCTGAGGCACTGATCCCCCCCATCTCCCATTTGTCACAGTTGAGGTGTGACAGAGAGATCCAAACACAAACACACAGATGTCCCATGCAGATCTGTGATCAAAGAAAGTCCATGGAGCAAGACTGTCATCGCAGATACCCTGGATATTTTTCCAACATAAGGAACCCATTAGGGACTTGTCTGGTGTGTGTGTGAGTCACTGTAAATGTGCCTAATTTTCCCTCTTAATTGCCTTGTGTGAAATTCAGTGGGCTTGTACGAGTCTCTGATCATGGCTCTTCTCAGGTGCTAGATTAATCTCCCCGAGGTTTCAGAGCAAAGAACTAACACAGCTTGCTCCGTCTCCCACTGTCTGAGTGTGTGCGTTTCTGGCTAAATTGAGCCAGCACAGACAGATGAAAACCGCAGAGCGTGAGCAGCAGCACAAGAGTGTTATGAGATGGATAATAATAATTAAATGTCTTATAATATCAGAAAACGAACAAATGCAATTTCCCAAAACTCATAAATGTTAATGCTAATACTGTATGGAGGGGTTTGATAAGAAAGTCTGGCTGTCCAGATGAATGTACTGGACTTTGCTCAAAGGACCCTCCAGACATAAACTATTGATAAACACGGGGGGAGAACATGAGGGTTAGCAAAAAAGACCTGTCTGATGGAATAAGCTAAATGGTAGCTTAAATACTCATGTGACTAAAACGTTCGGAGGCTTTTCGATCATAACTACTGGCTTTATATAGTGTATAGCAAGCATTAAAGTTGTCACGAGTGCCCTCAAGCTCAGCCAGAGAACACCTATCATCCACTCACACTCAGACAAGACTCTTAGTTTACTTTTGAACTTCATTTCCCATCCACACCATCATTAGTCCAGTTACACACGACTCAAATTCCAGAGGCGGACAAAGTACACAAATCAATTACTTATAGATACTATTGGTCAATTACATGTAAAAGTGGTAAGTACAAATTTTTACTTAAGTGAAAGTATAGAAGTACTTGCTTTTAAAAGTAATGAAGTGAGTATATTTCTGGTCAATGCATAGTTTTATTACTGTTGCATTGTTGTATGTTATACTAGCAATACCTTTTGCTCTGAAGTTTGTAATATCTGTGTAATAAAGAGCTTTTAACAATTTTAAGAAAAAACAAACAAACAAAAAATAACAAATATAAAAATTAAACATCTGAACATCTATTGCTACATAGAAGCTGCTTTCTACTTTGAGGACCTTGGTGGAAATGTGGTGGACTGAAAAGTGAAGTTAAAATCTAGTATCCAGGAAAGATAAAGCTCAAGTAAAGTACAGATGCTCAAAAAGTGCACTTACTGTAAGTACAATACTCAAGGAAATGTACTTCACTACTGTCTGCCTTTGTCGAAATCCCATCATGATTTAGACAGATTATGTTTCGTTTTAATTAATTAATTTAATTTAATAATTCAGTTTTAACCAAATTTATCACTATAGTATGAAACATCAGGTGAGCAAGTAAGCAGAAATGTTATTATTGCTTATTGAGTGGAGCAACAAACATTGGTAAAGACGTAGCCTCCATAAATCTAAGCATTAGTGCTAATTTTCAGCACAGTGCTAAACATATTAGACATATTAGAAACTTAACATATTATAGTTAATTTCAATATTTTCTTTTCATAATGCATACCCATGCAAAGCATGGGAACTACATAGCTGCTGCAGTAAACTGTATATCAACCAAAATAACCGAGATTAAGTTATACAAATTAACATGGAGTCAACATTGCAAGTTTCGACAAAATGTTCAACAATTGTGTCTGTTCAGCTTATTTTAACAAAGACTTTTGAACAAGCAGAAAAAACTTCCCTCCCACAAAATCTACGATTTGCAAACTGTAAAATGACACCGTACTTGATCCACAACTTATAAACTCTAAAAACTGTGAAAAGCTGTTTTAAAGTTGCCTCACACACTTCTACGTGAATTAAAGTGACATCTGAAAGCAATCCAAGCGCACCTCTCTCTCCCCTCAACTAATCTGAAGAAGAATATTGAAAAGGTCATGAAGCTCTGTGGGACTTTATTAGTAAACCATGTCTGAACTTCGCCAGACCTTCTGTCTCATTTTCTCTCTGTGCAGAGCAGACATCACCTGGGAGGCATGAAAAAGCAGCAGTAAAAAAAGAGATTCAGAATAAAGATTTAACGTGTCGGCCTGTTTTCCAAGTATATTTCAGTGGGCTGTGAGAAACATTAGCCTAAATTTTCTACAAAACAACGAAACAATTACTGAAACTGGTTGACACTAAACACAAATTAATTAATTTCTTCGAGGCCAGGCCTTTTATCCGTGAACAGAAACGCTAAATGAGATTCCGCTCTCGGAGGGAGATCACTGCCTCAGTCAGACCACCAAAAATTAAATTCAGATTCGAGAATAACAACAACAACACTGGCACAGAACTCCTAGCAGATATCGAAGGAGAAATTACTTGCAGATCAATGGCATCTCCTGAGGAAAAGTTGGCGAATAGCTTTGGATTAAAGGGCTGTGGTGTTTTTATTTGACATTTCGTAGGGTTTTGCTAATCAATTGACAAAGATTTAGTGCAATTCATATTTGGAATTACTGTCGCACTCATCACTGCGTGAGTCATGCAGCTTTAAGAGATCTTTTAGACGGTCTCTCTCATTATCGAGTGAGGGGAGGCCAAAGGTAATGCTGAAGATCTTCTGTATAATCACATCAGGTCAGACTTAGTAAGAACTTGTCCTGTGAAAGAGGTGAAATTAAATCCAGGGCTCTCCACTTCCCTTCTTCATGCACACTCTCAGCTATTCCGTATCCCTCCAACCTCTTTCATGCTCCACGCTCGGGATTATCATATCAATCAGAATGACCTTATTACGAGAGGTAGAGGGAGCGAGAAAGGGACAAAACCAAAGAGAGAGAAGGAGCGAGAGAGTATTAAACCCAGCCTGACTCATACCTGATCTTTTAATGCTCAAGTACCATACACCCAACCCCCACCACACACACACACACACACACATATATATATGTGCCCTTATGCCATAAATGCATAAAGGCCTTTTGAAATTGTTAACCCTTGGTTATCTTGGTTGTCACGATTTAGTCCTCTTCTAGGGTTTAATCTGAAAACTCAGCTTTGGGGGGGATTACAATAATATTTCACAATATTTACATTTTGACTGGCTTTTGTTAAGTTGACATAAGGCAGCATAAAAAATGTTATATTAAAATAAATATATGAGGTTAGTAAGATTTTTGTAAATTCTGTAAAACAAACAAAAAACCTAAATATTTTTGGGTCCCAAACAACATTTAGATGTTTAGAACAGCATTAGTACAAGTAAATGATGATCGAATTTAGAATTTGTTTTTTTCATGACCAATAAACCACCTTTCTATTTCACAATTGAGCCTAGATTTTAACTGGCAGCAGTTATGGATTGGGAGGAAAACTCTTTAATGTCTTGATAATTTCTGCTAGCACTGAGACGCAATCTGCAATCACCAGATTTTTAATATGAGCATTTCACATCAAATTATTGCAGTTCTTCAATTTGCATCTGTTTTATTTTATTTATTTATTTTTAAGATAGTGACTTTAGTAATTGAAACATTAATGAGAACTCCATTAAATCTCTCAAGCTATAAAAAAGCAGCCTCTGAGTGTTAAAATGTTCCTCTGGGAAAGGATGTTAACCCAGGGTTAAGTATAATGCGAAAAGCCCTTAAGTTCACTTCACACTGTGTGTTGTTTGTGCTGCGTGGCTGAGCCTGAACTTCAGTGCGTTTTACAACTGTTGGCACATTACAAAATCCTGCTGACTTCTTGATGGTCTGTTTATTTAATTTTGACTAGCTTTTTCCCATCGTTTTTCACTAAAAATAGCAGTCCTCACGGTTCAACCACACAATCAAAACAGCTTCTGGCTATTAAACACTTGCTCGGCAGTTTTACATTGTCTCTGTGGAGGGAGTCAGGAGCACGTTCAGGGTTTTTCCATTCAGTCTTCATCATTGCTCAATTATTGCTGGTAGATGCCCTGGGCAACAGAGCAGCGATTTAAACATTCCCTAAAGCGGGGAAACTTTTGCAAGCTCGGATACACATAACATCAGATGTCAGATTGCGGAAGAACTTATTTTGTCAGGAATGTGAAAGTTTGTTCCCTCTCTAATGTGGATTTCTCCATATCTCCCTCTCTCAGGGGGGCAGTGGCAATGTGCGCAGGTCATCGCCTCTCTCCGGCCACAGCCCGTGAGCTCTTGTCCTGAAGGCATGCATGTTGGCTGCAAAACAGCACGCTCCATGAGGACAAGAACCAGAGCAGGCAGAATATGATGCAATGTGTACTCAGCCTCCAGATGACCCTCTTCTCTCACAATAGTTCTCAGCTCTTTAGTGCACTTCTGTTAAGGCCAAATCCCCATAACAATCCTCTGAGCCTGAGCTATCCATTAATACAGCATTCAGCGGCTGATCAGAGATCTTTTTTTTCTTGGCAATGGCCAAGGGTGTGATTTAGTGCAGGCAAAGCTGGTCTGAGATCAGCGTTTTAGGGTAATATTCTCCCAAGGCATCCCAAACTCTGAATCTGTTTTAGATCCCTTATTAGTGTAGTATTAGTGAGAGGTGGAAAGAAAAAAGACATCAAATAAAAAGTAAATTAAAAATAGATTTAAATAT
>JAUCMT010000154.1:11580949-11593551 GCA_032357475.1 Enteromius thamalakanensis | reverse complement strand
GATTAGGAAAAGGGTCATCAGCTGTGTATGATTACTCGTTTCAGCGATCCTCTCGAAATTATGTTTAAACATTCACTCATCAGGGCTCATTTAAATATGTACATGCAGAAATAAATATGTTTAGGTGTTTATAATTTAGCAAGTGCGCAATCCCACACCCTCACGGCCATAAGTGTGGTAAAGTTTTCCACAATGTATGCTGACTATTAGCGTCACCCTCAGTATTGAAGTGCAGTATAAAACAGAATGCAACTTATTGAGTGTAAATTTTTTTTTTTAATGCACATCATTAAATAGATGCCATGGTTGACACCTTTATTGGGAAAATAAAGTCCTCCCTAAACCTACCCAATACTTTGTTTTTAACTTTTTTATTATTTCTTTCATTTTTAATTAAAATAAATTATTTTCTGATGTTATTTGAAATTATAAAAGGGAGAAAAAGGGAGTAATTCAATGTAGAACTGCCACTGCAAGGAAAACCACAAAGGTGCATTATTCGCGAATGTCCCCACAACGGTCTCCAATCCAGAAAAAAAAAAAAAAAGAAGAAAAAACAAAAAAGAAATCTGAGAAAGCATAGCCATGAAATTAGCAGCGTCTGGTTCCTGCCCATCAAGATAGCGGGACATGATCCGTAAAAAATGGCACGATTTTGCAAGCACTGTTATGATCAGCTGGAGGTGCCAGTCCAGATTGTGTACTTGTCCTGTGTCTGTGTTTTTCCACTCCATGTGTGGCTCCACAGAGCCCCCCCCTGTGAGCGGCTCCTGAAGCGAACTGGCCGACGACGCCGGGGTCTACTGCGAGGCCTGGGAGCTGGTCGGTCTGGATGTTGTTGGTGGAACGTGGCTGTCAGTGCAGGGTCCAGGATGTCCTGGACGTTGACCCACGATCGTTCCTCAGGCCCGTATCCCTCCCAATCGACTAGATACTGTAGCACTCGCCCCCGGCGTCGCGAATCCAGTATCTCGTTCACTTGATACGTCTCCTCATTGTCGATGATCAGGGGGAGGTGCTCTTGGGGTTCGGCCTCGTCTAGGTTCCTTCCTCCTTCCGGAGCATCAGCGGGCTTGAGCAAAGAGACGTGAAAAGTGGGTGAGATTCGATACTGAGCAGGTAAATTTAAACGATAGGATACTGGTGTAATCTGTCTGATGATCTGAAAAGGACCCACGTACCTTTGAGTTAATTTCTTGCAGGGTTGATGGAGTCTGAGATTCTTGGTTGATAACCACACCCACTGACCCGGTTCGTAGAGGGGATTGGGACGTCGGTGTCGGTTGGCTTGAGTGGTGAATCTTCGGACGGCCCGTTGCAGGTGGACATGCGCCTGATTCCAGGTCTCCTCACTTTGTTGGAGCCAATGATTGAGGGCAGGGAGGTCGGATGGTTCCCCGGACCAGGGGAATAGTGGTGGTTGGAAGCCGAGTACGCACTGAAATGGGGTCATCCCGGTGGAGGGTTTACGGATAGAGTTCTGTGCGTACTCGGCCCATAGGAGGTAACGACTCCATTCCCGCTGGTCCTGATAACAGTACGATCGGAGGAATCGGGTTAGCTCCTGGTTGAGGCGCTCAGCTTGGCCGTTGGATTCTGGGTGATACCCTGAAGTCAAACTGACATTGATGTTCATCTTTTCACAGAAAGCCTTCCAGAGACGAGAGGTGAACTGAGGGCCTCGGTCAGTTACGATATCCTCGGGGAGGCCATAGAATCTGAAGACCTGGTCTAACACGATTTCAGCAGTCTCCCAGGCGGATGGCAGTTTGACCAGTGGAATGAGTCGGCAGGCTTTGGAGAATCGATCTACAACGGTGAGTATTGTGGTGTAATTGTTGGATGGGGGCAGATCTGTAACAAAATCCATGGCGATGTGCGACCAGGGGCGTTGTGGGATTTCTAGGGGATGAAGCAGGCCTGCTGGTTTCTGATGAGTGGTCTTGGTGAGATTACAGGTTTCGCAGTGCTGGACGAACTGAGTGACATCGGACCTTAGGGACGGCCACCAGAAGCGATTACTGATGAGTTCTTGCGTTGCCAAGATCCCCGGATGACCTGAACTGGGAGTGGTATGTACCAGTTGCATTACTCGAACACGTAAGTTCGTGGGAACATATTCTCGGTTGGGTGGACAGTCTGGTGGGGCAGGTTCTTGGCTCTGACCATCGAGGATCTCGGCCATGATATCCCAACGTACAGGAGCCACGATCAGAGATGATGGGATGATGCTTTCTGGTTCGGGTGGCTCGGGGATTTCGAATTGTCGGGACAGTGCGTCGGCCTTACAATTCTTACTGCCTGGGCGGTAGGTGATTTTGAAGTTGAACCTTGCGAAGAAAAGAGCCCACCTGGCCTGTCGAGAGTTTAGACGTTTGGCTGACTGAATATATTCGAGATTTCGGTGATCCGTTAATACTAGGAAAGGATACGTTGAGCCCTCCAACCAGTGCCTCCACTCCTCGAGCGCACACTTCATGGCCAGAAGTTCTTTATCTCCCACGTGGTAGTTGATCTCTGCTGGGGACAGTTTCCTGGAGTAATAGGCGCAGGGAAACATCTTTGGGGGACTGCCATGCCGCTGGGACAAGACGGCGCCTATGCCTGAGTTGGAAGCATCTACTTCGACAATGAATTCTCGGTCTGGGTCTGGATGATGCAGAATAGGAGCCGAGGTGAATCTCTCTTTCAATGACTGGAGTGCCTGTTCAGCAAGGGGTGTCCAGCGGAGCAGGGTGGACCCTGAGCGGACCATAGAGGTGAGTGGGCCAGCTATCTGACTGAAGCCTCTGATGAAGCGTCTATAGAAATTTGCAAATCCCAAAAACCGCTGCAGATCTTTTACAGTGCGAGGCTTGGGCCAATTGAGGACTGCGTCAACTTTCTGCTCGTCCATGGTTACTCCCTCTGCACTGATGATGTACCCCAAGTAGGAAATACGGGTTTGATGAAATTCGCACTTTGATAATTTGGCATATAACTGATTCTGGATGAGTCTTTTCAGGACGGAACGGACATGGGTCACATGGGAGACGAGATCTTCGGAGTAGACGAGGATGTCGTCAATGTAAACCAACACTTGTCGATTGAGCATGTCTCGGAAGATGTCGTTTACTAGAGACTGAAATATGGATGGACTATTGGCCAGTCCGAACGGCATGACCCGGTATTCATAGTGCCCGTTGGTCGTGGAGAAGGCTGTCTTCCATTCATCCCCTTTTCTTATTCGGATGAGGTTATAGGCACATCGGAGGTCAAGTTTGGTGAAGAACCGAGCCTTTCGCAGTTGTTCCAGAGCGGATGGGACTAGAGGTAGGGGATAGCGATACTTCACTGTTACTTCATTCAATCCTCTGTAATCTATACATGGTCGAAGACTGCCATCCTTCTTCTTCACAAAGAAGAACCCCGCTGAGGCCGGAGATGTTGAGGGTCGAATGAATCCCTTACTCAGTTCCTCTTGAATATATTTTTGCATACTCTCGGTCTCAGGTTGTGATAAGGGGAAAATCCTACCCTTGGGTGGAACGGATCCAGGTAGGAGTTCAATGGCACAATCGGTGGGTCTGTGTGGTGGCAAGGAAGTAGCCCTCTCCTTGTTGAATGCTTCTCTCAGGTCATAATACTGTGTGGGTAGGTGCTCGTGCTCAGGACTCTCGTGCTCAGGCTTTCCAGGTGCAGGTGTCGTGATACGTGGGGTCCTACTAAGTCCTTTGAGGCAGTGACGGTGGCAGTAGGGTGACCATTGGGTGATTTCCCGCTCGCTCCATGAGATGGCGGGATTGTGTTGCTCTAGCCAGGGTAGACCGAGGATGATGGGGTGATCGGGAGAATCTATCGTGAAGAGTCGAATAGTCTCGTGGTGTAGTGGTCCCATGTGCAGGGTGAGATCCTCGGTTACGGTGGTTACCTGGCCAGAGCCAAGGGGACGTCCATCTAAGGCTGCCACCGCCACCCGCGAGCCACATGGAAAAAGCACAAAACCACACTGCTTAGCGAATCTCTTGTCTATGAAATTTCCCTCAGCCCCCGAGTCTATGAAGGCTGAGGTGGTATACACATGATCATGATGATGAATTTCTACTGGAATTAATAAGCATGGTTTTTCACTCACCCGGTTATTGGCTGGACGTGGTGGTCGAACCGGGCAGTTGGCTCTTAGGTGGTCTGGCTGTCCACAGTAAAGGCAGAGGTGGGTTCGGAGCCTTCTCTCACGTTCCTCTTGAGTCAGATGGGTGGTACCGATCTGCATGGGTTCCGGCTCAGTGGATTGAGGAAATGCAGGGACGGAAGTGAAGGTAGCAGTTCGTCTGGGGCGGCGTGAACGGAGCAGATTATCAATTTGTATCGTCATGTCCATATATTGCTCAAACGTCCTGCCCTCGTCTCGGCATGCCATCTCTGTCTGCAGATCCTCTCGCAATGCCTTCCTGTAGAGGACTTTCAGTGGTTCTGGCGGCCAGCCAGTCTGTGCGGCCAAAGTACGGAAGCGCACAGTAAAATCTGCAGCAGACATATTCCCCTGACGGAGCGTCAGTATTTCCTCCCCAGGCTCCTTGCCTCCCGCGGCATGATCGAAAACATTTCTAAACAGTCGAACGAATTCTTGGTAGGAGGGGAAAGCCATCCGTCTACTATCCCACAGCGCCGTGGCCCACTCTAAAGCCCTTCCGGTTAGCAGTGAATATATCAGTGACACCCTGCTATCGTCAGTGGGAAAGTTATGGGGCTGCTGAGTGACATAAATTTCACACTGAAGGAGAAATCCGCGACATTTCCCAGTGGTACCATCAAATTTTTCTGGTAATGAAATTCGTGGATTACCTGCAAATGCTGGTTCAGAAGGCGCTGGTGGTGGGATTGGAGCTGCAGCGGCTGGTAATGGCGTGAGCGCTGCAATGGCGGTGGTAAGTGATTGCAGCGTTTGGGTGATGTCATTCATACCGCGGTTCAGTTGCTCCAGTTGTTGCTGGTGACCAGACAGCTGCGTCGCTTGGCGGGTTAGTTCCTGGGCCAGTTGGAGATAAGCCGCTGAATCTATGTGTGGCGAAGTTTTCTGTGATGATGACTCAGAGTCAGACATAGTCAGATCCATTCGCGGCTTTATTTCAAGATGCAGAGTCAAACAGGCAGTGGTCGAATAACAGCAAACAAGAGTGTCAGAGAGAGGCAGAATCAGATCGGTAAACAGGCAAATAATCAGGGTCACAGGCAAGGTTCAGAATCGAAAAGACAGGCAGGGGTTCAGGATATCAAGCAAGGTTCAGCAAAACAAAAGGCAGTCCAAGATCAAAAACAGGCAGTCCAAAAACTCACAGAATAAACGCTCAGGATTGTCGCCGTGGCAGAGCAAAACTTCGCGATTAACTTTACTGCAGTTCAGGCTTAAATAGTCCAGATAATAGCGAACACCTGTTCGCGGAAGTGATGACGTGTTGCAGAGAACCGGGTCCGGGTGGGAACTAGTATTCGGGCGAAGGTTCCCGCTGATGACGGTCGGAGGAAGCCACAGAGGTTGCATTCGCTACAGATGTGGTCTTTGATGGGGCCGGGAGGTGGGGGGACTCAAACAGAATAAATATTACAGCCTCATTAGTGGACATGCTGTAACTTAACTTGTTCATTCTTCCATCATGATTGACAACCAAGGTTTTTTTTTTTGGGGGGCAGATTAATCAACATAAGTATTTTCTACCATTATCGAAAAGCATACTGTACCATCAACTACAAATGCTATTTGCTATTGCAGACAAAGCATGCAAGAAAAAAAAAATTCCCTTTACCAATTTTAAAGTAGCCAAATAAGTTGAATGGAATAATAAGCTTCAGGTTCTGAAAAAATACTGTATTGACATTTGTCTAAAGACATATACAGTATACAGTAAAATTTACTTTATAAAAGACTCACATTTCTAATTTTCCTTCAGGGTGATAACATAGATAATTTAAAGGGTTTAGGGAAAGATTTTTGTCTATCTCTTGAACTACTCATTTAACTACTGAGTAAATTTAATCTCCTTTTACATATTTGAATGATTTGGTTGTTTAATTTGGGCATGTAAGCAAAAGTGCATTGCGGTACATGAAAGAAAGCTATGCTGGATGGAATGCAGCAGCAACACATATATCATTTCATAACTTAACTTCAAAACTTATTTCTATCACTAATGTAAATTGTTTAATGACCTTGAAATGTTTCAGTTATAACTTCATAAGATAATTTACTGTAATTAATGGCTATTCTAAAAGATGGATAACAATATTAAAAATGAACGTTAGTTTACAATCAAGATAATTCTCAGAATTACTATAACCCAACCCAACGCAGGTACGACGTCTTTTAAAAAAAGTTTTTTTAAGCATTTAATGTTTCTTTTCAACTTTAATGTTGTAAGAGTTATACATATCAAAAAGCTTTTTCTGTTGCCGGACTGTCTTTCACTTGTCGACCGTTAAAATAAAACCATCGCCCAGGGGTAGCAATTTAACCCAATGCAGGGTTATTACTAACAATAAACCAACGATGTTGAAAAAATATCCCAACCTTTTAAAAAATAACCCAACATAATGACCCAATATGTGTATCCCATCTATTGGGTTAAAAAAATAACCTATCGTTTTTTACTGTGTATATAGTGTGACGGGTGCCGATCACCAAAATCATCCTGGAAACAAAGGATTCACACCTGGAACGCATCAGTCCGGGCCAATTGCTCACGGCCGGAGGAATATAAAAGACGCACATAAACCAGGAAGAAACGAGCTACGACTCCATTCTATTTGGTGTATGACTTACCTCTTTCCACTTACCTCCACTTTCCTATACGAGACGCCATGAGCGACGAGCCCGGACCACACACACGGATCGCTGGAGCACTCATCACCGCGACCTGGGAAGAAAAGAAGGGAGTTAAAGCACGCTGAGCAACGTCACCGCCACCTTCACCACCATATTTCACCCACCTGATCTTGTAAATAAATCCACCCTCCGAGGTTTGTGTTCACTTCATCGCTGTGTCTTGTCGAACTTTCTAGCGCCATGGTTCACACTGGTGGAGAATGCGGGCAATTACACTGGCCTAGAGTACGACAAGACACAGTGAGGAAGTGAACATAAACCCCAGAGGGTGGATTTATTGACAAGATCAGGAGGGTGAAATACTGTTGCTCACGGCATCTCATCTAGGAAAGTGGAAAGAGAGGTAAGTCATACGCCAAATAGTCATAGCTCGTTACTTCCTGGTTTGTGTGCGTCTTTTATATTCCTCCGGCCGCGAGCGATTGGCCCGGACTGATGCGTTCCAGGTGTGAATCCTTTGTTTCCAGGTCGGCGGAAAATATATTGCTTTAAATATAAACTGATTTCAGTATTAGGAAATCTCATGCACTGTGATGCAACAACAGCTGGTGTGATCTGGTGTGGCCTAACACAGTTCTCCTCAAAGGACTGAGAAAGGGCACCATTTACATGGTACCAGCTTGCTACAATACACTGATTTTTTACAGAACTGAAAATATAACTGTTGTCTTCAAGGTCTATGTATTAGTTTTGATTTCTGAGACTGAAGTGAAGCTGTTTGCATTTCAAAAGTAGCAAAGCAGCATGTGAGGGCTAAAATATTCTCAGCAAGCCGAGCACAGCGCCATTCCTCCAGTAACAAATTACCTCTCACACACACAAACACACACACACACGTTTACATATACACTGTGCATAAGTTCACATGCAGCTGTTTTAATAAAATGTGGTTATCTTGTAAATTGGAGATACTATAGAAATAATATTCATGCCTACATATATCATGTGGAGAATACAAAATCGTGAGTCCAGGAGACACACAGCACCCCGGGTTTCATCTTCTCTGAGCAGCAGCTTGAAGCTGTGAGGGTTTCTGTGGTGAAGGACAGGTTTGAACAATGTTTATGTGTGAGTATTAGTGTGACTTGTCAATAATAGAGTGAAGTGGATATTGGGACAGCAGAAATGAGTGACTGTGACAGTGAGCAACGTGAGGAGGAGACCTTGGATGGAGAAACATCCTCTCTCTCACTTACACACACACTCGCTCTATCATAAACATAAAATAACACTGTTTTCCCATTCACCATCTGTTAAAGGGATAGTTCAGCTATGTCATTATTTATGCCAGTAAAATGCCATTAACTCTCACATTGGAAGTCTTTTCTGTTTTTGACCTTGGTGTGAAAAAAAATAAAAGTAATCAGAACTTAACACATAACTAAAACATAATTGCTCTCAAATATGTTTTTTTTATTATTATCGATATTGAACACGAGTTTACAACTCATATTGTAACTTATACTTATCACGCCGTAGGCGTGTTCTGTGTATGTTCTTGTGCCATGTGCTCTATGTTTACATACCTGTCCCCTTATGTCTCTGCCTCGTTTGTGACCCCGCCCCCATCATTAGTGTTGATCAGCTGTTTTGTATTGTCTTTAGTCTTTGATTGGTCTGTGTATTTATGTCACTCCCTGTCTCAAGTTCAATGTCAGATGTTGATGTTACATGTCGTGTTGGAGTCTCTTTGCTTTTTCGCTGTCATCGTTTTCTTGTTTTGCTTACATAAATGTTGCTTTAGAAGTTCAGTCGTGCCTCCGAGTCCTGCCTGCCCGGTCCAAGGAAGCGATAGCACAAGTAACTACAGCCGATTCGTGGCAATACTAATGTTCAAAAGTTTGGGTTAGGCAATATTTGTATTGGAAATACTTCTGTTAAACGGTAATTTTAAATAACCAGGGCCTGGTTTCTCGAAAGCTTCTTATCGCTAAGTAGTTCTGAAGTTGTACCTTAACCTCTCTCTTAACATTATGGTGCATTTCTCGAAATAGCGCTAAGTATCTCTTAGCAAAGTCACACGTTCGTAAGGTTGGTCTAGACCAACCTTAACTCATTCTTAGCGTAGTTTCAGCTCAAAGTGGTAGTCGCTGCTACTGAGCAGCAGTCTTTATAAATCGGTGGTGTATGCAAACACATTATGGCTCGTTATCAAAGTCGTATTAATTATGGAATATACTGTAATCGAGTTTAAGAATTTTACTTCAAAACTTGTTTCTTTAGGCAAATCTTCAGCCCTCTATATATTTTGCCTGAGGTGGCTATTTTAAAAAAGTTTCGCCCTCCAAGGCAACAGATTCTGAAACTTCTTGACCTGCTCGGACCTGCGCTTGCCAGGCCAACATGTCGCTTTAATGCTTTACGTCCTGATGTCCAGCTGCTAGCAGCGCTAAGATTTTATGCTACCGGGAGCTTCATGGAGGTCGTGGGAGAAGGCTACAGCCTCAGCAAACCCTCTGTGTGGAGGAGCATCCTCGCTGTTACTAACGCACTTCTGCGCCATACTGGGGATTGGATTCGACTGCCAGCAACACGCCAGGAGGTCCAGGAGGTGCACCAGGGCTTCCATGCCATTACTGGCATTTCTAGAGTCCTAGGCTTAGTGGATGGAACACTAATCCCAATCTCCACTCCATCAGTGCTTGATCAGGCTTATTCGGTTATACAATCATAGTTGATTGAGAAACAGCAGCAGCACAGCGTTCGCTTCACAGTCACTACAGGTTACATGAAAATATTAGCGACAGTTTGGTGATTTCATTTATATATTTGTCTATTATCGCATGCTATGGATAAGTTAACCCATGTCAAAATAAATGCTATTAAAAGAATTTAGTGCAATATAAAGCTCCGTCTTTCTTAACGCTGTCATGCAAAAGGAGTCAAAAATTGATTCCTGAGCAATCGATGTCAGCTAATTCAGGACCTTTACTGTAGACAGCGATCTGTAACGTCAGACTTAAGAAGACTCCTAAGAGACAGTTAGAGAAATACACTTAGAAAAGTTATCCCTTAGCGTAAAATATATCTAAGATATAAGAGTCTTCTTAGTGTGTGAATAGTCTGCGTTATCAAGAAACCGGGCCCAGTTTTCTATTTTCATTTAACAATGTAATCAAGTCTTCATCATCACATTGCCCATCAAAAATCATCTAGGATGCTGATTTGTTGCTCAAGAAACATTTTGAAATTGTTGTTGTAAAAGGTTGAAAACATTTGTGCTTTTTAATTTAAATTTTTTTTTTGTGGAAAAATGTTTTACTGACACTGTTCTTTTACTTATTACACTTTTAATGACACAGAAATTAGCTTCCCAATAACCTTATGTTGTGCCAAATCCTTTTGACTTATTCCATGTAACACAAAATTTTCTTCATTTTCTAAATAACAGTGAATTAAGACAGTCTGGTCTCTCAAGCTCCAAAAGGTACCATAACAATATCATAAAAGTTGTCCATATGATTTGTACTGTATTCAATCCATATTTTTGGGGTGTGCATGTCATTAATCATGTTTAAGCAATGGTCAAATCCTCAAAATATAATTTTTCATTCTATTTTTAATGAATCAGTCGATCCAGCTCCAAATCCTTATTTGTTCACAAATAATTATTGAGATGAAGAAACAATACAGTCCGAGTGCCCTGCACTGTTTTTGTTTTTGTTCCCCATGTGCTCTTTGAGACATAGTTTCAGTTAATTATCATTTGTGTTCAGGTGTACCTTCATTATTTAAGTTCCTTTATGTCGTTTGGTTATTAATGTTGTTTTACATTCTTGAACGCCCTTCTGTTTGCCTGTTTTGGGTTAAAAGACTGTTTATTCGTGAACCCAAATCTTTGCTCGTGCTTTCCTGCACCCACAGCTTGACACAGAGCAGCTCACCCAAAAATGACAATGCAGAATTCATAATTTATTGCTTTCTTTTTAAAATGTGTTCTTTCCTGTTGCACAGAACAACGATTTGGGGTGACTTGAGGGTGAACAAAGGATGAATTTTTATTTTTGGGTGAACTATGCCTGTACTCACTCACTGGAAGACAAGATTGTAAGTCAATATGACTTAAATAATGGTTATATCTCATGCAAAACTATATTGCATAATATCCACTATAATATCTACCCTAATGATTGGTCTTGTTAAACAGGTTTCTAACAGTGTGTGTAAATTTTTGGCTGCACTGTCTCTTTAAGGTGTCTGTTTTCAGGTCTATAACTCAAGTGCCAAAACTGATTAAGTACAGACAGACTTTACTCCCTCAGCTCAGATGCATGCGCTCTGTCACCATGCACACATGCTCAAAAATGCTTACCGTACCCTAGACTTAACCATACCGACATACAAATCACTCCAACACACCCATCACGCACCTCCTTCAGGCCAGTGGCATATACACCCGGCCCAAAATAGATTCCTTCTGCCAGGATTTGTAAATGAGAGCCTGCTCTATCCTCACAGTGTTGGTTTGTAAACAACTTTATATTCATAAAGACTTTAGCCTTGGAGCAGAAGAGAGAGGGGCTGTACATGAAGGGTGATGCGGCATCAGTGATGTCAGGATTACAAATGAACACAAGCGCTCTGTAATGGACATGAAGGGAGGCAGGGCAAGAGAGAGACACAGTCAGCATGTGTATGGATCTACTCGTCTAGACCGTGCCTCTTCTGTCTGCAAGCAGATGTGATATTTGTCAAAGTCAGCGGCACTGGGTAGGGCAGTATGTCACAGCGAGCGGAGGGCTGAAGGAATAATCTTTAAGGTGAGACAAGCCCTTAAAGGAAGACGCACTGAGAGCGTGATGCCTGGATTTATAGCTCTTGACCTGCACAATTCCCTCCATACTGAGAATATCTATCCACTGACCATCATTCTTTGCACAAGGCTGCGTGTGTCTTGGCCTTTGACACTGATCCACAGGTCACGGCTGTTAATGGTGTTTTAATGGCATGTCCAGGTTGTAAGTAGGAGGGCCGAGGCGATGGCTTATGCTCCATGTTGATTAATAATCACTCGGGGCACAACATATAATAATCATTGCTCTCATTTAAAATGCTGAGAAGACTAAAAGGTCTTACCTGATTATGTCACAAAAAGCTTAAAGGGATATTCAGTACATGTCAGGCTCAATAGGCAGCAGATGTAGCATAATGTTGATGACCCAAAAAATCATTTCCTCTCGTTTCTTTCTAATGTCTCTCATTTCTCATTTAGTGTGAAAAAAATTTAGTAGTTTATTTCTAATCTCTTCTTGAAAAGAAAGAAAGAAAAACCAATGAGTGTTAGCATGATTTTAATCGGAGAGGATTCTTTCTAATGTTTTTAATTGGTGTAATGTCAAAATGTCAAAAATACCTTTCTAATCTATCTCTCTTTATATATATACAGTATATATATATATCTTTTGTTGTCTTCTTGTTGTCACAATGGAAGTGATCAGGCCAATCCATTCCATAAACATTAAAATAATCCCTGCTTAAACAGTACAGCAACAGAAACAAACAATATTTTTTTTTCTAATTTCTTTCTAAATACTCTATAAAAAATAACAGAAGTGAAAACAGTTAAAATACACAATATGAGTGTTTTTTTAGAGTGAAAAAAAAACTTCTATTTTCTGTGTAAAGTTATTGATTTTACAATCTTGTTGCCTTGAAAACATCATAAACTGGTAACACTTTAGAATAGCGGATGGTTATAAGTCATTTATAAGAGATTAGTTAATGATGAAATATACATCTACAA
>JAUCMT010000154.1:11564078-11574514 GCA_032357475.1 Enteromius thamalakanensis | reverse complement strand
ACCACATCGGGACACTATGAGTATCAGGTGATGCCGTTTGGTTTATCCAATAGCCCTTCTGTATTCCAGGCATTGATAAATGATGTTTTTCGACAAGAACTCAACCAGTCTGTTATTGTGTACATAGATGATATTTTAATCTACTCCGAGACTCTGTCAGATCACATTAAGCATGTTCGCAACGTCTTACAACGTTAATTCAACACCAATTGTATGCTAAACTATCCAAATGTGAGTTTCACCAGACCAGGATCGCCTTCCTAGGATATGTCATCAGTCACGAGGGAGTAACCATGGACGAAGGAAAAGTTTCAGCTGTACTCGAGTGGCCACGTCCTCGCACCATCAAGGAGCTACAGCGGTTTCTGGGCTTCGCAAATTTCTACCGGCGCTTTATCCGGAACTTCAGTCAGGTTGCAGCCCCACTCACTGCCATGACGAGGAAAGGCCCCAGCACACTACATTGGGATGCTCAAAGTATAACCGCCTTCGAGGAACTCAAATCCTGCTTCACTTCAGCGCCCATCCTACGACACCCAGATCCTGAAAAGGAGTTCATAGTGGAAGTGGACGCTTCAAGCACAGGAGTAGGGGCTATTCTATCTCAACGGCATGGTAACCCAGGCAAAGTGTACCCCTGCGCCTACTTCTCGCGTAAGCTCTCGTCTGCAGAAAGAAATTACGACGTGGGCGACCGCGAACTATTAGCTATGAAGCTGGCACTGGAGGAATGGCGACACTGGCTAGAGGGATCAACACAACCATTCTTGGTACTAACAGATCACAGAAACCTTGAGTACATCCGCGGAGCCAAGAGACTTAACTCCAGGCAAGCCAGGTGGTCTTTGTTCTTCTCACGTTTTGACTTCACCATCACCTACCGGCCAGGTTCCAAGAACTGTAAAGCTGACGCTCTGTCCCGCCAACACGAAGCAGAAACAGAATATCTTCCCCCAGAGTATATAATACCACCTCCACGCATCGTTGCTCCCATCCGATGGGACATTATGATGGAGATCGATGAGGCCCTAACCGGTGATCCTACTCCTGCAGAGTTCCAGTTACATTGAGACAGAAACTGCTCCATCATGTTCATGATCTACCCAGCTCCGGTCACCCAGGCATCTCCGCTACTTCTGAACTGGTCTCAAATAAATTCTGGTGGCCCACTTTAACCCACGACATTGTCCAATTTATCCATCAGTGTGTGATCTGTAGTGTAAGCAAATCCTCCAAGCTGAAACCTGCCGGTCTTTTGCATCCTCTACCAGTGCCTGAACGTCCGTGGTCACACATAGCAATGGATTTTGTTACAGACCTACCTGCTTCCAAGGGATTCACCACGATCCTGACCATCGTTGACAGGTTTTCTAAGGCCTGTCGGTTCATTCCCCTTCCTAAACTGCCCACAGCCTGGGAGACTGCCCAAATCATTATGGACCAAGTGTTTCGATTCTATGGAATACCTGAGGACATTGTAACCGATAGAGGTCCCCAGTTTACTTCACGTCTCTGGCGGGCCTTCTGTGAACATATGAACATTAACGTGAGTCTGACGTCAGGGTATCATCCTCAATCCAATGGCCAGGCTGAGCGCTTAAACCAGGAACTCACACGCTTCCTCCATTCCTACTGCCATTCCAAACAGGAAAATTGGAGCCATTACCTTCTATGGGCAGAGTATGCACAGAACTCACTTCAGAAACCTTCTACTGGCATGACACCATTCAAGTGCATCCTGGGCTTCCAGCCTCCCCTATTCCCGTGGTCTGGAGAACCCTCAAATCTGCCCACTCTAAACCATTGGTTACAAAACAGTGAACAGACCTGGAACCAAGCTCATGTGCATCTCCAGCGAGCCGTACGTCGCACCAAGGATCAAGCAGACCGTCGTCGTCGCCCCCATCCTTCGTACAGACCGGGACAATGGGTCTGGTTGTCCACAAGGGATCTTCGCCTCCCGGGTCCATGCCGTAAACTCAACCCAAGGTACGTGGGTCCCTTCCAAATAGAACGTCAAATCACACCCGTTTCATTCCGTTTATTACTGCCTTCTCAATATCGTATCTCACCCACCTTTCATGTTTCTCTGTTGAAGCCCGCTGATGCTCCGGACGGACAGAGGGGCCTAGATGAGGTCCCCAATCCTGAGGCTCCCCCCCTTATCATCGACCTGCTCCACGCCCTCGTGGTAGACCTCGACGTCACCCTCCTCGCTTCCGGAGCCGCTCGCAGGGGGGGGGCTCTGTAACAGAAGGGACTTCTGTGGCGCTGTCCCACCTTCATCAGCGGGAACCATCTCCGGAATATTAGTTCCCACCCGGACCTGTTTTGGCCGAACACCTGTGAAGTTCCGCTACAGGTGTTCGGCATTATCTTTGCCATAAAAGGGACTCACGGACTATGATACGACGCGAAGTTTTGCTCGTTTCACGACAACTCTAAGCGTTATTGGATTACTCTTTGGACTGACCTTGTTTCTGGATTTGGATTGTTTATTTCGTCTCTGAACCTCTGCTTGTTTCCCCCGACCTTCGCCTGGACCTGGACCTTTGATTATTGCTTTCTGCCTTTGAACTTTGCCTGGACACTCGATTACGACTCTTGCTGGATATCCTGACCATCTGCCTGTTTTACGGTATTGCCTTTGCCTTGTCTTCTCTGATTATGTCTGCTCCTGATGACCACCACATGTTTGACTTTGATTCTGCTAATAAATAACTGCAAATGGATCCACTGTCTGCCGACTCGTGCTTACACTTTCAGTCTCACATTAAATCTGTTTCTAAATCCTCATTCTTCTATTCACGCCGTGTTGCTCAACTATGTCCTTTTATCAATAACAAAGATGCTGAAACTGTCATCCAAGCATTTGTTTACTCACGCATTGATTACTGTAATGCCCTTTTCATCTGTTTACCTGCCAGCTCCATCTCCAAATTACAGTATATTCAAAACTCTGCAGCTAGAATACTCAATCATACCAAACGTTCTTCTCATATAACCTCAATCTTAAATAATCTCCATTGGCTCCCAGTTTCCTACTGTGTAACATTAAAAATTCTCCTTCTTGTTTTTAAATCCTTAAATGGTTTAGCTCCCTCTTATCTGTGCAATTTGCTTGTCTGCTACACTCCAATAAACAAATAATAAATCTGTATTACTGTGTTAAGTGTAAGCCTATCATGGGCTGGAAGCGAGGAAACGTGCGGGCTCATGTGCAGGCTGTTTATTAAATACCACAGAGCAGAATCAGACAGGCGATCAGGGTCATTACCGGCAAACATCAATGGAGGAGGCAGACCATTGACATCAATGGTCAAAGTCTGTGGGTAGGTCAATATAACAACAAACAGAGTCCAAGGGGTGAGACGAGGCGATAATACAAACGCGGACTGGGGTTGGCAATGATAAATCCAAATAGACAATAGAAACATGGGTGGAAAAACAGAGAGACAGTGCAATAGACCATGACAAACACTCAAACATATGGAGACTTTATACACTTAAAACAAGGTCAACGTGTGGAGACTTGCAATGAAACACCATGACAACAAATGAGTGTGCAGAGACATGAGTACTGAATGAGAGTCCGTGAATGAAAACAGACACAAACACACACACACAGTTCACTGGGCACTGGAGTGCCACCCAGTCGCCTGAGCAGGCCCATCCAGCTGATTATGACAAAGCCAGAGTAAACCGATGTTTAATCTAGATTTAAAGTTAAACTGACAGAGTGCGCCTGCCTCCTGAACAGTATTAGACAAATTACTTACTAATGCTAAACTAATGATTCATGGTATGTAGTTATTATAGAGTGTTACCTAAAAAGGTCCCACAAATGATTTTGAGACTCAGCAGTGGATCACATTTTATTTCATCGTGTCTTGTACTTTTTCCATAGACTCCATAATATTTTTTTCTTTTTTTCCCTGATTGTAGGCGCAGTAAAATTCATTGACTATGAATATGCAGATTTTAATTACCAAGCATATGATATTGGAAACCATTTCAATGAATTTGCAGGTACAAAAACTATTTTAATGATTAACAACATTAAAAGTTTAGATTTTTATTACTGTTTATTTAACACACTAAGAGCTCATTTCTCTTTGAATTTTGAGGAATCAAAAATGTTGACTCCAGCCTGTACCCTAGCTGTGAACTTCAGTTTGATTGGCTTACTGCTTATCTGGAGAGTTTCAAGTGTTTCAGTGGTGTGGATTCAACTGTGACCAAGAAAGAAGTCCTGGAACTTTATGTACAAGTCTGCAAGTTCTCCTTGGTGAGTATTTTGGGGAAAGGGCTAGATTGACAATTGTGAAGTACAATTGTCAATTATTAAAATCTTATTAGTTAACCTTACTCAAAAAAAGCTTGCAAACAGATAGCCTTGAAAAAATAAAAAATAAAATAAATAAAACTAAATTCAATTAAGAATAGTAATTACGAAGGTTTGTACACAAGGTTTGTTTAGTGTTGTAAACTTACATGCAAGTTCTGCTAACTCATGTAATAGTTTCTGCAACTTGGAATTTCTTAGTTATATTTACTTTAACTTCAGTCTAATTTACTTGCTAAAACTGATTGCTTTTTTTAATAAAAAGCAAGTAAGCTTTACTCACATGAATTAAGTGATTTAAACAACAATTTTCAAATATATTTAAGATAGTGACAGTTAAAAGTTAAAGATTAGGATATTCAATACAGTTTTGGCTTGTGCTAGACATTTTGAAGCAAAACAAAAACAATCTGATTTGGGAAATGCTTTTAAACAGTGAAGGTAGCAGTATGATCAGTTTAGTGCGGCACTTCGTTGGCCACACAAGTTTTTTTTCTCTATCGCAAGTCAAGCATCACACTGTAAGGTATTATTATTATGCAGCACATAAAAGTCCTTAAACAAATGGTCGAGACAGATTCTTTGCAGTACTTTCCTGAACAACAATGGCAAATGACACTGGGGCCTCATGTATCAACGCTGCATACACACAAAAAAATATTTCACGCTCACGTTTGGATTTACTAATGATGAAATCAACTTAGTCTGCACCAACTCCATGTCTGACGTACATCTGTTTCTTGTGTGTGTTTATGTCCATTGGCGACTTCGAGAAGCAATTGTTATAAATTGTACACTACAAAGTATCGCACCAATACATGAGAACATAGGAATGATAAAGAATAGAATTGATAAAATGAGTTAATTGACACAATTGTTTTATACCAATTATGTGACTTAGAACATATAAAATCATTTGCAAATGTATACAACCCTCAGTCTATGGCAATAGCAGTGAGTGCGTTTACATGGACTTAATGCAATGATTATGAGTGTCACAGAATGGGCGTTGGCGTGCGGATCCATTTGCAAGACTTTTTATTTGAAAATAGTAAACAATCAAATCGGAAGGCAAAATCGTAGTAATTTAACAGGCAAAAAAACGTGAATAAACAGTCCAATTAGTGCTAGGCAGACAGGTATAAACAAGATCAACAATAAATCCAGGAAGTCCAATTCAAGTCAAAACCATGCAATCATCAGTACAAAAGAGACCAGTATATATACAGGTACTGATAATGAACTGAATGGTTACAGCTGTGCAGGTGTGTAGGCAAAAGGATGCAAAGACACATGGGAGATGCAGTCTAGATAGCAAACCAGTAGATGCGACAGTGAGAGTGACCTCTGGTGGTGAGAGCGGGAGCTCATCATCACAGTGTCAACATTACTTACTACTGTCCTACATTTTAATGCAATATTTGAATATACATTTAAAAAAATTCTGCATCGGGCGTATGTCTAAATATAGACATACTGGCACTTGCACTAGTCTTACCTGAATAGGGCGTATGGTCAAATATGATCACACAATTTTTCATGTCACAGTGTTCACTAATTTCTAGAAATGTTACACAAACAACACCAATCTCAACATTTAACACAACTGTTCAACCATATAATGCATGAGTTTCGTTAACTTAGCATTGTTCGTTTCAATGCTATTTATATTTTTGTGAGAGTATGCTGATTGGCTGGAATAATTATACATTATTGTAGCTCTTCTGCCTTGCCTCTTAAATGTTTTGTTTTCTCCAAGCAAAATCTGCTCTGATTGGCCAGCTGACACAGTGCATCGCTACTTTTCACTCCACTACATTTACACCTAGGTCCTCAAAGTAGAAAGTAACTTCTTTGTACAGTAGCAAAATATGTTTAGGTGTTTTTTTATAGAAAAAAAAAATGTATACATTTTAAAAACAACAAACAAAAAAAATTTATACATTTTTTTTATTGTTGTGTTTTTGTTTGTTGTTTTTTTAACATTGTTAAAAGCTCTTTGTTACACAGCAAACTTGTCAGTGTATTCAGTAGGTTGCTTCAGAGGCAAAAGCTATTGCAAGTATAACAACAATGCAACAGTAATAAAACTATGCATTGACTGGAAATGTATTAAGAATATGTCATTACTTTTGAAAGCAAGTACTTCTAAACTTTCACTTAAGTAAAAATTTGTGTTTGCCACTTTTACTTGTAATTGAGTAATATTTGACCATTAATATCTATACTTTCACTCAAGTAATCGATTTGTGTACTATGTCCGCCTCTGTCTATAACCACAAGATGTAAACAATGTGCATGTTATAATTTTTGGTTTGAAGAAAAATTGCCAAGTTAAATCCAATTTTACAACTCTGTGAAAACATAATGTCTAAAACACAATCAATAATGAAAAAAAGTTATAAGAAATTTCATATGTCAGATTATACAATACCAGATTAAGTGCTTTTATAAAATGATAAGCTTCACAATCCACTTCTATTGTAAGTGCCTCACTGTAACCTCAATTGCATTTTTTATGCCACAAGTGCTGTTGACGGAGTTTAATCTGTCTTGAACCCAGAGTATGCCTAAGTTGCATTGATGGTCTTACAGTGCATTGTCATTTCCACACTCATGAAATTCAGTTTTAATGTTCGTAAGAAGACGATTTGTAAAGCTTTTACTGAAAAATACTAAAGCATTTTTCACAGTGTAACTTATGGGTCCTTAAGGCAAATTTGTTCCCTATGAGTTGGGGAACTCTCATGTGAAAATGTCTTGAGCTCAAATGGGGTAGAGGGTCTGATGTTCTGTTCAGTTGCTAAGCAACCATACATCCCATCCATACCGGAAAGACCAAAATGCAATTAGCTACATACCCTTCATGCATGCAAAGATTGAGTTTTTTACCATAGGGATAAAAAGTTAAGGTTGTTTTAAAGTGAGGAGCAATAATAATAAGAGGATAGCGAACCGCTGCATATATTTGATAATATAATAATCTACAATGCCAAAAAAAGCATATATACTCCTCACACATCTAAATCCAGAAATGTCATTGTTAAGGTTGATGCCTCCACCAATGGCACCATCGTTTCACAGCAGCAGTGGAATCCATTTAAACTCTTTTCATGTCATTTCTTCAAAGATCAGTCCAGCAAAGAAAAACTATGATATCAGGAACCGAGAGCTTCTAGCTATCTAGCTATCATCTTGGAGGAATGGAGGTATTGGCTGGAGGGTTCCATTCACCCGTTTCAGGTACCTACAGATCTTAAAAATCTACAATATTTGAGGGAAGCCAAAAGCTAAACCCGCTGAGCTTTGTTTTGTTTTGTTCTTGTTTTTGTTGGCTCCCGCCTATTAAGTAGGTCAAAAGGTTTGGCTTTCCACCCGTGACATGCGCCTCTGCCTGCCCTGCAAAAAGCTGAATCATCGTGAATCACCTTCACCATCATGGAGCAGATCAACCCCGTCCCTTTCCGTTTGCACCTACATCCACAGAACAGAATTCACCCCACATTCCATGTATCACTCTTAAAACCTTACAATAACCCTGTTACTATTCCATCAGAGCTTGGCCGTGAGGAATAACCCCCTCCTCCACTGATCATCAATGAAGGTTAAATCTACAAGGTTTGAAAAATCCTGAACTCCTGACGTTATGGTGGTAAACAGGAATACTACTTGGATTGGTAAGGGTAAGGTCCGGAAGAGCGTTCTTGGGTTCCTCGATCCTTTACTACTGGAGGAATTCCATACTACCTACCCAGATAGGCCAACACCTCACGGCAGGGGTCAACTACCGTGACATCGGAGGGGCCCAGCCTTGGGAGGAGGCGGTAATGTTACATCCATGCCAGGCTCCACTGTAACTCAGTAGCAGCGTTCACTCTCACCAGAATTCTAATCACGATCACCTGTCACCACCACCTGAATCCAATCACCACGCAATCATGCAACCACATAAAACCACACACTACCTCTCATTCAGTGTCCAAGCTCGTTTCTCAGCAAGTGGACTTGAGTGGCAAGACAAAGCTCTATTACTTTTACTTCCCTTTATGCGTACCCAGTGTGACTTCCTTGTGTGCTCCTCGCTTGGCGTATTCTCCCCAGGTTCCTTCCTCATCTGTGTCTTCTACCCATATCATCTGTTCCGATTCACTGTTACTCCTTTGCTGACTAAAAAGACACTATTTTTTGAACTTACCTCCAGTGTATAGTCCGCTTCATAACAACAAATAACAACATATAAGTTAAAATTGGCAGGAAAAAATAGAATTAAAAGTGTTTGCTCTTTGCTTATGTGTCAGCATGATAAATTTAGAGCTCTTTTCATTCAATAAAATGGTCTAAAATTAAGAGCATGGCAGCTGCATAAATAAAGATAAATGTAAATAAAAAATATAACAGTTTTATTAAAACTCTTTATCAAACACACACAAAAAAACATGCATAAACAATGAATGAATTCAATAAATTTAAATGTGTCTATATTCAGTTCATCATGTCCCAGATAATTTCAATATAAACACACACTTCATGGAGAAAAACTACAAAACTTAAGATCTTCTAAAACATTTATTGGAAGCAAAGAGGAATTCAATTAATTTTAAATGACATTTGTTACAAAAGACTTTCAAATAAAGGCCGAGCTTTTAAAGAATCTTAAAGATATATTTAACATTTATCACAAAAAATCTGAAGAATCAAGTGACCCTGACAACAGGAGTAAGGGCTAGTGCCCTTATTAATAGCATTAAATGACTGTTTAGCAATAACACTATTCACTTCAACTATTGCTCCCCACTGCCCAAAATATAATCTTCTTTAACTTTGATAAATAGCGCAAATTTCAATCGGAATGAAAGACATGATATTGATGATGGAATATTTCCCAACTGATCATCATTAATCTCAGCCAGGGGCAAGGTCAGGACTCACACATACAATAGTGAAGATGCTTCAGGCTTTATTCCACACTGAATATATTTGCATGCACAACAACACCACACATACAACCACACAAATGTTTTTCTGATGAGATGATCTTATAAAATGTGAATTTCCTATCATAAATCTTCACTTGATGTTCTGCACAGGGTCTGGATATGATAGTCATGTGTAATAGAAATATACTCATCTGCAAGATTTAAGTGACGACACTGTGTCCTTGAGCTGCAGACTTTTTTTTCATCCACACCTCTATGTTGAAACTCTTCCTCTAAGTTATGAGAAAAAAAAGCAGACATATGTTCACTGTTCACTCTGTTGAGGTGTTATTACTGTGGTGATTGCACAAAACATACTGCCCTGAGCAGGAGTTATTCAAGTTTGGATTCTCCGCTGTTCTGCTCTCCAGCTGTCAGTGTGGTGAAAGAATTAAACACACATACCCACACCTGTGCGAATATCTCCACCATTATGATCAGAAAGGGACAAACAGAACATAATCACAAACACAAAGCGGGTTCCTACATCTCTGTGTGTTCATTATCTCAGCCCACACTGCAGAGAAAGGCAGAACAAAGATTAAAAGAGAGGGAGGAAGGGCAAGAGAGATGAAATGGATAAGAAAGAAAAGTGAAAGCAAGAGAAAAATGCCAACTAAATTCAAATCTCTCTCTCTCTTCAGTTTCTTTCTGACAGAGATCAGCTCAGAGACCGATTTTAAAATGTCTTGCACACAAAAGAAGAACTCAGTTCGCACAAATACTACAAGATCAGGATGTCATGCACCTTTTTTATTGTGAAGGGGTGGTGGTGGAAGTCCTGGTTCACTCTGTGCCCTGGGCAAAGATAACACATGACTAGGCCCAGACGGAATCTGCTGACTTTTTTTTTTTTTGCATTTTCTTTGCTGATTTTGGAAGAAAATCTGCAGAAGTCTGCGGAATGGATTTAAACATGATTATATGAAATTAACAGAGCTAAAAGTACAACACTTTTGTTGGTTATCAAACTAGCCAAAAGCTTAAGATGTTTATTGAAACTGGTGAATGTGTAGAATTTTATGATTATGTGTGAACTTCAGAGGTGGAAAGAGTAATAAAATATGCTACTCAAGTAAAAGTACTGTTACTTCAATGAAATTCTACTTAAGTAC
>JAUCMT010000154.1:11517328-11538516 GCA_032357475.1 Enteromius thamalakanensis | reverse complement strand
GGCCTGAATTTTCCCGCTTTGCAGAGGGTAATTTTAAACATGGATTTCTAGAACATGAATAAAATACATTTGACTAAGAATAGGTGGAAAGAAACATTTCGCGCAAGAAAATTGAAGCAAAACAATACTAAACATGGCTATTTAAGTACAAACCATTCGTACGTTATTGAAACACATATAAAATGAGTAATTAACACATGATGATTAAATGTGTGGGATACACATAATATGCAGTTATACATATCAGCGATTAATTTCCGGTTTGGTGTATTTTCAGGCCTAAATAGGCATGAAAAGGCAGGTTGGGTCAGTTTTGTGAAGGAAAGGGTTAATGATCTTCCTCAGGAATTTCAGGCTATCTGAAATTGGGGGAGGGACGTCTGTCCAACTAAATCTTTAGTTATATTACCCATGTAAGGATAATGATGATAATGATGTCCTGTGTCTTTAACCATGCTCTTGATTAATTGCATAATATTGACAATCTCCTTCCTAAGTTGGGATTCTCAATATGTATTCTTTTGTGAATGTTCAAGCTGTTCTTTAACAATGTCTGTTGGTCTGCTTACCATTGTCTGGGTCTGCAACCATACAGTATATGGCTTCCTGTCGGCGCGAGGCCTATCTGTGGAATGTGGCTTCTAATGTTTCATGTTCTGATAGAATCTTACGTGTCTGATGCACCCTGATTCCTTAAACAACTATAAATTTAAAATAAGAAAAATATACACCTTTTCATCCTGTTCAAATGTTTTCACCCCCTACAGTCACTTGTTGGAAAGTTTCCTGGATGCTGGAAAACCAAAGAATTTGCTGTATCTGATGGATTTTTATTTCCAAAAGTGCAGTTCTTTGAAATGTTTTACTTACTGAAAAAAATTAAGCATGATTTACACTTAACATAAGCTAGTACAACTGTTTTCAACACTGATAATAATGAGAAATGTTTCTTTAGCACAAAATCACTATGTTAGGATGATTTCTGAATGTGACACTGAAGACTGAAGAAATGACTGGAATCACAGGAATAAAAATCATTTTAAAATATTATAGAAAAAGTTTTAACACCTCTGAAAGAGACTAATTAAACTGTTAAATGTTTAAAACCGTAATGGATATAAAGAAGGTTGATTTATTTAAGAACCTTAAAAATACCAAGCCTAACTGAACAATAGAACAGTTGAATTTATTATTATCAATTAGCTGCGTAATCCTCGTTTTGTTTTGTTTTTTTCTTAACATCCAGTCTGGGTCACCCTGTGGCACATGCACACCTGAGGAAAGGGGCAACAAATTAGACAGTTTTATAAGTAAAGACCCCTGTGTAACAGCTGTCCAGATGTTTGCCTGCTTGACCTGAGCCTCATAACCACCGCAGAGACACCTGGCCATACTTCCCACACTCTCTGGCCATATGTCAATGCACACACACATATCTACAGTATGCCAGCTGAGATGCACCAATATGAATAATAAAGCAATCTGCTACTACAAATCTGCAGTTTTCCTGTCTTACCTGTTTTAAATGAGATGTTAGTAAGACCACCATCATCTTTCTTTATGCACTTTTTTTCTGTATGATTTTTTTGTGTGCATGAATTTCAATATAAAAAAATCCTTTACCTTCAATCCTTTGTTTAAAATTCAGTACAAATCCACATAAAATGACTACACAACTGATTTCCATGAATATTTTGAAGATGAAGGTGACCGCGATACAAGCAGGGAAGGTGATTAACCATGCTGTTTGACATGAGCAGCCCTATTTGAGTCTTAGATCCAATTTTAGAACAACAAAGATGTATTTCAACTAGCATTCCCTTCCACGCACAAGACAAACCATTAAACCCCCTCAAAAGAAACACACACGCACAAAAACACAGATTTCAGTATGAACATAAACACTGTCTAAGAGTAGAATATTATATATTCATTTCCATATACCGGATCAGAAAAACATGTTTTACTTCTAAACTAATGTATTATTACTCTTTACCACCACTAAAAATAAAGGCCTTAAAAGATCTTAAATTGTTTGTGGCATTAAACATTGCATCCACTACTAAGAAGTACTTTTGTCTTGTTTTCCAGTTCAAACATTTGCACATTTTGGCTTAAATCAAAATACGCAGACTGATGACGCAGAATGATTATTTAAGTAAACTCACTTGACATGCCGACATCTGTTGTTTTGCATTTTATTGAATCTTCATTTGAGAATTTTTAGATATTTCCATTGGCTAAAATACAGTACAGAGGAAGAACATTAGATTTTTCAGGGTAAACAGAGTACAAATTATTTTCCTATTCTATTTATGCTGTTTTTGTGTGTGTGTGTGTGTTTTGTATAAGATGAGTTACAAAGTAATAGACATCTGTTGGAAGTTATATTTTCAAACTCATTGAGCTCTCCCTAAACATTATTACATTTATTGATAAACTGTGTTCCCTTCAGTTTATCACTTCAGTTTTATGGACTTTAAAAAGTCTTAAATTTACCATAAAACCTACAGAAACCCTGAAGATAAAACTGGTTCTTTTAAGAAATGTACACTGAAAGGTTCTTTGGCGAACCAAAAAATGGTTCTTATATAGAATCACTGCAAAAACCTATAGAGGCTTTATTGTAAGAGTGTAGTTGCTTACATGATGTTATGTGTGTGTGTGTTGTTCTGGGTCTGAAAGCTCTGGCATTAATCTTTGGAAAGCTGCTCTTGATCACCCCAGCAGGTGCAGGACATAGAGATTCATCTGTAGTCATAGTTCGACGGCAGCTCTGAGACTCTGGCAGGAAGGAAGAAGCATGGATACTGTCTTCCCATAAGGCCCCTGTGCTTTCCACCTAACATATGAGCTCTGAGAACAGTAGAGAAAGATGCTAGTCTGCAAAATTTGGCTCTCTGTATAAAAAATGCAGAAATAAAGCCCTCTTTCAGCACTATATGAAATATGGGAGCTGTCTTTAGAGGAAATATAAAGTCAATAAACATCTACAGAAACAGCTATTAGCTATACAGAGCAGAAACTCTTTCTGCTCTGCTGAGTTTTCTCTCTGGCTTGTTGTGCGTCTGTGTCACTTGTGTCACTAACGCTACATAAACAGTTGACCGAGGTGTGTGGTCTCACTCCAGGTCAATGCAATGGGAGTGTGACTTCATTGATGATTTTGTAATGTGTTCTGGCTTTCTGGTCTTTTTTCATCAGCTTGTTTTCCCACAGGCTTTAAAACTAAACCTCATGTATACTGCCTGCAGGAACACTTTAGATTAGTATGTCAGTCTTATAATGGTGCACCTAAAACTAATTACTTTAGCAAAGCATAATTTATAGACCACTTAAAAATGAAAAGTATAGAGTATGTGCACTTATTCAACAATAAGCCTGTAAACTGACAACAAAGACATTTATAATGTTACAATACAGATTTCTACTTACACTAACACTTTAGTATAGGGATTTTCACTATTAACTAGCTGCTTATTAGAAGGAATATTGTTAACATCAGTTCCTATACAGCACATATTCTGCATGACCATATTCCTAATCCTACCCAGTATCTAATTACTGTACTAACTATTAATAAGCAGCTAATAAGGAGTTTATAGAGACAACAGTCATCGTTAATGGTTTGATAATGGACCTTATAAATAAGTGTGACTAAACTTTATTTTATCAGATTATACTGATCAAATATATCATTGTTTCCACAAAAATTGTTGACAAATTAGTATAGTACGATATTAGCCTATTTTTAAGATTTCTGAATTGTGCGATCCAAAAGACAGCAGTTCTCATGTTATGTGTTTGTATAGCTATGTGCACATTTGTCCTGTGGACTTTTAATGTAAAGTGTTTTTTTGTTTTTTTTTACCAATGTTTAGCAACATATATCACAAGAGAGAAATAAACTCTGGGTAAACAATTTACCTAATACTGTTCGGGAGGCAGCCACACTCTGTCAGTTTAAATAGATTAAAGACACATCTCTTAATCACATTTATTAATCAAATCCGTTAAAGGATTGTTAGGCTGCATTAATTAGATCAGCCAGAACCGGCAACACTTCCCTTAACAAACAATGTACTCGTTAAATCGCAAAAAGAATGGCTACGCTAATGTAAGTCTGTCTCTCTCTTATTCTGGGGTTATTGGATACCCAATTTCAGAACAGCCTGATTTTTAGAAAGGGGATTTTAAAATAATTTTTCAAAAAATAAAATAAAAATACTGGTTAAATTTTTGTCATTATAGGATGGATGTGTACACACACTTAGAACACAAATTTATGTTAAAACAACTTGTAAAGTGAATTTTGAAAATGAAAATGAAACCCCAAATGAAAAAGAAAAAGTCTTTTACTTACCTCGAAGCATTCTAGGTGACATTCTTTTTTCAGATGAATCCAATCATAGGAATATTAAAACTGTCCAGACATTTAAGCCTCATGGGAGTAACCAGGTGTTTGCTGTATACATATCAGAAGACGTTAAATATAGTCCTTGCATCCATAATAAACCACCCCTCACATGACTTTGGGGGAATAAAGGCCACCTGTAGCATATCCATGCACATTTAAAAAGATAAATATCAATATTTCAAACAAAATAAACACTTTTTTTGTAACTTTTGCTGACTGTGTTAAGAAAATAGAAGGATTGGGATGAAGACAAATGCACTATTTTCTTTTCCTTGTGAACAAATAGAATAAAGACTGTCAATGTTTCAATTCAATTTAAGAGAAGTCACCTGATTTTAGTGGCTGCTAAAGTAGTTGATAAAAAAAAGTGTCCACATTTGGCTGCTGGCAGTTGTTAGTTTTCCACCTAGATTATTATACAACAGGTTGCCTTCATAGATTAATTTTTCTGTCATGCTCATTATATTCCCTGCTACATCCAGCCAATCAGTTTTTCTCTAAATAAGCATTCTGCAAGCAACTCTCACCTCAGCATGACTTCATTAATTGCAGTCGCCATACTAATAAATATACTTTATTGGACCATTTGAGTCTTTAATGTGGCCTGTGAGTAATGGAGCTTTATGAGACAGAGCATTTGGATTAGTTGTTTAGATTAATAATAGTTTAATTTTCTTTTTATCAGTCACTGGCAGTGACGGAGTGGCCAGTCCGGTAACACAGACTGCCTGTAATCAACCTATAAATACTGCTGCTGGGCTTCTATCTTTAGCAGTATAATAAGGCATGCTGCTCTCTGTGTATTGCAGCGGGAAATGAAGACAAACAGTGCTTCTTTGCAAAGTAAGTGATTTGGAGAGGCTATAGTATAGGGGTGCAGGTTTTGGAGTGTTGTTAGTGTCCGGTTCTGATGTGAATAGTTTTGTGCATCCAGACAGCCCAGTGTAATCTTTCTCTTTGAGTAAAGGGAAACAACAGTGTAAGCCTCTTGGTCTTGTGTTTGCTTTACAATATGGGCCAACTGTGCCTGTTTCTATCCAGAACTGACAAGAAATGTATGCTTTCAACTGCGTTCCCGGATGGTCCGCCACACACGGCTGTTTTCTGCTGTCTTTAGTCCAGTTGTCTTGGGTTGATGGAGGGGGCAGGAGACTGTTCGTCCAGCCCTTACAGCTTCCTGGCATGCAAACAAACTCCTAGATTCACACACACAGCATCTATGCAGGCATAATCCCATTGGCTGTGTGTGCCTCCAGCACTTCAGACATGGCCAGAAGACTGAGGAATTATCATCTGTTTAACACATTTTCATTTATAGCAAGTTGGACTGTGATACCAGCACAGAACTGAAGATGAATTAGAAATCTGACCCTAGTTACTTTCTTAATGTATGTTGATGTTGTTTTATTGTTGTTGTTGTTTTGTCCCCAAATTTGATAAAGGCACAATGTCATAATTTGTCCCAGTTAAAACAACATTAATTAATAGGCATTGTTTAGCAAACTTTGGCTCATTCTGGCTCATTCAGGTATGAAACATGCACTTTTCATGATCCAAGTAATTTCTGATGAATAAAATCTTTACTTTTTCATTTCTTTCATTGCCTTTTTCACTTATACTATAAGCCACCATTTAGAGGTCTATGGTTAGCATTGTCATAAAGACTGCATTTATTTGATCAAATATCTAATATATTCTAATACGCTGGTTTAGTTTTGATAAACATTTCTTATAATTATCAATTTTGGAAACTGTGAAAACCTTTTTTTCTCAGAAAATATTCTTGGAAAAATTAATTTGAAATAGTAAAGACATTTACCATTTTACAAAATATTTCTGTCACATTTGATCAATATGCTTCCTTGTGGAATAAAAGTAGCTATTTTTAATGTTTTAGTTATTTTTTTAAAGTTTAATCTTAAACAGTAGTGTACGTTATTTAATTGGAAGTATTTCACATCACAGAAGATGTTTAAATATAAAAAAAAACCATCTTGCTTTCACACAGTGCCATGTTTTGGAGTTTATTATGGAAATTAAATCGTGCTCTAAGGAGGACAATCCCATAACATAAAACATATAATAACTGCTTAATATGAGTTCTTACTTGTGTCTAGAATAGGTTTTAATTTGAATGTATACTTGCCACCATTATAGTGAGTGAGCCTGACTATGTAGTTAAGTAGCATAATACACCTTCATAAAATTCCATATAAAAGGATTTAGCAATTTTTGTTACTCTAAAATAAGTACAGTTATTATATGATTACTTAGTAATTAAATGTTTTAAAACACAAAAGTGTGAAAACATTATGCATTCCATATCTCTAAGGCCACCAGCAATCTGTGACAATTGCGTACATGTGGGTTTGACTTGGTTCTAAATGTAATCCTACATTTACAAAAAAAATAAAAAATAAACCTTTGGTGACTCAGTTCTTAATTAACTCATTACCAAGGGATTTCTCAGACTGAGAACAGACTGGATGCAGTCACGTTATTCTTGGTGGCATTAGCTGAGAAAGACAGGCATGAAAATGACACCATGAACAGACTGAGTGCTGTAAATGTCATCAGATCTCTATTGTGCTGCTGCTTCTTTAACACAGACGATGTCACATTACATGATGGCCATTTGAGTTCTGCAGTGATGCTAGGAGAGGAAAGAAAACCGAGTTGTGTTAATATACGTATGTGTGTGTGTGTGTGTGTGTGTGTGTGTGTGTGTGGTTAATGATGCATGAATGCTGGGAGGAGATACTGGTGATTGAGACGCAACTATTACCTTATTGACCTCTTCATCTAGTCACATCCCTCTTCCTGTTTAGCTGTGGATTGTGTCATTTTAATGATCAAGAATTTATTCCACCCCAACAAGTGTCATAATCATTGTTAGTTTCAGTCTCTAATACAATATTCTCTGCCAGTCTGACAACGAAAGTATTTGTTGTTGTGTCTGCCCCAACCTTTTCATGTTGCATATCTATTTATAGCTAACTTGCAATGCTTTGCCAAGTACTGTACATCAAGCATGGGTGGTAAAATAATTAACATAAAAATGCTGAATTAAATGTGTGATAAATTTTAATCAATGTTCAGCGAGCAGGAAAACAAATTATATGTGTGCACAAAAAATGCATCATGCTGTTTAACAAATTATTTTTGTTGCACATGCTGTGAGTAAATGAATACCATGTGTTACATGTTATGAAAAAGAGAATCAAAAAGGATGTAAGGATGTTTAGAATATGAAGTGAAGAGCCGATTAGCTGGAGAGAGGTATTAAACCATGTTTTACATCAGAAAATAGCTGAATGATGAAGAGTGGAAATAAGTATGATGGGCACAACTGTAGCAAGGTTGTATGTATTTGACATGACAGTGCTTGCCGTTTTACTGTATGGCCTCAGGACAGCCATGGGATTGCCTGGACAATGAATTTTTAAAAAGAGGGTTCATGAACACATATCAATGCATAGAAAGAGTCTTGGTGGACTCTGAAGTGTCTTGAGGTATTAGCTGCTTCACTCTCCACTGCTGTACCCAGTTACTGTGCTTGAATTGATTTTTTTTTCTTCTTCTTTTTAGCTACTACTCAAGTGGGTTGAGCAGTAGAACATTTTTACAGTACATTTTAACAAATAAGAATAATATCTCAACTTGCATTGTTCAAATGTTCACCCATATGTAGCTGGTCTTGCATATAATTTAATATATTTTAAGATGTAATTCATTACTGTGATGGCAAAGCTATTTTCAGCAAACATGGTATCCTTTAATGAACATAAAGTTCCAATAAAAGTTTTTTTATCCGTTTAATGCATCCTTGATAATAAAAATGTAAATTTCCTTCCTACTTTTGAACTGTTTTTTAAATTATTATTATTAGTTCCTCTATTTCTTTGGCATCAAACACAGATCTTTAGCGTTCACATGACTGTATGAGTGCTACAAAAATGTGTGCAGAGTGTCAACTGCAGCTCTATAATGGGATTGATTTTATGTAGAGCCAGTGCCTGGAGCATATTGCTTACCTAAAACACTATTATTTTGCTTCCTTGTGAGCACTGGTGTTTTCTTTTGGAAATGCAAATCTAAAAATGCTAATCTATTTACTGTTTATGCAGTTTCTTTGACTTCAATCTAGCCATTTGAGTATTTTAGAGCCCAGTCCTAATCCATATGAACAAAAGTATGTGTGAACATTACTAAATATGTGATTTAATAGTTGAGAAATAATCCATGTTATGTGGAATGCATGCTTTACGTTTCCAGTGATGCTGAGTCAGCTTCAAATCAGCTAAAAAGCATATTGCATCTGTCCGCAATAATGCATATCTTTCATAGTAAAGTCAGAAATCTCAAGCACTTAAAGCAGTACATTACTTTCCCCCTATTTTACACAGACATTCACATGTGTACCTCCAGGTCTGTTCTCTCAGTATAAAGCAGTATGCATGAACAAACCACATTAACAGTCAGGACAGCATGTGTGTGTGTGTTTGGGAAAGTCACTGTAATTGTAGGTTGCTTGTGTCAGTGAGTAACTGCAGCGTAAAGCTGGCGCAGGCTGTGGCCTCAAGCATGAAATTACAAATGAAATTTAATTTGCTTCACATCCACTGTCTACACAGAGATCATGGACAGGACACCACCAGAGCAGTTGAAGGTTTTAACACGTGTACATGCACACGGGGCAGTAATAGTCTGCACAAATGTTTCACAGTTTTCTAAAGTCCCAGCAAAAACACCACTGTTTGAAAGCTTGAAGATTTTTTTTTAAAAGCATGCATTAAACTGATCAAAGGTGACAGTGAAGATATGTATTATATTGCAAAAGATATCTATTAAAAAAAAAATGATTTTTAACCTTCATCAAAGAATCAAAGAATTTTTTAATATTGAGAAGGTCTTGAGAGGTGCTGACTGAACTGTATATTTAATAAAAAGCCTTTTGCGTATGTTCCTTACTATCTAAACAGATTATTAAATCATTTGAGATCTTAATTTAAATACATTTATGCAAAAATTTGTTTGTAATTGGTATAGGGTTTTGTTATTATTTGTTATTATTATTAAGAGTAGCGCTGGTATAGTACACTTGTTTACTTGTATAGGTTACAAGTGTGTGTTTGTTTGAAAAGGTATTGAGTGGCGACCCCAAGAGAATGTACTTGAGATGTTTGTGTGTGTGTATCTGACTGTGTTTGTGTTTAAAGATTATTCTCCCCTGTAGCTGCAGTTGTCTTGGCATTTCTCCTGCACAATCTTTAATGAATTAAGGGGACATTGAACCAGACATTGATTTGTTTGCTGTTGCTTAAACAGTGACACGCCACACAGATAGGGACACTATTCCAAGTTCAGTTTAGATGGGTTTTTGTATAAAGATTCGAAGCAGTCATCGTCACTATGCAGCTATATGGTGGCTGTAGTTAAGCATTTGTGTTGATAATCCACATTCAAACCCAGATAGGGCCAGTTATAGTAACTGACATTTCCTGGCTCCAAGTTCAAGTACCAAAACCAAATAACATTATAATTAATGATCCCTCTAAGCTGCGAGTAAAAATGGAAACCCAGCTCTGGCGATGCTGTCCTGCATACAGATAAAAAAAAAAAATTGCACAGAAGGCAAACTTAAAAATAGGCAATGAGTGAAAAATAGTGGATATTTTGTGACTGTAGAGCTAAATAAATGGGCAGTGTTTCAACTGGTGTCCATCCATATGGTCCATCCAAATGGCTTCATTAATTCACAAGAGGATTAATTATGATTAATTTGTGAACAGCACAGCAATTCTACCCTCATGCTAGAAACAGAAACCCAAAATGACCATTCATTCTTTTATTCTATATATATATATATATATATATATATATTATTATTATTTTTTTTTTTTTCATTCTTTTTTACTAGCATTACTTTATGACCTCTGTATGGGATTACATGTTTTATATAAGTACTATATTATTCATTATGTGTGTGTGAATCTTTATAGCGGACCATATAACGTAATTTTTTTGGTTTATATATCATCTGAAAGCTAAATAATAACCTTTCCATTGTTAGTGTTAGTTAGTATAAGACACTACTTGGATACAACAATATTAAAAATCTCTCATCTGAGATAAAATACTTAGAAATTCAAATAAAGTCATATCTAGTGCATATTACTAATCAAAAATTACATTTTGATATATATTTACAGTATTAAATATACAAAATATCTTAATGGAACATGACCTTTACTTGATATCCCAATTATGTTTTGGAATAAAAGAAATCTTTTTGGCCTATATATTTTATTGTTGGCTATTGCTACAGTATAAACCGTTGCTGCTTATGATTGGTTTTGTGGTCCAGGGTCACATATATAGTGAAGATTGATAAGCATTTAGACTAAAAAAGTTAAATTAGTGTTTGGAGAAAATATATATGGATATGCAAAAGGCTGAAGTGTGCCGATTTGAGAATTAAAAGTTCTTGTGTGAAAATTAGGGCAGTAGACTCAAATATATTTTGGTGCATGCTGAGCACATTTTAAAAGGGATGCATGTAGATTAACATCAGACAGGATCAGACAGTCGGTGCTCTAGACCCTCTTGATTGTGTTCAGTCAATCCAAAACAGCTAAGATGATCACCAGCAGTAAAACAGATTAATTAAAAGTCAGTTCTGTTCTTTATAAAACCTTTTGGTAGCAGGTATTTTTATTCTCATTGCACTTTTATGCAGTTACAACTAAAGAAAGAAAACAATTTTAACAAATTATTTTGTGCTTTTATGACCGTTGCATGGCGAGTGTCTCTCTTCGGTTTGGATGACATGGAGTGTGTTTAAATGAAACCCAGTGTACATTGGCTGTCAGAAGAGCAATCCTGGCTTTCAGATACAAGATCAATTTCACAATATGGTGGGATCCAAACTAATGCCTCCCACTGATGGGATCCAAGTCTATAGCTCACCTCAAGGCTGCTGCCTGTAATGTGTAATCTGTGTGAAAATATGAGATTATTGATAATCTTGTCTTCACCGGGAGAACAGAGATGGGACACGTAGATTAAATTCTTGGGAATTGTCCCCAATGTTTTGCTGGAATGAGACATACATTTTTTAAAATGGTAGGACAGAAGCTGCAGTCAGACAGCATGTACTCATCAAGCAGCGTGCGGTCACAGCATCTCGTGGACATTTCTTGAGCAGAGAGAGTACACAGGCTCTGAAATCTCCCATCCGCATCTTGTGCGTCCCTCATCCTGCCGCACCGGTGGGTGGGAATGATGGGGGAAGTTTAAAGGTGACAGCACTGCTTTGATTAAAAACTGTTTTCAGTCGAGAGGCATGGATTGAGGGCTGTGGTTTACTGCCATTGAAATGTATTTGTAAGAAGAGCTTAAGAAACAGTTACAGTTTCCGGTTGCATAACTTCTTGTATATTCTGTTTATTATTAGCGTTCGATTTAATTCTATTGCCCTAAATTATATTTGCGTCTGTACATTTTTGTGGAAAGGTGCTTCTAATGCATGCGTTTTTGCATATGTCAGTCAGCACGATCGTTTAGCTTTCACGGGTTTGAAAACCATATTTCACTGGTTTGGACGTATTTCATCAAGAATTCGACATGAATATTGACAAAGCTGGAATGCTTTACCTCGATAATGAAACACAGTTATTGCAAACCTAACTGAAGTAAAGTAATAATATATACAGCCTATTGCCATATCAAAATTTGAGCTTTTATACTGCAGCTGTCACATTCTGTCTGTTTTGTTTCGTGCTCCCCCCTGTCTTTGTGTATTTTGGTTTAGTCCGGTCTGTTCGGTTTGTTCTCAATTTAGATCAAGTGTTTCACCTGTGATTTTGCACCTGCCCTCACTCTTGTCGTTTATTTCTCCCCTTTAAATACTGCTGTCTTTTTGTTCCATTCAGGTCTCTTTGAAGTTATGTTTAGTTGTGTCTCCCTACCTTATTATATACTTACTATACCCTATCACCTATTTGTGCTGCCTCGCCAGCTTTTGTTTTTGTATCTTCTTTATTAAACCCAGTTCATTTGACCCTTTCGTGTCCTCTGGTCTCTGCCTCACTGGGAGGCTCTGCACCCTCGCACACACCGTGTGAGTCTGCAGCAAACGTTACAGCAGCTACCAAAATATCAACATTTTAGCTTTTATACTGCAGCTACCAATCGCTTCCAGACCTCAAAATGCATTTTAAATGTCAGAATCAGAAATAGCTTAATTGTCAAGAGTGTTTACATATACAAAAACACAAGAATTTCAGTGGAGAATGTAAGACATGCATATAGTTTAAGGTAATAGAATAAAGTATAATGTTAATAAATAGACAATAAATGAAAAAATAACTATATCGTAAAAAAAATAATAATTTTTTTACAGATAAAAATGTTTGAAGAGTTATGTAGCCTACAGACGTACGACCCACTTATTCCCAATTTGCAATCCATCTGAAAGAAAAGTGTGTTCAGAGAAATGTTAACATTTCTGTCTCTTTTTTCTTAGTGTTGAGAAACCTTTATTCTACTACTATTCTACTATTTTTCATCTCTCTTGCTTGAGATGCATGTCAATCAAATTTTACCTAAATGTGTCAGTGTGTGTCTGTGTGTGTGTATTAATGCTCTCTTACTTTCTCTCTCTCTCAGATCTATCTCTCTCAAGGATAATCACATTGATTAACTGCCTGGCTGATGGGTAAAGAGTGGAGTGGATCTGTGTCGATGGAGAGAGAGAAAGCGAGAGGATCGGCTTTATTGATTCATCAGCTGTCACATATAGCAGTTCAGTAACCTGTTAATTCACACCATCCGCAACCATCCTAGAGAGCTAATTATCACTCTGTGTGTGTGTGTGTGTGTTTTCATTCAGTCTAGCGGCTTTTCTTGAACTCTTAACTTGAAAACATTACCCTGACATCCATTTATTAAGCGCTATTATATATTTGAATAAAAAAAAACTGTTTTTCACAGCTTAATTATAAGGTACAGTAAGACTAGAGTGCTCATCCACAGAATAATGAACATCCAAATGGTAACGCCTCTGCTAAAAGATCAAATACATACAGCCGATTTTCTCATAAATACACTGAATGAGCAGTGGAAGAAAAGAGAAGCTTGAGTTAAATGAGATTTTGCACTGAGAAAGCCAAAGAGAGAGATGGAAAGAGCGTGATAGACCCTTTAGCCATGCAGATTAAAGGTTGATAAGCTTTATCAGCGTGCCACTGAATAATGTGGGCCGCTGGATTATTGTTTCTGTGGAATTACACTGTGTGTGGCATTTGTTTCTCTCTGTCCCGACAAACACACACACATGCAGAGATGGAGGACGGCTGTATTACAATACAATCACACAGCGAGAAGCCTGCAGCAATAGTTTGAAGTGTCTGAAATTCAGTCATCATATGGAGGTTAAGACAGCAGGCTACCCTCCTAGAATGCATTTAGCCCTTCCATTAAAAATCAGCACACAGATTATTCCTCTCAGACCTGCCTTCTGTCTTCTGGAAGTGTCCTTTTCTCCTCTAGTCTTTCCCAAGGGAGCAAAACCTCTGTAGAACAAACTCAAGGAGAAAGAAAAAAGTGTGTGTGTTTGTCTAAGAAAAGGAATGGAAAGCAAGAGGCATATTTGGACCTCTGGCCTGGACCCAGTGACTTTACTATAATATAATTCTGTTATAGATGTTGAGAGGTCATAGGTCAAACCTCCACATAAAAACCAGATGCATTTTAAAATTCAGTCATTCAGCAGCCAAAGGTCCCTGTGAGGAAAACAGCTTCATAAATGTTTCTGCAACCATTGATGAGATAGTTATTTATAAGTCAATGGAATTTAAAACAACAGCTGACTTTTATATGCCATATTTCGTGGGTTGCAGAAAAGAACAAAAGTCGTACGACTTTGAAATTAATATAAGTAAATAATGACAGAAATGTAATTTTTGGGTGAGCCATCCCTTTCGGTTTATAGGGTTGGGGATAGAAAGTATCATTATCTCAGTATAAACATAGCTGAAGTCAATACAAACTCCCCACTATGATAGAAAAACAAATGTTTGTGTCTGTTTGTTCTATGGATTGTTTATTTGCAGTTGGTGAATGACACATAGAGGCATTAAACTGAATATGAGCTGTTTGGCTTGTTTAAAGCATTCGCTCCTTATTTATTGCGAGTGTTTATCAGGAGAGACGGCACAATGATGTAGTCATTTTCATTCCGTTCATTTCTCTCGCTGAATCCCATTAAATTCTGGCTTTCTCTTGCTTTCTCCCCTGAAAGAGTGGTCATCTCTCTCTGTCTGGGTTTATGGATTCTGCCTCAAATTTGTGAGGACAAAAATTGATTGTGCAAAAAATATACTCCTCCTTCAGTAATATAACCCTTCCACCTCCCTCCTCTTCTCTGTCTTTCTCCCTCAATGGTCTGGCACAGAAAACAATACAAATGTCTGCACAATTCTTCATTTATACCTGAACCACTCATAATTTCAGCTAGGACTAGCTAAACTACACCCACACTACCCTTTAGAAAAAGTAATAGGTTGCTAAGTTGCCAGCAGAAAGCAGCTAACAACATTAAAGATATTTATGAGGGCAATATATAAGCTATGAGAGGATTTTTTAACTCTGGAAACAACTGTGCTGATTTATACTAACAAACACAAAAATACAAAACATTGTTCAGCTAAATATTTGTTTAAACAAGATATGGGGTTTAAAGAAATTCACTTATTTTTAATCATTCAAAAGTTTGCGGTCAGTCAATGAAGAAATAGTGATAATAAATTAGTACTTTTATTTAAAAATATATTTATCATTTTTAGAAAATACCTCAATTGTAAGCTATTGTGGATCATAAATCCACAAAAATGTTTTCACGGAAAAATGTTTGAGAATAAGTCAACATGTTAAAGTGATTTCTGAGGGATCGTGTCTGTGTCGAAGACTGGAGTAATAATCAGCGCTGAAAATAATTCAGCTTTGCCATCACTGGAGTAAATTACATTTTAAAATATTAAAAAAGATAACAAGGTTTATTGAGCTATTGTCATCCTCCTAAAAAAAGTGTAGTAGCAGTGTTACTTTTAGTTAGATATTTTCCAGCACTGCAATGATTAAAGCTGTAATCTACTGAAGCAGTTTTCATGCAGCAGAACTCGAGGAGTTTCTCTGAGTCTGTTCTCATTATGTAGTCATTAGTGTGCACTTCCTACTGCAGACTGTAATTGGTTTACGCACATCCCACCACATTGGTTGTTTAAACGCGTCTTTGCTTTCAGAACAGTAAAGCAGCCATGTTACTTTATTTGGTGCTTTTCATCATTAACTGTACAGTTACTGTTTATTAACACATAATATGTGTTAATATGTAAAACGTTTACCAGCTTGACTTGATGTTTATTGCTTTTCCTTAGGGTTTTTATTAAGTGTTTCTGTTTATTAAGTGTGCTAATTCAAATTTAGACTTTAGTTTGCTCCTTAATTTGATAATTTGATACACCAGGGATCATGTAAGACTGCTAAGTGCATACTTCTTAATGCATGCACACAGGAGCGCTGTATATTTCTCAGTGCATCCATGTTCCTGCTGCATGAGTGTAACTTTATATTTTTCATAAACTCATTAGAGACTGGTGCTGAATAGTTGAAACAGTTTTCCTTTCACACTTCCCTGTTTTTCTCTTTCTTTGTAGCTCTGCAGGAGACTGTACACCAGTTTGTGCAAAATAATAAAAAATAAAGCAGAGCATAAATATAGATCTAAAGGAATGAAATATTCTTATTAAATACTTTGTTCTTTACATAGTTGAATATGCTGACAACAAAATTATACAAAACTTGTGGAAAATCAATTTTGTGGAACAATGGAAATCAAATGTATTAACCCATGGAGGTTTGGATTTGGACTCAAAATTGAAATGGAAAAACACACTACAGTCTGATCCAACTTTGATGCAATGTCCTTAAAACAAGTCAAAATGAGGCTCAGTAGTGTGTGTGGCCTCCACATACTTTTATGACCTCCCTTCAACACCTGGGCATGCTCCTGATGAGGTGACGGATGTTTTCCTGAGGGATGTCCTCCCAGACAGAGACTAAAGCATCTGCCAACTCCTAGACAGTCTATGGTGCAACGTGGTGTTGGTGGTTGGAGCGAGACATGATGTCACAGATGTGCTCAATTGGATTCAGGTCTGGGGAATAGGTGGGCCAGTCCATAGCATCAATGCCTTCGTCTTGCAGGAACTGCAGACACTCCAGCCACATGAGGCATCTAGCATTGTCTTGCATTAGGAGGAACCCAAAGCCAACCGCACCAGCATATGTTCTCACAAGTGGTCTGAGGATCTTGTCTCAGTACCTAATGGCAGTCAGGCTACCTCTGGCGTGCACATGGAGGGCTGTGCGGCCCTTCAGAGAAACACCACTCCACACCATTACTGACCCACTGCCAAACCAGTCATTCTGGAGGATGTTGCAGGCAGCAGAACATTCTCCACAGCATTTCAGACTCTGTCACGTTTGTCACATGAGCTCAGTGTGAACCTGCTTTTATCTGTGAAGAGTGCAGGGCATCAGTGGCGAATTTGCCAATCTTGGTGTTCTCTTGCAAATGCCAAAAGTCTTGCACGGTGTTGGGCTGTAAGCACAACCCCTACCTGTAGTTGTTGGGCCCTCATACCACCACCCTCATGGAGTCTGTTTCTGACTGTTTGAGCAGACACATGCACATTTGTGCATGCTGCTGGGTTGTTGCCTTCCTACGGCCTCCTCCACGTCTCCTGATGTACTGGCTTAAATGCTCTGGACACTACACTGACAGACACAGCAAATCTTCTTGGCACAGCTCGCATTGATGTGCCATTCTGGATTAGCTGCACTACCTGAGCCACTTGTGTGGGTTCTAGACTCCGTCTCATGCTACTACTAGAGTGAAAGCACCAAGCTATTCCATTTGCACAACAGCATGTGAAATTGAGTGTCAATCAGTGTTGCCTTTGAAGTGGGCAGTTTCATTTCACAGAAGTGCGATCAATGTGTTGTTTAAATGTTCCCTTTTATTTGAGCAGTATATATATATAGTATAACAAAAAGGATAAAACTATTATCTTCAGTTTTGATTCTCATATAAAATGTATCTTGTTTTAGTGATGTTCAGGTTTATGTAATGGAAAACAAGATAGTGATTAAGGAAATGATATATTACAGTGTGTGTGCTCTGTGTTCATGATGGGATATAGAGCACTGGTCCACAACCTTGTTCAGGTTACTAAGCAGCTGACAGCACTAATTCAGGGAAGTTTTAATTACAATGTGAAGCACACATAAGTAATGTGTGTGTAGTGTGCTTTAATTACCATATAGAGAAGGTTATCACCCTGAGGCCAGGTGAATCAATTTGTCAGGTAGGATCGAATTATTACAGTGTGTGAAAGAGAAACAGACAACAACATTTCTGACTGTAATCCATATATTAACTTCTTCTGCATGTTCCGAAAAGAACAACTATGTTTATTTTGTTTGCTTGATCTTTGCTTATCCTCAATTCATCCCCTCTCCTCTCTCTATTCCTCTCTCTCTGTAAAATGAGTTGCACATGTCACATTCAAGTTCTGCTGAATGTTTCCACATTATTAAACAATGAATACAAACTGCATTTTAAACAGCAGATTATGCTTTCCTGCAGTGGAAGGTCATCACGGGATACATGCTAATAGATCTGATTAAATCCTGGAGAGGAATGCTGCTGAATTCGGTTGCGCTGTGGGTTTGAATTGATACATTACATAGTATCTACTGTATTCTGTCACTGTACATTAAACAGCGCTTAATTTAATAATGAATAATTATATAATGAAATAATCTGAAATCACGGCCATCGCACAAATAAGACCATTTTTGACATCAGCTGCAGAACTGCTCCTTATAATACTAAATAACTGATTGTTCAGTTTGCTACGTGAGATAGCATAGAAAAGCAATGATTATCTACACACAAAAAAGGGTTTTCTATCTTATTCACAGCAAGGAACACATTGCTCCCATTCTGTTCTGCATTATGTGGGTTTTATGTGAGAGCTGAGAGTGATTCAGCTCCTTACAGGCCAAATAATTAATTTAATACTCAATGCACAAAACTGTATCCAATATTAGTTAACTGACAGCACTGTTCTCCAGCATTCAATGGCACCTGTGTGTGTGCTTGGTTTTAGATAGTAATAGGGATTTTTCTCTGAATGTGGTGCAGATGTGAATTTTTGTGTGCGTGTGAGTCACTCGTGGTATTTTCTACTTAATTCTAAGGAGTATTAAAGCAGCTGCTGGTGTGAGAAGCCGTGAGAGTGACGAATGACTAAAAGAAAGAGAAGGAACGCTTCCTGACATTCATTATTAATTTTCCTGACAAGAAATTAAATTACCATGGAATATCAAGCATGTTATATCCTTCTTTTGCTAAGAGAATTAATTTTCAGCTTTTTTTAGTTCTGACATAGATTTAGGGAAAAAGCATCTGTAAAATCCAAGCTGTTCTGTCAAATTCTGATTGTGTCTACACTTTATATACTTACATTGATTCCTCTAACAGATGCTTTTATCTAAAGTGACTTTTAAAATAAAATAACATTCAAAAGTTTGGAGTCGGTACAATGTTTTTGAAAGAAGTCCCGTATGTTCATCAAAGCTTATTTTATTTAAAAAAAAAATACAGGTAAATCAGTAATAAAGGCAAATACAATTTTAAACATCTATTTTCTATTTGTATATATTTTAAAATATTGTTTTTTAGCAATCATTAGTTGTCAGAGTCACGTCATAGATTTCTTTTCAGCATCCTTCATTAAATAGAAAGATGATTTATTAATGCATTGATTTGAAATGTAAATGTTTTATGGTGTATATGTTTAAGGCTGTTGTCTAATATTCACAGGTTATAATTATGTTTTCATTTTATTACATTATATACATTATAACCTTGTAATATACCAAGAATGTGCAGATTTTTTAGTTAATCATATCACCCGACATTTGCACAGTAGCCTTATTTGCAGTCATCACAGTAAGTGTATGGGTCAGTAAGTCTGATTGATATATTCCTGTCAGTAATCAGTATTTCCGACTGAAGGCACAGATATGCTGAACAGATATTAGCTTTAATATCTTTATTATTAATACCTGCACACTGCAAAGAACTGCAGGCTGAAAATGAATTTTCATCCACTCCATAACCCAATCTGTTCAAAGAGGCAGTCAAAGCTTCTGGGAATCGAATGAAAATTACCTTATTGGGGAGTCAGAAAGAATCTGATGTGCACATCAGTGCTGGAGTCATACGGCAATCATAAGATGAGTCACCGTGATAACTACACTCAGACCAGTTTGTTTTTTAAAGTCCCTAAGGACTGCCAATGGCCAGCAGCCTAAAGCTGCATCTTGTAACGTGTGTGTGTGTGTGTGTGTGAGGGGCAAACAATGAGAGGTTCTTCAGTGTGTCTTCTGGTGTGTGTAAGCGTATTAAATGGATCAGAATGCAAACAGAAGTCAGCATGATCCGTCAGGACCTCAGCAGGTAAATATTTAAACACCCCTCTCAGGGGCTGTCATGGAGACAACCTGACACAAAAACACTGCACGTGTGTGTGTGTGTGTGTTTAGTGTTTCACTTCTGTTCACCTGAGCTGGGGAAGCACAAAGAGCTTTAAGTCGCTTTCATTATTGAAAGTATCAATAATCCTAAAGTGAAATTGCCAGAAAGCAGACAGCAGTGCCTAAAACTCTGCTATTCTGCCCAAAGACAGAGACAATTCATGACTATGTGCCTCCACACTCGAGACCGGGGACCATTTAAACTAAACTGGTATTTTCTTCTTAGGAGGTTTACTTTTACAACTGATGGAAATATCCCTCCAAACTTTCACAGACATACAGTCACCTCTTTCTGAACCTTTGCTTTTAAAGCAAGACCAACTCCTGAGGCTTTTTAGCTTCTTGGATTGAGTGTGGCAAAATATGATAAATAGAGGTGAAAAAATCTGCACCATTTTAGGGGGTCTTTATTGCTTAGGAATAGGAACCTTGAGAAATACTTTCTTGCGATTCTGTTGGCCTCCTGTGTGCGTTGCTCTTCAGCTGGAACTCAAGGTAAGGGCTGAATGGATTTGCAGAGCTGGCATGTAGTGTTACTCTAATGCTAACTGAGACGGACACTGTGGCAGAGAACAGGGTGAGTGGAACTGAATTCAGACTGAAATACGCTCTGACATCATGAAGAGAGATCATCATAATAAATTAAGTACATATATACATATATTAAGTTTTTTTTTTCTTTATATAAATTCTGAGGACAGACTGTGGTATGTTCAACTGAAATAACCTGTTTAATTTATTATGAAGTTAATTTTAATGACTTAGCTGGGACGTTCTGCAGCCTGGAGTGTTTGTGTTCCTGAAGCTGTGTTATATTGCCTTATGGTTCTGAATGCAGATGCATTTTTAGTTCAGATTTATGTATAAATTTATAATAAATTGGATCTTGCTTTGCTTTTAGGAACAGCTGTCCGTCAGTGACATGGAAACATTTTCTCTGCACAAACCTGTCACACACCATCTGCATCAATTCCTCACCACTGACTCCTCACACACCTCACTAAAAGATCCTGAGGCTAAACTATGAATATCGCACTTATATAGCGCTTTATTATGTATGGTCATACACCCCAAAGCGCTTTACAATCATGAGGGGGGTCTC
>JAUCMT010000154.1:11485394-11501756 GCA_032357475.1 Enteromius thamalakanensis | reverse complement strand
ATTATTGTAACACCGCTACGTTTTGCGCTTTGGACCAACGTAGTCAGGGTACGTTTTTGTATGAGACTGGGTTGTCTTGATTGATGATTGATCTGGAGTAATGATCTGTGTGTGAGAGCGCAATCGATTCAGGAGTGAATAATTCAACTGTAATTGATATTAGGCTTTGTGTGATTGGATTAGTGCATTGCCTGTGTGAGAGGCTGTATTGATTATTTAGAGCTCTAAATTGATACACAAGTTAATAATCCTGTAAATTTCAATGAGAAAAACATGTCATTTACCACAAGATATTTTGGACTTGTAAAGGCAATTAAAACAGTCATGGAAAGCTCATATTTAGTTTGAGCTGCAGTTGACTTTCAGATGCAAAACTTTCCAGTAAACTGAAGATCAGAAACCGCATATACATACACACACAGAGGTAACATCATTTCAGGTTGCATCAGTATGCATCTCAGACAGATGGTGGTATATACTCTATACCTATACTATGTTGGATGTATGGATCACTAAACAATTCAAAAATGTCTTCCCAATCAAATTTGAAGTAAATCAGTCCTTGCACAGAAGATTGTTTTCATCATATCTTTCCACACCTAGTTTGTGATGGTGGGGTGTTTTTCTGTCCCAGATTGCGTAGCTGTTCCCTTGAGGAATGACATCCCGAGGGATGCTCAAATGCAGTATGAAACGTTACTTGTCAAAACTGCCTATATAGACTTAATTTAAGCCGCCATATGTGAGCTGATATGAAGCATATGGCACCTGCTTCAAATTTGTTATGATTCCAGTCAGTGTTCCCCTGTCTATTCATTTGTGGACAACCATGTTGTATGTGTCTGTGTTTCCCTATTGCAATCTTAGACTCTTATTTTAAAAAAATGTCTGTTCCCTTGTGTTCCTCCCTTATCATCTCATCCTCATGTTTGTCATGTGTATTTAAAGAGTTGGTTGTGTTTCAGTCTCCGCAGAGCATAGTGTTTAGTTTTTTCTTGTTTATGTTCTGTTTTCCTTTTGGTTTTTCGGTGTACCGATTTCTGCTTTGTTTTGGATTTTTGCCTTTGCCTCACCTCTTGGATACTGTTTGCCGATCGGCCGACCCTGCTCGTTTAGAGGTTTTCTTGGGTCTTGCCTCCAAAATAACAGCTCACTGTGTTGCCAACCAGGTCTGTTTGACCACGACTTTCAATAAAGCTTGCACATGGATCCGCACGTCCCCTTCTCCTATGTTACAGAATGCTCGGCCCAACAAGGATCCAGCAGCTTTCTTAATGGACACAGGTGAGGTATGGACATAGCTAAGATATTGTTAGCACTTAAGCAGGACTTTCGACCACTCAAGGATTATATTTGTGCGTCCTCATAGACTTCTTTTGTCAGAGCATGCATCAGCTGCTCAGATCGAAATTAATTCGCGAGGGTCCCTGGTCATCACTTGCAGACTTTTTAGGCTTTGCCTTGTCGACAGTGGGTTCGGCGTTCAATGTGGGTTTCGTGGAGGAAGAACTTGACTTTAGCATTTAGTGCTCTAGTGACTTTGGCACCACAACTGAAATGGAGGATGCACAAGAGTGTGATCTCAAAATGGCGGCGACAATGGAGGCAGATTGCGAAATGGTGGACATCGTGGCACGCTGTGCTGTCAATACACAGCAGACCTGCATAAGATAAGAAGTTTTATGGATCTTTATGACTCAAATCAAGCTATTGTCAATCTGCACAAACCAGGCCAAGCTAATGTTGATTTTCACCAGCCAGGGGTGCGTTTCCCAAACAACAATGTAACTCACGGATTAAGCACCTTAGTACAATGCATTGTTTTGGAAACCAACTATTTACACATGACTGTTTCCCGAACATGGTCGCATCTCCGTCGTTTGAACCACATTAGTTTAACAACATAGGGCTATTGTTAATGTAGTAGAGGAATAACTTGATTAACTGAGATCTCCAAGATCCTGCTGTATTGAACAAGCCACATATTGACTAATTTACTATTTTTGTTCACTGTCATTTTGCTTTATTTGATCTTCTAACCATCGTGGGTTCCTTCTTACGTCATACTCCAGGTTTCCTTAGCCATTTATAAACATGCGCAATTTTCAAAAACAGCGTTTAGAATGGAAGTGCAAAAATACATAATTAAAAGGGATTTTATAATTTAAATAGAATGTAAGATAAAGATAGTAGCACATGTTAGTTTGCTTCTTGTTTTATTAAAGACCACATTTCTTACTAACAAGAAACTACGCTTTTAACCACAGGTCCAAAGCTGTTGTTCTAACCACGTATGTTTGTGATGTTGATTATTAGTTTGAATAGTGGGAAAACTTTTGGGAAACACAGAATCTTTTAACTATGCTGCTAACAACAAAACTTGCGACCTTAGGCTAACCATGCTTTTGGAAAACAAACCAAAGGTCTGGTGACTGCTGATCATTACTTTGCACCTTGGAGTCCTTGCACCCACCATCGTGGACGAATCCCACCAGAAACGGCTGTTTACACGCCACTGTTTCAGTGGACAGCAAACAGGAGCATTGCACTCACCATGTGAATCGCTCATGCAAGGAACGCTTACAATGCAACCTCCGTCTCAGCAGCAGACCTCAAAAGTAGGACCTCTTGCACCCACCATCATGGACAGCTCCTGCCAGAGAAGGTCATATTTTAGACAGCTTAAAATGCTTATTATTTGTTTAAATTACAGGTAAGCACGAACTCATGAAATTATGTTTGCAAACAAATTTCTGGTGGCGCGCGCACAGGTAATTAATCACGTCTGTCTCCCTCTTTCCTAATCATCCTATCAGAGCAAGATATATTTCCTATAAATAGTACAGGCCCCCATTACCTTAGTGTCTCACCCATAGCCTCTCTCCTCCACCCCTAACTCAACTCTACCGTACCATTCTTCCTCCGGGTGGAGCATTTGCGCATCTGGCTGGACACTGTGCTATGTTCAACTCTCGCTTTTCAAATGAGGAAAGCTAAATTAAATTAGTCATAATATAACAAAGCAGTAACCATATGAAATATATTAGAAAATTTGCGATTTTGCTAAAGATTTCCTTTATATTTTCTTTATAACAACACCTGGAGGTCGATCAAAATAATTTTTTATAGATAACGATAACTACTGTAGGTTGGATTGCATTGACCAATAACCAATGCTCAAGCTGGCCAGCCATTGACATTTTTTAGATCTGCTTTGCAGCACATATGAATCTTAATGATTTTACAATGATATGAAAATTTATATATCTGTGTATATATAAGTGTCTGGCTCTGTGCAGGTATATCGTGTCAGAACAAACTTCAGAAATCAATTATTGGTGCAGATTAATCGACAAAGTCAATCAATCACTCAACCTCTAAAATACCCCTGAAACAGAGAGATTGTGGGTGTGTTAGACATGTATATTGGGAGTGTGTCATCCAATAATGAGTCTATTGATTTGATTGACCTGCATTAGTGGATGTAACAGAGGTTTAGAGTTTTATGATTAATTAGGGAGAAAATCACCTTGTGAGTCCAGAAAGTATCAGAGGAGGGGGTTAAGACAGAGTGAAAGAGACGTTTAATGGACTTGGGACATGATTATTGATTAGCTACCCTGCAGCTAAATTAATTTTTCCAATCTAGCATTAATTAACAGAAATTCCCCAGTGAGAGCAGCATGTGTAAATGGAATGTGAGAGCCTCTGTACTGAATTAGGGATATACACACACTCAAACACACACATTCATTTCTTCATTGGAAGAAAAAGAGAGAAGATAAACAGTTATGAAAGACAGAAAAGTGGCAATATGTTTTTATTTTTTTGGTCTTTCACAAAATATGGTGACATACAAAATGTTTGGATTCAGTTTTCTTTCTATGTTGTTTTGCTTTTAAGATACCTGTGACACTTATGCTTTAGTGAAATGAAATGAGTACAAATATAGTTGAATAAAATGAATATAAAATTGGAACATGGAATATTTTAAGCACTCAATTTCAATAATATGCTAAACAAAAAATGTCATTAAGGCATAGTTCACCAAAAAAAAAATTAAATTCTGTCATTAATTACTCACCCTACTGTCATTCCAAGACCTTCATTCATCTTAAGAACATAAATTAAGCTGAAATGTGCTCAGAAACCCAGTAATGAGCCAGAAACTGCAAGGACATTGGCAAAACAGTTGTAAACAATTTTACAAAGCTGTGAGAATATTTTTATTTTGCTCAAAGAAAGCAAAAATATCTTTAAAAAATTATTATTAATCGAGAGCACCACAGAGGTACAGACAGACTCTAAATCATGGTGGAAGACATTATGTGGAAAAGATTAATAGTAAAATAAAGTTATTTCAATGCACATAAAAGTCTTGTTTAGGCCGTCAGCTCAAATCTGATTTTGTGCATATCCGGACAGAGTCTGTTTTAAATAACTGAATTGAAAAATAGTTAATTGCCATTTAGACTAAGATTAGATTATCTAAATATGATCAGATTTTGGCTGAATGAGGCTAAAAAGTATTATTGCAGCTTTATAAAACTATGACTGAACCACTGATGTCACTGATGTTCTACCTTTTTTGGCCTGGGAACATTTCAGTTGCATTGCTGCCTACGTAGGGTCAGAAAGCTCTTGGGTTTCATCAAAAATATCTTAATTTGTGTTCTGAAGATTAATAAAGTCTTATGGGTGAGTAATTAATGACAGAATCTTCTTTTTTCCCACTTTAAAAATCAAGAGATGTGCTTGTGACCATATTTTAAAATTGACCCTTAATTATCTTCAGAGCCTGAAAGTCTGACTAAGTGGTTGTCTTATAAGCATTTCACTCTGAAAGAATGAAAACAAGCCCAGTGACATTTACAAACGCACTTCACAGGCAAACACGAGACAGTACAGACAGAGTTACGGTGTCACTGAGAGTTCATCTCTGTCGCTGCAGCCCGGTTACGCCCCTCACTGTGTTCGTCAATAGCTTTTAATTAGTGAGAGTGATTAGAATACGTCCGAGCGAGAAAGAGGGTGAAGCTACTAATTTATCACTCTAGCATGCAGATCAATCACAGTGAGAGTGATTAGTGTTCCTGTCATCCTTCATTATTCTGCTGAGAATTTCTCATTAATCGATCACATCCCTCCTAAAAAGCATCCACAAAAGAGGTCAGATCTGGCGCCCAGAGTCCGACCCCACAGCAGAGGGGGAATGGAGAGAAAGAAAAGGAAAGAAGTGAGATAATCAGCATGTCTTTTGTATTTGAAATGAGACGTCACGTTCAGCTGCAATAAGCAGGATATTGAGTGATGCATGTTCAGTTGAGCCTGTGGCTCACTGCTGTCTCACATGTAACAGGTGATCGATCTCTGAAACACCACTGATCACTACAACTCATGCGCTTTAAAAGAAGTGAGCTTGAAATCTCACCTGACTCCTGCCTATCTATCTGTCTATCTGTGTGTCTGCCCGTGCCTCCATCTTGAATATCAGATATTTAGGGACTTAGTTTGCTAGTTTCCTGCAAGCTATTTACAAAATATATTTAAAAAGGACATTGTATGCAAAAATCACTTTTACACATATGTCTTAGCAGTGTGTGGACACAACTGCCCTACGGTGATAAATATGCATTCACTCATTTTTTTTTAATTCCCAGAACAATTATCAAGTCATTTTGAACCGTTTATGATGTCATAATACACAGGCCCTGCCCACAAGAGCTGATGGATTGTCCCGTATTAGCATATTTCCACCCCTGGCTAGTTGTATGCCATTAACCATTGTCTCTGTGTTCAAGCAGCTGTAGCGATTACTATGACCACATTCACACAGTACCAAAATTCTGGAACTGATCTCACACCAGTAAAAACCTGTAAGACCTTTTCTCATATTTAGAATACAAATTAAGATATTTTTGGTTCATTCTGAGAGCTCTCTTCCATTTAGACAGCAATGTAATTAACACTATCAATTCAACGTAGCAAGGAGATTGGTAAAATACTCCATGTGACATCAGTTGTGATAACTGTAGTTTTATGAAGCTATCAGAATACTTTTTGTATGCAAAAGAAAACAAAAATTACAAGTTTATTCAACAAGTAGTTTCTGCTGCTTCACTGTTTCAACATTTTGTAGCAAGTCGATCTCACTTCCAACTCGTCACATATTGCCGCTTGGTCCCTTTGGCGTCATTTTTTGACATGGCCATTGGCCAAGCTTCAATAGATGAGACCTTGTTGTTTGGAGAGTACACTGCACTCAACCACTGTAAGCTGCTCTGTGTCAGCCACTCCACATCGAAGCGCCGTTTTCATTCAAATCAAAGCATAAGCGGTGGAGAAAACGTATACACTCATGGGTAAAGTTAGATTTAGAAATGGTCAAGACTATATTTTTGCATAAAAATTTTGTTCCAGGGTCAACAAAATATGTAGCATTCTATGTTGACACATCGAACTTGGCAAAATCAGGACTTGCATGGCTGACAGTGTTTTACAGATCTAACAAATTCAAAAGCTGTTGTCAGTTAATGAAGGTTTGATGGGGGAACTCATGGCTTCGTTGGACTCTTGTTGTGTCAGAAAGTAATCAGATTTTCAGTTTTATGGACGCCACCGTCTTTGATGTAACTTCAGTCACTGTTGCTATGGTTACTGGTAAGGAATTAGGGAGTTGACTCTCATTCAAACAGTGTTTATAGTTCATTCAAAGTCTCATAAGAAATGAAGCTATTTTGTATTTTGATGTAAGAACATAAGAGTTTTCATTTTGTCACAACATCAGAGCCACTAAATACACAAAAAACAGAAGATTAGGGACGGGGTGAGCAGCAGCTCATTATAATTTAAAGAGACATGCACCGAAACGGGTCGCTGTGAACAGAGCTGTTTTTGACGAGGTAAAAAATCTTCTGACCTGTTGGTCCTTTTAGTAGTTACTTAATGGAAACACCGAGGTCTAAGAGAAGAGATCTCAGTGGGAGAAACCTAAAATAATGTTCTTTAATAAAGCAGGATAGTTTTCTGATCTTGGCAGCAAGTCTTTGTAGCTGTCTTATGTTTTGTTCATATACACACAGAGCCGTTCTCATCTAGTCTGTTTCTCTACATCTTCAGGATGCTGCTCCCCGATAGCAAGAGGGAATTCTGGGTAGGTGAAAAATGCAGGTCTGATTGGATATTGATCCGGCTTGGAACATCATCGTGTGACAGCAAACAGCAAATACACTATGATATGTGTCTCTCTCTCTACACAGACACACTCTCTGCTGCCTATCTAAAACGTGAGAGTCAAACACAATAGGAGTCTTTGATAAGTCCCAAAGCAGAAAATGCTGTCAGTGGAGCATCATTCACAAATGTATTACTCAGACTGTAACCTGTGCCCTAAAAACAATCCTTAACTTTTGATTTTATTTTAATCCATTCAGCCATAAATAAATCAGAGAACAGAGAATGTTTTGAATAATTCTGAGTGATCAGGGCTGACAGCACATACTTTAGATCAATGCTGTTAGTGCTCATTGTTTCCTGATATTTCTCAGACAGGTGGAACGGACTGTCTGGGGAGAAGTGAGATGTTTTATAAAGATCCAAATATTCCATTATTTCTTTGATTGTAGATCTCTGTTGTGTAATGCTACCCTATGGTACAGAGCAAAACTAGTTTTTTAGCCAGAGAAGCTTTTGGCAGTCTCGCAGCTGTCTCAGCTGATCCTCCAAACACACACACAGATTTTTGCTTTATTTTTTGCCATTTTATGGTTTAAAAATATTTGGAGAATTTAAAAATACATGGAGAAAGATTCTAGCGCAGATAGAATTAAATCAACATGTCAACCAAACACAGACGTTTTGGTTTATCGGTAGAATTTAAGTCAATTTAAATTAATAGGTAAATATTTTTTATTATTTATTTGAATTTTTTTTTTTTTATTTATTTATTATATATTATTACTTTTATTATTTTATCAAATAAATTATTTTTTGATCATTCATTTGTAATGCTAAAGCTTAATTTAACTATAATAATACATTTTTAAAAATGTAAAAAAGTTATTTTAAAAAATACTAATTAGTAATAAGAATATTAATTAAATTGATGTTAAAGATTATGCTTCATTTTACCTTTTTTGTTTGCCACATGGGTCAGTCCAGTCAAAAAAGTCTCTCTCCCAATTGTTTTTCAGCAAAAAAAATAAAAACCTATTAAAAAAAAAAAGAAAGAAAAAATTATATATTCCCTGATGACAAGAAATGTTGGGCAGAAGAGGGGAAACAGTATTAGGACATGACCAGATCTGATTTGAAACTGTATCAGCAGCACAATGTAGATATGTAGCATGTTAACTGTCTCTCTACTGTTCCTAAAGTTGTTTTAACGTAAACTCTGCGGTAAGAAACTATCCTAAAAACAGCACATCCTGCAGGTGTCTTCTTTAGGTGATTTTCAGACAATAAGAGATTCCTGGCATGTTTGCAACATCAGAAGGGTGCATGTGATCATCGCTGCTACACAGGAGCTTCAGGCCACAGGATTTCAGTTATCATCACAGACCAGGCTGAGCTAACCGATCTTCTGACCTCACAAACACATAATAGTACTAACTCTTCAGAGAATTGATGAAACTAAATGTGTAGCATTCTTTAGCGTTTAGCACACAGAGAGAAAAATTTGGTTTGAACCCCAGAGCTCAGACACAACAGAACAACTTCCAGTATCTACTTCCAGTAGCAGCCTGATACAGCCTCAGAAAACTGTGTGTGAGAGAGAGTCTCCTATATTTTACAGCCCATGGTGTTTAATCACTGTTATCTTCTATTTTTATTCCTATATTCATTTACCCATCCATTGATCATTTTGTTTATCTATCCATTAGGAGTGTAAAATATATACCTTTTTAAGTCTGTGTGTTTTTGGTCAAATGGGGAGGAAATAACTACACTAATACAATACTAATAACCATGCTGTAACTAGCAATAAAGAGAAAAAGATTACTGAACTGAGGAACCTTGTGATCTGTCACAACACACTATAAGATAAGACTTTTGTGCCATTTACACAATACCGTTTTCAACTGTAAACAGACAAATTTAGTTTCGAGTTTCGTAATTCCAGATTTTTGAAAACTACAGCATTGTCGTCTAACCTGTAACACACACATTTTTGCAAATGCTGAAATTATGCTTATTACATGTTTAGTCCATAAGTATGTGTGCAAACTTGTAGTAAGTAAAGTCAGTTAAGTACTGATATCACAAAAAGATATCGCCAACTACTGGCCTGGTGTGTGTAATACAGTTTTTCACAAGTCATTTTCACAAATCTGTGTCAGTATTGTTTTATCAATGTTGTCATTAATACAAAAAAATCAGCAATTTGTTGTGCTTCTGTGTTGTAAAAACATGCATGCATACTTTTTCTTTCATATCAATAGTAACAAAAAGCTTACCGCCATTTAGGCACAGAATGTCTAGAGAAGTTTTTTTCTTTCATCAACTGAAACAGCATAGAATAAACAAATAGTTTGGAGATTTAAAAAGCTATATCGAACCATTAATTTGACGTAGATTGTTGTAAGATATACAACGAGTGTTAACTAAAGGAGTTTCAGATATGCGATTCTGTATTTGTTCGGTCCAGAACATACCAGAACGTATGCTTACGTACGCTTACGTGTCTATCTCTTACATAGAGATATACACCCCTACAATCTCACCTGTCAGCCTCACCAATGTTCAAGCGTATTTGTGCTTATATGGTGGCTCAACCTTTAATTAAACTTCGGCTGAATGTGAGAGGACTCTTGAATTTCTTGATTAAAAGAAATAGCCAAAGAAGATGAGCAGGCCATGCAGGGTCGGGTCAGAGATTTCCCACTGGCCATAACTTCGTTAGAAAATAAAACGATCAGAGCAATAAAAGTGCTTTTTATTTCGAAAGAAGCTTTTATGCTAATCCAATAACTCTCTCAGGGTGCCTGTTGCCCACAGAGATGAGAGGATAGAGATGCGTTTCCATAGCAGTTGAAAGGCATTCACGTACACTGCCATTTGTTGCCTTGGTATTATTCTCAACTCACAGCCTGGAGCAAGTTTTGGGCCCAAACTTACTGTGCATCAGCACACAGTCTATAAACACCCCAATCTCTCTCTCATTTGCCCAGCAGTGCTGTGTGTGTGAGTTAGCGGTGCTCTGAGGAAGAGCCTCGTCCTGATCTGTGCTGTGCTGTTATTAGGAGAACATTGATCTGAGGCCCTTGCCACCACTTCCTGCTGAGATTATACTTTCCCAGAATCAGAGAACAATTGTTGGTGTGTAAGTGACTGTGTGTTTAATAGTGAAGGGTGTGGTGACACTTTGTCTGTCCTTACATACTGTTCTACAATCAACTTACAATATTAAACTGTAAAAAGAAATCCGTAAAATTTACAGTAAAAAAATGGCAGCTGTGGTTGCAGTATAAAATCGTGAAAAATACGGTATCAATATTTTTGTTTTGTCATTAGTTTTACGGTTTTATTTTACATTTACAGTTACATACCGTAATTTCTAATAAGAAACCGCAATAATTGATATAATGTTAATATACCAATCTATTAAAGTAGTGAAATATATTTTTACCTTTGAAATACACTGATAACTACCAAATGCTGATGGTGATGAGAAAATCACATGATGAACCAAATCTCATCACAAGTAGCTTTTAAATAGTAACACATATAGAAGGTGCTCAGTGTCATTCACACAAACACTAAACACCATCATTATAAGAATTATTAAACTAAAATGGGAAATAAACATTTATTTAACATCATAACATGTAACATACAAACTTAATAAACAGAACTGATAAGAAAAAAACATTGTTATTTTAAAGAAAAAACATCAAATTCAAACTAAATTTACAATGCAATGCAGGGAATTTTGGGAATGTCAGTTTACATTTTTTTAACAGGAATTTACCATTAACCATTTAACGGGTTTTTACTTAGCATTTTCACTGTTTTTTACCGTTATATTCAAGGCCATTTTTTACATTGTATGAAGCTACTGTAGATATGTGGGATGCTAACATAAGCATTCCGTTTTCAAATATCCCAGCATATAAATATAGTTTTGAAGTCATAACATGATATTCTTCAAGTTTTTGTGTGAAACTTGTGCTTTATTAATCGAGGAAGAAAATGTGTCTGCGTTTTAGTGTCTTAAGGGTCATTTCTTTTTAGAAACTGCAGTAGTAAGCTTGTAGTTATGTATTTTGTGTCTTGCAAAAAACTGCACCAAGGTACATTTATGCCATGAGACCTGGTAGGAAAAAACATTAATTAGAATTTGTTGATCGTCAGGAAATTGTTTTTTAATAAAAAAATGTATAAATAATTATTTTTTTTTAATTGTTCTGTTTGAGTCTCTAAACCATTTTATAACACTTGTGTTATTGTGAACACAAATAGTGGCTGATCCATGTACTTTAAGCCAAGTCAAGTCACCATTAATACTATAGTGCTTCCTTACAACACAAATTTTGTCAGGAGGGAAAAACAGAAAACAATTATGGAATGTATTACAGAAAATAAAATAAAATAAAATAAAAAAGTAATTAGAAAAAGGAAATAGTACAGCACATCCTTGCTATTTTAGGAGGTGGATGAGGCTTACTACACAGCTTTGAAGTGGTATCATCATCAAGAGAATTATGCTTTAAAATCTACAGAAATAGGTTACCATTTTAAAAAAGGCTAATTTATTTACTTTATTTGGGACAAAAAGCATCTTTGTTGACTCTTCAGCAGTGTCTTACTCTAGAGCAGTGATTAATGAACATAAAAAAAGGTTTTAAAACATTTCATTAAAATAGCTGATCAGAAAAACATTAACATTTAAATCTACCAAAAATTTAGGTACCTCAGACAGAATTGTAGTGGTCAGAATGAAGTCGTTCACAGATAAGGATATTCCATTCTCTCATTCCTTTTCTCTCTCTCTGTCTCTGTTTCTAGAATTCAACTCTTTCTCTCATGGGTGAGGAAAATTACTCTGCTAATCTACTCTCATAAATTACTTTACTGATCTAATTAATATTTCACAGGCGAGATCAGCCTGACATCGCACCTTTATCAAACATTAATTATTTAATTGACTGTTAAGGAGAGATGAATGGGGAGTAATTAGCCAACAGACTTGAGAGACCCCCCTCAGAGTGAGCTAAGTAGCCCTCACTAACCTGCACAGGCTAATGAGCCCACGCTAACCTCCGCTAGCTAACGAGCCTTCGCTTGTGGCTTTCCGACAGTCTGAGTAAATGTCCACTATTTGCGGTTACAGCCAGCCATGTCCCTCATTTCCATTAGCGTTCTGTTTTAAAATCACGGCCTGAAAAGAAAAATATTTGGTCCTTGCATGCTAATCACAGAATTTGTTGGTGTTTGCAGAGGGACTCTTAGTTTAGATGACATTCCGCCATCTTTTTTTCTTCCTGAGATTGTAGCTTTAAAAAGACTCTGTTTGGAATCCCCCAGTAATCTAGTCATATCCCGTCTCTGTGTTTCACAACTTTGAAATCCTCCTCTGCTGCTCTTTAGCATCACAGTGATGGGGTTGTCCTGCTGTCATGCTAACTCACTTAAGCAGGAACAGATGCAGAACAGTTTAGAGGCAGACGTTTACTCAGTCAATCACAGAGGAGTCTTTAACACACACACAAACATTTACTTAGCAATCCGAAACAGGACCGACCTTAGGACATGAGTTGTTTTTTTAACAAAATTAATTATAATCACTACAGACTTAATACAGCCCTAACCATTTCTTTAAAGCACCGGTCTCAAACTCAATTCTTGGAGGGCCACAGCACTGCACAGTTTAGCTCCAAATCACACCTGCTTAGAGGTTTCTAGTGATCCTAAAGACCCTGATTATCTGGATCAGGTGGGATTGATTAGGATTGGAGCTAAACTGTAGGCTCTTCAGGAATTATGTTTGAGAACAGTGCTTTAAAGGGATCTGAAACTGTGTATTTTAACATTTACTGTATTTTATGATTATAAAAGAATGATAATATGTAGTGTCTGTAGTGGGCTATATATGCTGCTAACATGATATCTAGCATTTCTTTCTGATAATACTATTATAAAGACAGAAATGGGTGCAGGAGAGCCTTCGGTGAGTGGTGGTTAATATTGCATACCTTTGAGGCCACAGATAGCACTTTAAACAACGGCCTGACATCCGAGACCTCCCCACACATCACTCTCACACAGGACACTGTCACAGAAACACACGAGACACAGACAGAGAAGAAGAAAACTAGACAATGAAGGGTGCGATAAAGACAGAAACGCTTAGTTATCAAGATTATGCTCTTACTGTATATCACATCCTTTTTTATACAAATCCACAGCATACCTGTAAATGAGTATTCAGTTGACAAAACCAAATGAATGGAGTACAAACATACTATTTTGTGTTCATTTAAATTTCTTCGGCCCAGATGTAGAAAGTGTCACAAAGTTGCACACATGCGGTCATGGTTTATTATGACTTTAGACACTTGGCAGTTGAGAAGAACACTCCAACTGAGAGCTTCTGTTAAATAAAGTGGCATCCATTATTATTCATTATCTCTGAAATATGTTTTTGAGTCATGAGAAGCCATTTTATCAACGTCAGACAGAAACCCTCTTGCATGCTTTTCTTTTTTTTTTCTTTTTTCTTTATTCAATTACACGCACTCTCCCTCTCTTTCAAAGGTCAATTTAGCTGTCTCTTTTTAGCCTAGTGATCTCCCTCTCCCTTTCTGTCTCACACACAGGGGTTAATTTCCTGCTCTCACCTGTCTGTCTCTGTGGGGCTGCAATAATGCCCCTGTCCACTTATCTTAATTACGTGTCAGTGAGCGTATCTGTGTGACAGTGAGGAGTGTGTTTGTGAGTTTATATGTGTGTGTGTGTGTGTGTGTGTGTGTGTGCACTCAGGTGAAATTGTGTGTTGCATTTATTGAATTTGGGACCTTTAATCTCCTCATCAGAATGGACTCAGAGTCTGTCAGGACCACTGTCGAAGAGTAAAACCATTCTCTCTCTCACTCTTTCTGTCTCTGTCCGTCTGTAAAAGAAATCTTACTGGCTCTGACAGCTTTAAAACTTTATTTGAAAATAATTTCAACTAAAAGGGAATGTTTTAGAGTTTTCAATTATAATTGTAAAGCTGTCTTTTCATACAAAAATGGCCATCAGTGTTACGAGTTGTAACACTGAATCCATGATCTTATAATCTCGATATGCCGATGACTTGTTCTTTGGCTTTTTGGGACTCATCCATCTGACAAGACTTTCTGAGCTAATCCTTCTAATCTAATCTATTCTAATCTAATCCTGCAGGTCTACAGTCAAAACGCTGACCCCGCCTGACCTTTACCAGCTTTCACTGGAAGTAGTTTTCTCTGTTATCTAGTTGTAGTATTGAAAGCCAAAATCAGCACTCAAAGGAATTTGACTTCCTGCAAGGTGTTCTTTTTGGCAGATTGGAATACAACTGATTTTGTGGACGACTGCAGATCTTAATCTTTTTGTCCTAAAAGCACATGTATTTGAGAGAGAAACTAATGTTTCAGTTCAGATGTTGGATATGTCAATATGACTCAGTTACATTAATCTTGTATAGTTATTATGTTATAAGTTATAATAGTAATAGCTGGTAATAATATTTATAAGTGTCTAAATGTGTTAAAATATGTTTCGGGACATCCCTAGTATGTTCAGTTCATCTGATATATAAAGTATTTGCTCAGTTAGGTGTTTTCTTTGTTTTTTATGGAGAATTGTTTTAGAAATATGTAATATGTGAATGAAAAAGTCTGTTATGCACAGATAAAGAAAGCAGGTCTCTATACAAAGTTAATGAACTGATATTTTGTCTTTAGGTGAATGTTGATTGTTTGATATTTTCACAGGTCCTGTGCCTATAATGGCATTATTTGTCCTTTATTATTTTTATTCAAGTACTGTCAGGCTATTTATCCCACTTTGTCCACTAGAGGGGACTGGATACAAACAGGTAGATACTGGGTTGACCGTCAGTATCAATCAAACCATACTTAGAAATAGTGTGGATAGATAAAGATGTTTATCTTCATACATTCCCTGTGAAGTGTCCTTAATTGTATTGAACAGGCACATGTAGTGTAAAATTTTTTTTAAGTATATTAAAGAAAATGTTATTATATACTAATTAAATGAATGGCCACTCAAGTATGTGAGTACACATTAATGACAATGCTTTGTTTATGGCTTCCTTCAACTTCAGATAGACTTAGCTAAAATTTGTCTGGATATGTAGTCCTACTCATTAAATCTTTAGCACAGAATTTCAAAAGGTGAAACTGAAACCTCCTAATTTGTGCCTGTACAAATGAGTCCGTGTCGTTTAGTTGAAAAATGAATCATCATCTGATTCTCTGAGTTGCACCTGGTGTGAACATCTGATGCTGAGTAATGAGCATGAAGCTGCCAGTCGGACAGGAAGAAACCCAGCAGCTAACCGACAGTACCAGCAATATCCAGAGCTGACGGAAAAACTGTGTCAGAATCAGAACATCTGCTTACTTCCTTTTTACTTTACTTGTTCATTCATCTGCAGCTAAACAGTGAGACTGAAAAAGTGACATAGGCTGGCTCATTCTTATCTTTGAAATGCGAGTAAACATGTTACCTTAATTATAAGGGAAATCAAGAAAATCCTCCTATGAATAATATTTACATTTACTAATGGCCATACATTTTTATCGAACATGTACCTTTTGAAATTAATTGTAGGCTACAGACGTCTGGGTAAACATTATATGTTATTTTAAATAAATGATCCAATTTAAACAATTTAGTACTTGTAATTAGATTACATTAGATTTCAAAATATATGTAATAAGATTACAGTTACTTTTTATGGATTACACAACTGTTTCACAATAATTCATAATTATTATTTTTCGTATTAAAATATTTTCATATGCTATTTCTTAGCTTTGATGGTTGACTATATAGTATGGGCATGTAAATGTAATTGAGAACTGGTATACTGGACGTTCAAAAGACATCATAAAAACGTTCATTCTGGCTTGTCAGGGGACATCCTTTCAACGTCTGACAAAGACGTTTGTTCTTCTTAATTTGGAGAGAGCCACCGCTTACTAAACGCTGCTAATTATTATTACTAGTTTTTCATCAGCTCATATGTAATTTGTAATCAGTAGCATACTACAGCTTGTAAGTAGGCCTAGTCTACATCAGTGATTCTCAACCAGTGGGCCGCGGCCCTCTAGTGGGCCTTGGAGCGCCATTTGGTGGGCCTTGCAGGCAGTG
>JAUCMT010000154.1:11473323-11485294 GCA_032357475.1 Enteromius thamalakanensis | reverse complement strand
ACACCACTTTATCCTACTGTGCCATTATTGCTGAAGATCTCTCTTGAAATTTAAGTTGTTTTGTGCATTTGTCTTGAAATAAAGGCGCATGATGAGGATCATGCCATAACTGTGATTACAATTATTCAGAAGGCTAAGGCTATGCAATGCATTTTAAGGTGCATTACAAGTCATATATTTTTAATAAAAGGGCATTAAAGATAAGGGCCTGAAATAAATTGTTACCCAAAAGATGTATTGGTCTTTACTAGCTAAAAGCTCTGATGCTTTTAGACCAGTGATTCTCAACCAGTGGGCCTTGGAGCGCCATCTGGTGGGCCTTGCAAGGCAGTGGTAGATTACTCCAAATAATGTTTTATTTATTTCTTTTTATTTATTAAAAATCTTGTTATTTGTAATAATCTAATTATTCTTTTGAATTTATATGATCAAAAACATGATAGTTCAGGTGTTTGAAATTAAATTTACATTTTTTAAATCGCAACACCTACCACGTCACAGCATCAGTTTGAACATTTGTTCAATTAGATTCAGTAATGTTAACGAACACGTTACTGTAATATGGATCGCTTTTTGAAAAGAAAAGCAGATATGGGAGACAGACCTGTGCAAGCTAAAGCTTCAAATGTTTTGACTTGATCTTGTTTGCTACAGTGGTATAATTCATTAACAGCAGTGTATTTATTGAGTTTTCTGTTATTCTGTGTTCATAGTATCATTTTTGGAAAGGTGGTCCTCGAAATGTTTTCCAACAGTCAATGGTGGGCCCTGAGTCACAAAAGGTTGAGAACCCCTGGTCTATCTACATCAAGCTCATTCCCATCCTCCAAGCGTCTGTACATCTCCTGATCTCCACTAGATGTCATCATGCTAACACAAACCGCGGCTCTGTGGCGCTCTGCCGCTGCTTAGCCCGGATTTCCTGTTGGAGCGGACCTTTCTCTTTCAATAATGTGTCAACTCTTATTCCAGGTAACTTTAATTCAATAAATTCACGTTAACTCATTACTCCCTCAGTATATTATTTTAAGTAAGGGTTAAATGAGGCTGATGTAATTAAGGGTTGAGGCTGTACTAGTGGAACACGTGTTTCTTGATTATTGTCAGTTGGTCGGGTGGAGTTGGGAAGGTCATTTAACCATTTACAGACATGTAAATATGCTGGCCTGTGAACTTGAGATATCAGAGTCTGGTTTATTAAAGTTAGGACCTTGAACAAAGCGCTTTAGTATAGTATTGATGCAATTCATTTTATCTCTGTCTGGAACAAAAATGGACCACAAGTGTTTGTCTTCTCAAATTCAAATGTTATTTGTCACATACACAGTCATACACAGTCCGATATGCAGTGAAATGCTTAGACAACTGCTCAGACAATAAAATAATAGGCTACGAAGAGGGAGTAAATATGAAAAATAGAGTAAATTTAACTAATTAAAATTAAAATAAATAGGGTCACTGTGATTTTGCCAGGTAAGACATCATCTTGAATCAACATTTTTTATTGTCACTGTTAACATACAGATTATCCCTACCCCTAACCCTACCAAAACCTTTGCCTAAAATCAGTGGGAAATTATAGCGGATTAACAAGGTTGTAGAGGCACCAAGATCAACAGAGAATGTTCATCCAGGAACGTCTTGTACTCTGTGAAATCACACTCACCTGCGTGTCTATACTTGTTCATATTTGAGGAGGAAAAAACACCTGTTTTATTTAGAGGCCCACACGGAGCAATGATATTTAATTTAACCCAGCTGCTGATATTCATACAGTATAGCCAAAAAGTAGGATGACATTCTGATAATAACTTGTGATTTAAATCAATGCAGTCTTCCTACATATAATGATCAGAAATAAAAGCTGTCACGTTATATCTCCCAATAACAGTAATAAGTGTTAGTAAGATGATATGATGTCTAAATACTTTTATGATCAAAGTTGTGGGAAAAATATACATACTCAATGCAATTATGATTGCGAGATGTACGAAGCAACATTCCTCAATAGACTTATGAATTATATTTAATATTTACATTTTAGCATTATTTTGCTTTACATTTCTTTTTTTTATTAATTATTTAATTGTATGGGTAATCAAGTAAATGTATTGTATTAATGGAAATTTTAGTCCTTGACAAATTATTGAATAACAAACTGATTCTCATGTTCTCAAGCGGATTGCACTTGTCAACGCATTGGAAAATCTGTAGCACTGTTGCTATAATTAGTATATTAGAATCTCACTTACTATGTGATGTCATGTTCCACCACGACTGCAGACACAACAGCTCACACACACATAGTAAAACCGACTCCAGCCTGTTGGTTCTGGTTGAAACTTTGCAGACCAGGAGTAACATGTCAAGCATAAACACTCACACACAAATTCATTACACACACTCAATAACATTATAAATACATACAATTCTGTGATTTACAAGAAGTAAAATGATAGTCTAGACAGATGTCAAAGGTCAATCTGCAAATGCTCATTTAAGCCACGATCGAATCATGTAGATCTAAGCAATTCAAATCCTCTGTTATCTCCCCATGTTTAACCACATACACATACTCCCAAACGCCTCGTCAGAGGTCAAAGCCAGCGGCAAAGATCTCTCATTTCCTTCACAAGCTTTTTGAAAATTCACCACCCCACATGCTTTCAAATCCCTTCCTTAAATCAGACACAGATGACCACACACCCATCTCCTGTCCACCAATCACAGCAGAGGTGGGAGGAGTCTCCACCTCTCACTGTATGGAGAAGGCTGAAGGGTGACAGAGTGCATGTGGAGATGAAACAGGCCCTCTGTGCTGTAAATATGACACGCATGACAATCATAACAAACATGCGCACCTACACGCACATGACAGGGACCGGCAGCATGGATGGATACGGCTGCTCTCATGTAGTTTAGATCAGTAACTCTGAAAAAGCTTGGGAAAGTAGTCGGTACATAGTACAACACACCATGTAACGTAAATAAATAAACTTTATAGATATATAAAAGATTTAAGTGCGTCATTCTGTGATATTTAATGTGCATCATAAGTCAGCAATTCAAAAAATGTAAATAGTGTAGATGTGTAGAGGTATTAAAGCGTGACTATGGGTGAGCGGTCTGAATGGAAAAAGGAACGCTTGAGAAACTTGTCTGAAAGCAATCGTTTCCTTCACCGTTTCATTTAAATTACGCACTGCAGCTTTAAGGTACTTAGTAATCTAGAAATACAGCACTGTTTGTCTCCTCAAGTACTTGAGGTTTCTAGGAGGCTGTTTTTGTGCCAGAGAAAACAAGTCATTGTGAGTTTAATGTAAGGTTTACAGTCACATGCATAATACAAACTGGAAATAGTGTTGAAATAATAAAAGAGTAAATAATAATTGTTAGAGAATATAATATATATTACACTTCAGGATCACAGCTGAATGTTGTTCAAAATCCAGCATTTTTAACCAATTAATCCATGACTTTAGTAATTCACTGGATACATTTGTTTTAATTAAAGAATAATAAATACATATTTTATATTTTTTTATTCTTTTTAAAACATTCCATGGCCTTTTAAGATTTTATTAATGAATGTAACTTTTCCCGGTCTAGAAATCACACTTTTAAAATGAAGCTACCTCAAGTTTCCAAGACCAGAGGAATCCTGGTTCTTTATTTAAACAATAAATGTTGTTTAGCAGGTGAATGTGAAAATGAGAAACAACTTTTTTGTTGGCTTAGCTTACATTAATGCTTGTTTTTTTGTTGTTGTTGTTTTTTTATGTTAAATCCCTTAAAGTCATCTTAAGGCCCTGGAAAAGAAGACCTCTGCTTAAGAACCACCGCTGTACTGAACTTTACTGCTTTTTATCATTTTTATTTCTGCATATAAAGCATAGGATGATACCGTTTGTCTGATACACTCATCTCATTTCACATGTCATTACACATTTGGGCCTAGAACATGTTGTTCAATTGTTGTGTGGATGGGTATTCAGCGATCATTGTTGGCCTTTAATCTGTGAGAGTGCTGAGAATGTTCTTTCATTTGGTGGAAAATATGTGTGCAACTGAATTAGCTGTTTAAATGGGATGTGTTATACTACATTCTGTACTATCTAGAGCATGTCACATGCTTCTCACGCCACATGTCCCCTCTTAGTAACAGAAAAAAAAGAGCACAACTACTCTTCATGTCTCTGGTCAGTGTCATGGTGACAGTTGTGGTCCTGTAGACGGCTATCTGTCTGTTGTAGTAAATGCGTATCTCTCAAACTGTATTGCACCTCGTAAGGCCTTGGTATAATTCTACTATAAAGTAGCTCTCCGATGTTTTCATGTTTCTACTTGCATTTGACCTGGATGACTGAACAGAATAACTGAACTGGAAAAGATCCGCATGCAAAAGTGTTTTCCAGCCAGAGCAAACTCATTTTGGCAAGCTGTTTCAAATTCCCCCGAAAATACAAACACCAGTTGTTCTTCAAATTCACTTGAACCCTTTATTGTGGCCAAATTAAACAGAAAAACATACACTTTCACCTGTGACCTCTCATCAGAAATCCCCTTCAGATATGGAAATCTCATCTCTTGGTGGGATCATTCAGTAACATCCACAATAACATTTATTATGAAAAAGAATTACTCATACAAACAGATAAAAAGAGGCTTTTCAAACTTTGATGTTCTTCTATGAATTCTGGAAATGACTTTTAGATAAGCAGAAGGGATATTAGAATACGAGTTTAGCCAAGCCAAATGAAATCAGAGCAAGCCATGCACCACACTGATGGCTATGACCATTTCCACATTTCAATATTAATCACATTATTCTGTTAAAATACTGCTCCACCCATCTCCGCCGCTGATCTAAATATTTGGTTTGTGGACAGAAAATAGGCTTCTGTTGATCATGAGGGGTACTGAAACAGGAGGAGATACAGGCGCTTTTTCTCATGAACTGCAGGGGATGTTTTGAGAAGGACTTGTGTACAGAAGATCTTCAGTATGGATAAACAAGCCTGTGGGCTAGTTTGCTTGTGTTGTGGGGCTGTGGGTTAAAGTTCCCACCTCTGGTCTGTTCAGACAGAGACGGGTCATTCTACATCTGCAGTAGTGAAAAACTAACAGAAAGAGACAGAAGATCCGTGTGGGAACATGCTGGTTCTGTGAAATAAGGAAAATATACAATCTGACAACAAAAAAGATATATATATATATATATATATATACAACAACAAAAAAAGATATATCCCGCGGCTTACTTCTCTGGCGGCTCACATCTCCAGCGGCTCACTCCCTGGCGTCTCCAGCAGCTCGTGTCTTGGCCTGTGCAGAGATACTCCTCCACCTTCTTCCTGGACCCACAAGGACACCAGCGTGCATGCACGGGAAAGAAACAGGTCTCCTAAGGAGAGGCGCGATTGATCATTTGATCACTATGTGCGCCTCATCACACGTCCAGTCCAGTCCTGAGCCCCTCCTCTCATCCGCCCACTCACGTCAGGTACCTGGTGAAGGGCGACGAGGAAGAGACGGGGAAGGCGATGATTGGCTGGGGAGGCGGCTGCCTCGCCACACTCCCTCCCCCAAGCGACAGTCCCGTTGATGACGGGCCACAGGAGTTCTACCTTCCTCAGCCAGGCTCCTACGATGGGCGGGACGGGGGTACCTCTCCGGGCCGCTCAACCTCTTGCTCAACGTTGATAACGGGACAGAGCAACTGGAAGTTAGCCACTGGCCTCCACCAGCCTCCTCCACGGTCCCCACTGTGCTGGTTGGCCCCGCATTCTCCACCAATGTAAAAGCTAGGAGCCAAAGACAGACACAGTGTGAGTGGCGTCATGCCCCGGAGAGGCTTTTTATTTACAAAGATCCAAACTAAAGTGTCCAAAGGGGAACTGGTGTCCTCGTCATGCTTCGGGTCAGTGAGGGTCAGGCCGTGTAGAAGGTGAAGGGTCCAGAGAAGGGGCGGAGCTCAGCTATCTATTCTAAATATTTTAAAATGTGCACTTTCGCAAATTTATGGTAAAATGTTGTGGCCCGTTGTTTATTGTGAAATAGCATAGCTCACACGGAAGTCACTTAAAACTTGCTTGTTTTGGTCAATGGCACTAATTCACATGACAAAATTAAACCCAAAGTCTTTCGATTTTCACTCAGAATTCCCAATTGACTGTTTGCAAAGAGCTTAATTGACAGGCAATCTGACCAAACATATAATCAAATCCGCACAACACTATTTATTGTTTTGAAAAAATTAAAGCTGAGTCCTTTTCGGTTTTTATACCAGAAGTAACTTGCTTTGTCTTGTCTGTTGGGGTGTGGTTGAGTTCCTCTTTTCTTTGTAGTGTGTTTATTACTTGGGTGAGAACATGCTGAGTAGTATGAAAGTGGCATGACTTGTCGAATATAGCAACAGTAGCTAATGAAGGGGGTGGGTCTTTTCGAAGGGCCAAAAATGGCTGCATTATACTTACAAAGATTTACCACCAAACAACTGCAAATCTGCACTTTAAACCTACTGATCATTATGTTGTTCTGACTATTCTTGGCTTTGACTCAATAAATAATGATTTTTTTTGCCAAGAAAATAATTCACCTGTAAGATCTCATGGGTGTGTTTGATTCAGATAAAGCTGTGCTTATGATCTTTGAAACCAGAAAGATGATGAAAGCAGTATATGAAGCATGCCAGTATCTGATTACAAAGAGAGTGCCAGAGAAATAAAAAGGGTAGCATATGAATAGTATATGCATTAAATAAAATAATGGAAGTGCTCATTTTGAGCTGTGCTAAACAGCAGCTAGTGAACTCTCCAACTTACTATACGAGTAGTGTTTAAAATCTTATTTTACCTTTAATTCAAATTGGTTAGCACATGAATTGTGGTATCAATAATGTTTACATATAAAAATGTAGTGTATGAGTAGAGGTTTGAGAGATTCCACTTGCATTGATTTCCACTCCTGTTTTAGGTGGGAATGCTTTAGAAGGGAGTTTCCTGTAATTTCAGCTTTTCCATCCCTCCTGTTGCATTCTTCTGACACTCAAAATGAAATAAAAATATGCAATGTAAATAAACAATCACAACAAGATCTTTGGTAGGTGCTCTCTTTAGGAATGTTTAATCAAAACTGATCTCAGGGTGTGATTTATTGGAACAATCCAGGGGACTACTATGGAAATATCATATCCTGTAACAAATCCTGATCTTTGCTGCATAGCATATATAAACTAAAGACATGCCCAAGTAAAGGTGAACCTTTGCAAACTGTTCAAATGTTTCAGTTACCGCATAAAGTTTGGAATTCTGTGGTGAAGCTGAGTTTTGATTTGCAACTTTGGATTATTTTTTTTATTCTTTTTGCAACTTTTCTGGAATGTCAAATGATTAATGTGTTATTCTGTTAGTAGATTCAAGAGCTTCTTGGGTTAAGGGTTTGGGGTCACTGTCTGTGTTTTGCATGCTTGTGCACACCAGAAATATTCATATAAACAGAACTAGTGGTTTACCAAGATATATATTTTGTATATTCTTCTTTCATTTCAGTGTGGCAATCTCTAATTTAGTGAAAGAATTTGTTTCCTTTTTGCTGTGACTGGGGCCCATGCTTATTAACAAAAGATGAATTAATCTCAGCTGGTGCAGCACAGCAGTTTCACATGCTGTCAACTGGAAATAAATGAAAGAGAGACCGCTGAAAATTGGTTAATGCAAGGAAGCTACACAGATATTAAATGCATCTAAACATTTCAGTTCACATCTTACATTAAAAAATAAAAAGACTTAATTTGAAAGATGTTATAGTACAGATAAAATATTAGTCAATTAAAAGGCATAGCTAAAACAGACATAGGCATAATACTTAAGTTAAAGTCTAACGTATCCACATTCATCTTAAATAGTTACTTAGTGCTTAAATATCTTATTTTTTCCATCTCAATTTAATATATTTTCTTTCAAGAATGTTTAGATAATTTCACTGAAAGTTTCAATGTTGAACACAGCTTTAGCTAAATGTTCATGTTACTTACTGTCAAGTTACTTAGTTTTTTACCCTCGCTGCCATTAAATTAAAGTAAAATTGAGAAAAAAAATATACGTATATATATCTTAAGCTTTAAAAGGTCCCGGTGAGGTTTAAAAATCACGGTCAAAGTCATAACTCCACGTGTGTCCTTGTAACTGGAAACTATTTCGCCACAGCGCTCGTGGGGCCGTGCAGCAGTTGTGCGCATGCGCAGCAGGGATTCTATGAGAGTCGAGTGGATGGAAAACTCGCACCACATACCCACGAATCTGCTGAGCCATTTAGACTTCTCAATGCTGCTCAGTGAACTGGAAACGCGAACCGCAGAAGGGTAGCGCGAACTTGCAACCAGAGTTGGTGAAGGAAAAGCTCAGGTATGTGTTTCATTGGCGTATTTGCAAGTGAATTGTGAGGAACACATGGTCCCGCTGGAAAGAGTGGGGGGCACATTTAACTTCGCGTCGTGAGATTTAACACAGTGAATTAACCTGAACTCTGGAGGGTGCAAGCAACACTCTCTTTGTGATCGCCTCTCAATATTTCGGGGCAGTTACATCATTCGCGATGTCGCAGTAAGCGCAGACGTGTAGATGGAGACACTGTACTGATTTGAGACAGACTTGTGAATGAGTACGAGGTTTGTAATCCACTATCATGGTAAAAGAGCCTTCTAAAAACAAAAAGCGGATCTCCATTGTCACGTTGTTCGCTTTTTGAATCTATCGCTACGCGCGCGTCACGCGCTCACGTTTACAATGAACGTGGTAAAATGAAAATAGTCAAACTAAATAAAATCATATTAGTTACTATAACATGCCTTGTTTTATCATTTTGCATTATTGTTTAGCATTTATTTAAATAATTAGGCTTTCCTGAGGTATGAGGAAATCATATCCTAATGAATAAGATACCTGCCTAAAAGATATTTTTAGCTACATAGCACTGTGCAGTGTTTTAGGGTATACAATGCCCTAAGATTCCATCTAGGCAAGCATCGAAAAGGGTTTTGATACATGATTGGGTAGCTTGTATTGGGTATAGCTTGCTATTCAATAAAATTCTACAGTCCTATTTCTCCTCAACTTAACAATTAACTAGTGAGTAAGGGGAAAAACGCTGATGGTCTGACTTCAGAAGCACACTACGTCCATTAAACTAAACTAAATTCTAGATCTTTTTTCATTTACAAGAGGTAAACCAACAGTTAGGGTAAAGAAATGAAAAGTTATAAGCAAACTCTCCTCCTCTTGTATATTTGGGACTGAAATGCCAAAACTAAAATACTTACTGTATGAAAGTCATTTGTATGCTATTTTATGGATTCCTTTTAATGAGAATCTGATTTCCTTTATCAACTTTATATTGCAGGTGAAAGTTTCAACATCTATTATGTTGCATCATCAGCTTAGTGGTATCATTAAGCTAGGTTAAATGTAGGACTAGCAAGGAAAAGAGCAATGTAAAGAGATATCAGAAAGGTCAGGCATGGTTAAGGAGCACAATTGGAGTGCCTTAAGAGTCTGTGTGGGACAAGACACAGGGATTTGCATGCCAGAAATCTGATATGAAAGTGTATGGAAAGTGGATTCAGGCATAAGATGCACCAGTTACCTCATTCCTGTATCTAAAAACAAAGCTTATCGGTAGTAGTGCTCTGTTGCGACTTCATGTTCAACTTTTGCCCCCGCTGAGAGTCTTACGATATTCTTCTTCAGTGAAATTGGGTCAGTAATGTTTTGCAGTAATGTTTGCTTAAAAGTCCAATTGACTGAAGGTGTTTTTGTGTTTGAGGTCCATTTCACTGACGTAACATTCAGCGTAATTTGACTTAAAGTTCAGAGGTCACTTCTGATATAACACACAAGGGCAAATGTTGAGGTTGTGAAAGGGAGTGGAATAGGTTCAGCAATTTAAAGAGGTTACAAGACCGATTAAAACACACAGTTAAATTGATTTGTGTAAGATGCCAATCTTTCCTAGCACATATTCGGCTGTTACATTTCTTCACAGGTATTGTTTAGAGATGTTTGTTGCTAAGGCAGCCACTAACTAATTATAGTTTCTGTTGTAATTTGGCAGATCTACAGATATTTGTGTGTGTGCACGTATGATTGTGTCCTTGTGTGAGGTGGCAATTGAATATGACAGAAAGGTCATTCTATTGTTGGATAGCTATGCTGCAAGACTCACTGTTGCATGTCTGAGATTTTGACTTTGTCAATGGTTGTGACATTCAGTCTTGGCTGTGGTAACTTAAAGGTAACTTAAAGTTAAAGAAGAAATACTTCAGGGATATATTGTGAGCTTAAATAAAGGACTCCACTCACTAATTAGAAGGTGAGAAGCCAAGTTGGAGAATGAAAAGTAAAGGAAAGCAAGAAATTTAAATGAGAATGAAGGGCAAGGGAAGTATGCATAGCTTGAGGCAGGTCTGTCTGGCTGTTCCACTGTTCTCTTGGTGGTTAAAAAGGTTATTTCTTTTGAAATGCGTGCACGCACACTCGTCAGCATCGTTAAAGCAGTGGTTCTCAAGCTCAATTGACTCTAAGGCTTCCCACTGTCCGTAACAATATTCGTAAGCCCATGTGACTTTTCACATTGTTTGTGATTTGCTGGATAAAGAGTTTTTATACAATTTATTTTAAGGTGCCCTAATTACCATGTAATTATACATTTAAGTAAAGACTAAAAAAACTACATATACTTACTATACTTTTTTTCTGTGTTTTTTATTACATTGTAATTGCAATGAAGAGAAACTTAAATGACTTTCATTCTGTTCCTCACTCAAGAAAACTTGAATGGAGTACTTGAAAAGTCTTTGTAGCATTTTTGGTTTTAAAGTTTAATATTCAGTCCCAGTTATTATCACTGTCTAAGTCATTTTCATATCTGGGTTCAACATTGCGTTAACTAGCAGCCTTTCTGCACATGTAAACGATTAGTGTGCATTAGTCAAATGTTTCCTCGTCAGAGCCCTGAGGAGACAAATGTTGTAAAGTCAGAAACCAATGAATGATGGGGGAGTGTTTAAACCCACCTCTCAGGCCTCAAGACTTTGAGATGAAGGTGATGTTAATGTCTTTGTTTATGTGCAAGTGCCTGTTAAATAGTTTTTTGTGGTTTTTTTTTTTTTGCATTATTTGTTAATAATTGATCAGGGTTATAAGAACAGTTTTGTCAATTGAGTTATTGTGGGCCCACTATTAGATTTCCATCAGGTGTTATACAGAGCAGTTAACAGTTTTTAGAAGCAAATAAGCTGGTTTGAATGTGTGTACTTTGGTTGTGTGTATGAATAAAGTCATTTAATACCTTCCTTACTGCTTTGCTGGGAGTGAGAGAAGAGGGACTGTTAAAAATGCCATAGTTCTGACAGACTTAACAAGGCCTTTGGCTTCAATGAACCTGTAGTTCACACTAATCAAAACGAAAAGTGTAAGTCTGGTAAGGCCACACATTATTTAGCAATGCATAGTTTTCATTCTTGATTCACTTGTTATCTGTCACATAGAAGTTAGGTATTCTCTATCAGATTTCTGGAGAAGAGGAAATGTGGTCAAGATTTCTTCAGGGTTGAGTCATTTTTTTTCATGGTGTTATTGCACGTTCTGCTTTATGCTTTTAATTCTACTGTGGAGCACCAAAGGAGAGATTTAAATAATTTTCTGGTCATTCTTTTCTATTGTTACGTCTGGTTCAATGGGCGAAGGAGAGCGCAGGAGATCGTAGAGTTGAATAGATGTCTTTTAATAATAAACCAAAAACATGAGGAGAAAAACATCTAACATACCCGGCATAACATTTACAGTACATTGACTGACAAGCAAGAACTCAAAGTAGGGCTGGGCGATATATATCGTATGATATATTATGCGCATCTCATCAGTAAAGCCGGTTCTTTGATTAGCGCTAAATCTCCGTCACCTGTATTTAGAAG
>JAUCMT010000154.1:11462439-11473223 GCA_032357475.1 Enteromius thamalakanensis | reverse complement strand
CGGCAAATCATTAAAACAAAGAGGAAGCAAATATGGGTGAGAGGGAGATCCAATCAGGCACGTCTTCACTTAAAGCTTAAGTTTGGCATCATTTTGGTTTTTACCGAATGCCTGGAAGCACTGCGCTGGACACAGTGTGCTTTGCAAAACGAAGACCAAGTACTTCGGCAGCACAACAAATGTGCGTGCTCGTATTATTAGGCATCACCTAGAGATAGGGCTGGGCGATATATATCGTACGGTATATTAAGCGCATCTCATCAGTAAAGCCGGTTCTTTGATTAGCGCTAAATCTCCGTCACCTGTATTTAGAAGGAACACCAGCTTATACACAGAGCCGTAGATCACAGAGAAGCTGCGCATTAAGTTTCGCGGGTGATTCAACGCGCAGCTTCTCTGTGATCTACGGCTCTGTGTATAAGCTGGCGTTCCTTCTAAATTTAATTTAAAATTTACTGATGAGATGCACATAATATATCGTACGATATATATCGCCCAGCCCTAACTCAAAGCACATGGTATTTATACATGACGAACTGATTACTAAAGGGACGACAGCTGGGGCAACACAGGTGGAACATAATCAACTAATAATCACATAAAGACATGAAAAACCAAATATGGGCAAAACAGGAAGAAACTAAAATGAAACAAAACAAGAAGACATGAAAACGAAACCAAAACAGACAATGAACGTATATAAATATAAATTTTATTTTAAATGTTGTTTTCTAATCAATGATGAATCAATTCTCTCATTAGCCCTCCTAAGTGAGAGAATTTAAAATATTTAAAGACTTAAATTTACATATTTTCAACATGAAATTACATTGGTTCAGAAATTATGCAATGTAGTGATACTCTAATACCGGTTTTGCTTTTTCAACCTTCAACACTCCTTTGTAAGCCAAATATTTTTGTGTGTGGGCAAGTCAGTCATATCAACCCAGTCTCACAGCAATTCGTAAATATTTTACATGGTGGCTAATTTGGTGACAAATTTGCACGACCTCACTCGATTTTCACTTTGATTTGTGGTAAATCGTACGTATTTTTCAAGTTGCCAATTCATATGAATTTGTACAAATGACCTGCACCTAATATGGTCATATAGGTTTGGAATGACATGAGGATTAGAGTAGTTTAGTTGCACTATTTAAATGTTCGTTTAGTCATTCTCTATTATCAAAGAAATTTTGACATGATGTCTTTAACCTAAAGGATTGCGCTTGAAGGCCTGTGTACGCATTTTTACACTTTCTCCTGACTTTTTTAATACTAAGTGACTAATCATTAACTCTTATAAATTCCAAGATCAAAACATTTCAGGAAACATACACTTCCTTCTATTAAGACGCAGCCAGCTGTATTCCATTTATTGTCTTGTATACAACATATTGTCTGGTATATAAGGATTTACACCACTTCTGAACTAAAATAGGCAATACTATAAAATAGTTTACTTTGATTTAAATAATGCATGTATAATTTAGCAAGGGGTGTCATGCTAAGATTTGGTAATTTCACGTTATGTCTTAACTTTGGGCAGTCCAGGCTTGAGTCATATAATGAGTCAAAGATATTGCTCCATCTGGCTGCATAAAAAAGGTAAAATAGTGAATTTTGTATTGTGGGAAACCGTATCCCCCCACATGCCTGCAAATTTCAAATCTCTGTATTCTGTCTAAAACGATAATTAACATGGTAAAAGCATATACTTACTAGAAAATGTAGCAATAGTAAGAGAAGTATAAACATAATAATAATAGCAGCTGTGAACTAGATGAACACTTAGCAGATGTCTATAACATTCAGAGCTGTAGAAAGCCGTATTAAACCCCTCCTCTAAGTAAATGACAGCGTCATCCATTTCTTTTCTGTTATTTAATCTTCCCAGCCATTTCAAATTGTATACTGTTAAGAGCCTTTCTGCACTGCCGTTTAAACTTTCCAGGAAAATGCATTTGGTGTTTACCAGATGTTTTGATAAAGGTTGAATTGAAGGTTTATTTAGATTTACTACAGCGATTTATTTAAAATTCTTGGGGTTTTGTTATTCTTTCGAGCATCTCAGAAATGCATACTCGTGTCCAGCATTATTAAAGCTTCAGGCTTGATGATGGGTTTATTCTCTGTGATCTGTTACGGTCAGTGTCGGAGAGAAGTGGAAAATCCACTTCTACAAACTTATATAAAACATTTAGGCCTGGTTTCACAAATGGGGCTTAGCTTAAGTCAGGACTAGGCATTAGTTAAATTAAGATATTTAAGCAACTTTTACAAAAATGCCTTAATATTACAGGTGTGCATCTTAACAAAGAACAATGACACTGACATGTTTTAAGATATGTCAGAGCAAGATATTTTCATCTCAGACAGCTCAAACATGCAATTTAGTCTGGGACTAGCTTAAGCCTTGTCTGTGAAACTGGGGGTTAGTGTTTGGGCTAAATGTCACCTGTGAAACAGATGGAGGTTATAGATTGGACACAGGGTTTGAAACGTAATTTCTTCTTCTGATTTAACATTATATTCACATACAAATAAATGAACCTGAATGCTAGACAGATGCTAACTTTAAAGTCCATACTTGGTATTTATGATAGTTGTTCATGTAGATGTCTGGGTACATACAATAATAGTACTAACATGAAATGCATGCAACAAGGAATGTGTATTGTGGACTTGTTGTATGATAACACTATAGAATATTGATAAATACTTGATTTTCCACATTAGATCTTTGGATTAGTGGTGATGTAGGCGTCCACATGATACATGTGTTTTTGTCCTCTGATGTGCTGAATTCAGAACACAGCTTAAGTGATGAAGAAGAATATGTGCAAGTTAATGGGACATGTGTTTGGGCACATGTAGGTCTCGATGATGACAAATTATTTTTATTTCTGTAATTGGACTGATTTTTCCTACCCAGAATACGCCAAGGTGAATATCGAGTCACATTGTGTACTGAATAATAATGTTTATTTAAAAAAAAAACTAATTTTATCAGACTTCTTTGAAGAAATTCTGCAGATAAGAAAAAAATGATTAGAAAACAGAAAAGCTGAAATTGCAGTACCGTTGAAGAAAATGCCATACAACTACTTTTCAGTTTCTGAAAACAAGGTGAAAATCCTTTTAAAATCAATTTAAAACCAAAACTGTTAACTTCAATTTTTCTTTGACACAAAGCAGCATTCGTGTGAAATGATCCAGGTTTAATATAGTTTAATTAATGCTGGCTGATGATGGACCATCTTGACCTCTCCATTCTTGAGATTTAAACACCACCTGACCTGCAGTGAGTGGGCAATTCTTATTGGACTTTCGCTCTCTCTTAGTGCTGATCTCTTGTCAAAAGCACAAGACTGTCACCTTTCAACCTATGACTAGTCAGCATCCTGCAGCTCCCAGTGGAGAAATATTAGGCCGTAACCTTTACTGCTGAGAGCCTGACTGAGACACACACACACATGTCCCCAATGGAAAGCAGTTCAGGGCATCCGCAGACTCTCAGGAGACCACTGAACCAGCAGCCTGTCCAATACTGCAGTCTCTGGAGGAAAGAGACTCTTCGTGGCTTAATTGGGCCATACTGAAGCATCCTGGGAGATGTACAAACTATTTAATATTAGCCTTGCATTTACTGTCTATAAAAGGTAACCATAACCCATTTTGGAGAGATTAAAACAAACTGATTTTTACATAAATATGGACACGTACATTATATAGATGTTGCAGTGACATTGTTCTCCTTTTTTAAATGCATTTCATATTACAACATGATGGTTTTTCAGTAACCACAAGTATTCGTTTTTTGCTTGTGTTTTTGCAAGGCCATCATACATTATATTAATGATTTATAAATAACTGCACACCAGTTAAGCTACACTGCCCATATGAGAGCATTTGCAAAGTCAGCGGAAAACAAAATTTAAGGTCTTAACACACACACACACCTTGGTTTTTCCTGTCTCAGATTTCAGCAAGATTAAATGCATACATTTCTGCATCATTAAAAAAAAAAAACAGGTAGGAATGCGTCAACTTTATGTGTGAGGTGATCTGGCTCCAGTTAATCTGGTATTCTGCTGGGATTTCAGTATGAAGTGTGTTAGGAAACATAGCATTTTAAAGTCCTTAATTCTGCATATGTTTCCATTTGGTTTTATTAGTTTGTGTAACAGTATCCAAATAAAATCACCAAAAAAATCATAAATCTGCTACTTGTGAAAGTGATTGGCAGATTTACTCAGTGTTACCTGGGAATTTGCCGGCCCAAACTCAAGGCACGATTCGTCAACTAAAAATGCTTGCAGGTCCCCTACCCTCTTGATGGAGGCCAGTGTGATTAGGAGCAGAGTCTTCATTGATAAGAACTTCAGCTCATCTGCGGGCAAAGGCTTAAATGGGGCCTGTTGTAGTGCTCTCAGACCAGATCATGCTTACCAACAGACCCCCCATCTATGGGATCATGGTTTGCAGTGATAGTAGCCACATAGACTTTAAGAGACCGCTTTCACTCCAACCCCTAATGCAGGAATGGTTCTCTCCTTGAGAAAAACACCACTCGATGAACAGGTTCCACTTCAAAGCGTAGGCACATCTTGTGGATGGCGCTCTTGCTGAAGATATGTCAACTTCCCCTTGGGGTGGGTCACCTAGAACCTCCACGTTCCATCCAGGGACCAGACAGGAGTTTCCAGAGGTCTTGACGCGGGTGCCCTGGGTTTCTGAGTCAGAAGCTCCTTTCTCAGAAGAATCGGCCAAGAAGGGGCTGTCATGAGGAGCATAAATTCTGGGATACAGGTCTGGGTGGGCCAGTAGGGCGCAACTAACAGGACCTGCTCCTCGTCCTACCTGACCTTGCACAGTATCTGTGCTAGAAGGCTCACTGGGGGGAAGGCATATTTGCAAAGGCCCCATGGCTAGCTGTGTGCGAGTGCGTCCGTGCCGAGAGTGTCCTCAGTCAGGGAGTAAAACAACTGTTAGTAGAAGGTCTCTAGGGAGGCAAACAGGTCTACCTGAGCAGATCTGAAATGCTCTCAAATTAGCTGAACCATCTGGGAATAGTCTTTATTCTCCAGGAGGTGCAGCTTGTCTGAGGTTTTGGCCGAAGACAAGTGACACTTGGACCCGCTGAGTGTCATGTTGCCACACCCACCTTGGGACTCTGTCATGACCCCAGTGCTGAAGCAGCCTATGCCCCAGCAAGGTAGTGGAGCAGAGGAATGGGAACCCCACACCTTTGCAGGTAGCAGTTTTTTTTCTGCAACTCCCCGATAGTCATCTTCCCACAATGAGAACATAATTCATCAATGAAAGCCACCTCAACGTGCTTCAAGCCCAGGCATGAGAGGCAGCAATCGTGACCATCACCCGGCACCAGGTTACGGCCGCATCCTGAAATACACGGGTGGACGGGCATCTTTAAATAGACAAACCTTTAAAAATACAAGATTTTTAAAAAAGCGCTACTCTTTTAGAAAGCTCTTTAGGGTGCTAAGGTGCACAGGGGAGATGGCTGCTTGAACACAACAGGGTATAGTGCAACTTGATGTGGCAATCCACCCGACACAGGAAACCACCCCTGCTGACAACGTCGTACACCAGCCACTTGATTCCTCAAAGTAGGACACGGACCAGAACATCTGAAACGCTCGGCTCTAAAGCTGAAAAGCTGAATATGCACTGCACCAGCTGCTCATTTATACTCACACTGTGATCAGCTGCAGCTGGATGCAGTCAGTGCATGCCAGTGTTCTTTGGCTTGTGTTTTTAATACACTCAAAGTGGATTGGTTTCTTGAAGCGAGATCCCAGTTGCGTCTGTCATATCCAACATGACCTGGAGTGACCAACTGAAAGGGAACATATAGTTGTGTAAATATTTTTGACAGCCAGTAAGGACTTCATCCTGGACGCCAGTAGAACTGCTCTTTGAAATTGAGTTCAGAACATGAGTGTTTGGGATTTCAGTGTTGGCAGTGATGTAAAACGTGTCCTAATTCTTGAAGAGTGAACAGCTGCTTAGATATTTCAGTGTCTCATAAATCAGTGTTATCTGTGCAACTCTCCAATGTTTTGGCTGTGTATAACATCGCACCGATGCTCTAATAAGAACATCATGTAGCCTAATGTCAGTGGAGAGACATGCCTTTAATATTAAACCAAGTGACTGGTCAATTTTGATGTGATCTGAGACTGCTGGGATGACAAAAGCTGTTCTCTCTACAAGAACAAAACGTGCCGATCATTTTTTTAAATGACTAGTTTCAGTTCATCTCACTTGAACTTTTGGCAACGTAATCAGTACACATTTAGCACCAGCTGACATCAAACCTCAAACCTCACCGCACTATTTATATTTAAACACTTTCGCACTGCACTAGAATTAAACAACAATTACCCAAAACTGCTAAATCTTTACTTCATACTTTGAATGGCAGGTGTGTACACTGTCATGCGTTTGTTTTTTCAAACATGCAGGCCTTGACAGTTCCAATGTCTTATTCTTAAACCGGTTTAATACAAGGAACTACGTTGTCATGCTGTCTCAGACATAAAGTAACCTATTATCCATTACCTCTAGAGCTGGTGATTTTCACGAAAGAATTGCCACATTTCAAAATTCCTATTTCTTTCAAGTTTGAAGGCAGACTTTTGCTCCTACTAGAGTATAGAAACCAGGGCCTGTGTTTACAAAACATCTTGAGGCTAAAGGTTCACACCAAGGACAAGAACAATCAATATATAGTTCTACAAATATTTCTCAATAATAAAGTATAGCAGAACACGGCACAACTATAATAAAGGCAAAGAGAATCGGAACAATTTAGTTTTTCAGCTGAGTAATGATACCCAATCAGAATCCATTCTGCAACAGCATTACAAGCTTGAGAATTTAAAGCGGCAGGCACAAATGCACTTAAAATAAACCGACTGTTTCGTTAGCTGGAGTGGGCGCTAATATTGTTATCTTTATAGTTATTTTCATAGTTATTATTCTTGACGTGACAGGGTTTAAAAGAAGGGGAAGAAGAAGATCTCAGTCCTAAATTTGGGAATTTTTGCTCTGAGTATTTCACAAACTGTTTTCAAAACTGCTTAAAACTACTCTCTTTTTCTTATTAAAGGTTTGTTTATGGGTTTTTAGAGAGAATTTTTAGCTAAAACCTTTGACAGATGTAAATTAATATTCATTATTATAAACATTATTTAACGAATTAATTAACAGATCACTTTTTTTTAATGGTGAAATGAGAAGTTTTATTAAAATTAACCACTGGTTCTCCATAGTAGCATACATTTAGATCATGATGACCAGAATAAAAAAACTGTTGTGTTGTGTAACATAGCACCTCTGTACCATGTTAAAAAATGTAGGTATTTGTATGAAAAACAGTAGTCTAAATACATTTAGTATAAATGCACAGAGTGCTTAGGTAAGTTCTGCCTGGAGCAACAGTGAGAGGACTTAATTAAAATTGGACCCGTTACCCCCATCTGTTTTATCCTTTCTGATATATTAGCCTTGCTCCTCTCTGAGGCACTTGGAGTGATTTAGCCTCCACCTCCCCGAGCAGGCATACCAGCCTGAGAACATGACTTTCACGCTCAAATGAATGTTTTCTGTGCTCTGGAGCCTGAGGGACTCTGTTCACTAGAATTAAAGACTGCATGTAAAGGCATCTGAGCCTATGCTCTATATTACTTGTAGGGTAAAGGACATTTGATGTGTCTAGGTCTTGTATGTTTGTGTATTTTGACATCAGCTGAGTTAAAGAGTAACTGTCTAAAGCAGTTACATTCAAACTACAAGCTGTTTACACAGTGTTTGTGTTCCTGCTTTGTTCATTCACATGCTGTGCTTTTGCTCTGTCCGCGTGGGTAACTTTCCCCGAATTGAACCTCATCCAGTTTTTCTTCTTGCAGACTGATCCAGTGTGCTTGAAGCTCGGCTGATCCTTCTCTTCTTCGTGGTCGTTGTCAGTGTGTGAAGATGCCGCCAGCGACAGGAGGGCCGGTGGGCTACACTCCTCCAGAGGGAGGATGGGGCTGGGCAGTGGTGGTAGGGGCTTTTATCAGCATTGGCTTCTCCTATGCCTTCCCCAAGTCCATCACAGTGTTCTTCAAAGAGATCGAGGTGATCTTCAATGCCACCAGCAGCCAAGTGTCATGGATATCATCGATTATGCTGGCTGTCATGTATGCAGGAGGTCAGTTTCCATTTACTGTTGTCACTTCTGTCCATCCTGGTACTTACTGTACTTATCTCCCTGTGAGCATTAAATTAAGAATTTAACTTTTTTAATTTATTTCAATTACAGATAAACATGCACCCCGATTGGATATTTAATTCCGATGATAATCAGTGTTTGGAGAAGTAGGAAAAATTTTTTTAGTTTATAGAAATGTCTGTGCAATCGTTCATGTTTAATAACATATTTTAGTCTATATAACTAATTTACTGATTTATCTGTGTAATGTTCTAGCACAATTCTCTTCCTGTCATAATTAAATACCATCCAGTTGATCATGAAGCCAACTGAAGTTAATGCCTTTAAAAGGGTCCAAATCGTTGTTTGACATCACATCCTAATCTGACATCACATTCTTGTCCTTATGTTTGTAACACAGCTCTAAGTGAATGAAAAAATCCTGCAACGTTTTAAAATTTGAGTCCCAAGCCATTTATAAACATTAGTATATTGCCCGCCCACTTTGGTCTTTTCATGTTTTTCTGAATAAAAATGCAAATTCATTCTTTGCCACTAGGTGGCACTTTTGTAGCATTTAAAGCTCACAAACACTGCTTTAAATGAAATCGACCAATCACCAGAGGGGTGTAGAAAAATTAATCGTCAGGACGATTCTAAGGGCCTGACAATTGAGGAATATTATCTAAATGTTCATGGTTTGAAAGTGATGGAAAATAGACAGGCCTGTACCTCAGTTCAATGGATGTTGTGGCCTCTGGGTCTCCGTGCATGTACATGTATGAAATCTGTGAATTGTTACATTCTGTATGTTGGGTACTGCTCTCTCTGTAGATGTTTCATTTGTGTTGGGGTTGTGTTCTGCTTGAGTGAAATAAGGTCAGAACTGAAACACAGCTGTGTTTAAACCCCCACAAGCTTTTTGCAACCGAAGTGCAGGGCTGTGCATATGTTTGTTTGCAAGAGTTTTTACTAGTTTTTTTATTTATTTTTTAATTAATCTGGTTAGGTAGAGGCATGTTTTAACTGGTTTCATAAATTTGATGTTCCTCCAAGTAATCACCCAGAATTCTATGCCGATCAGACGGTTAAACCGCACTTGTTTTACTACTTTATAGTTGGAAAGTATGGCGATTGAAAAGCCATTTAGGGCGCCTAGCCAGATTAAAAGGGACTGCTGGGAAGAAGTTTTGCCTTAAGGTTGTTTAGAGTTGCTGAGTCACTTGACACCACGCTAGGGAGGATACAAACACGAACTTCTAGTATGACTAATATTTGCAGTAAACTACCTCGTAAGAGTGTTTGGGTGAGGACAGTTCAGATTGATGACGTCACGTCCTGAGAGAGCATGCCTGTGGTTTCCATACACTGACTTCATTATGTTCATGTGTCTCTGCACGTAGCCTGAAATCAACAAAGAGGCTCTTCCTTTCACCTATAACCTGAGAAAGGCAGAGAGAGAGGGTTTTTTTTTTTTTCGTTCTTGCACCAGTTGGTGCAAATGTGCATATCTTTTGAAAGGAAAAGTGTAGTAAATGTAGCCTAAATGTTAAAATGTGCTGTAACCTGGTGATTTAATCAATCTTTTTCTCTTTCTGTCTTTTTCTTCTTCTAGAGAAAGTTAAGTTAAGGTTTAGGTTTTACTCAGCAAGGATGCATTAAACTGATCCAAAGTGACAGCAAAGACACACAACAATATAAATCTTCAAAATACATTATGTGTAACTTTAATTTTGTTATACATAATATATTTAATATTTCTTGAGCACCAAATCCACACGTTTGAAAGATCATGTGGCACAGAAGACTGGAGTAATATATATGAATATTAATTTAACACAGTTTAAGATTACTTCTTACACTTTATTTTTGATTGAAATGTAGCCTTGGTGAGCATATGATCCGACCCCAAACTTTGGAACAGTAGTAGACTATATATTTTCTACCTGTTAATTAAAATAATATTAATTAAACATTTAAAATACACTCACTTGACACTGCACACCATGGAGCTTCTAATAGTTTTATGTTTTTACTTTTATTTTTCTGTAGTAAACTTCCAAAAATGAGATTACATCTTTCATTTGACCAAAAGGTCAATCTCTGACCTTTAGACCCTTTATTGGTCAAACACTTTGCAGGTGAGAGTTCACCAAAGCTGAACTTTAGTTTAGCAAACTTAGCGATCAATACCAGGGATTCCCAAACTTTTTTGTCCTCCTTAGGCCCTTTAACCTGTGGTATATACACACCTGAGTGTAACACATTCACATGTTCTCATTTTATTGTTGTTTAACCGTCACATGACTTGCAGGCTTTATTATTTTGAATAAGTATTTTAATATTTTACTTTAATTGTACCCTTTTAAAATGTACTGATTTGCTTTTCCTGAACTCGCACACCCTTTGCCCTTCTCTCCATAAACCCTTTGGGAAATCATGTTTTGTATATGCATTTAAGTATGACTGTACGTTAGGGCTGAACAATATATCGTTATCGTATCTATATCTCGATATGAACTTTCAAGATATTACTATCGAAAAAAGCAACGATATAGACGAT
>JAUCMT010000154.1:11449852-11462339 GCA_032357475.1 Enteromius thamalakanensis | reverse complement strand
GAATGTGCGCGTCTGGTGTGCGATATTTTGAGCTGTCCTAGACGCGGCGCTGCGCTTCTCGTCGGTGTGCGACCCCCCTTTACGCCGTACGAGTCGACGTCCACCAGACTCAAAGAAATTACAGACGCTAATTTATGTTCTTAAATTCTTAAAAATAAAACTGCACCTTCTAAATTTTTTTGTATTATGAGGTTTTTTTTGAGAAATGCTTGGTTTTTACCGAACCCATAGTCATATCATATCATATCATATCGAAATCGAGATATCTGGCATGAAAATCGAGATATGAAATTTTTTCCATATCGTTCAGCCCTACTGTATGTAAGTGATTTGAATATAGTGTCATGGCCCTTTAGTCTTTAACTTTTATTCAAGATCCAGAATCTTTCTGAGTGAGATGGTCTAGAGTCACTTCCCACAGACACGTGTGTTCTCACCCGTTTCCCATGACTCATGTCAGTGCTGATATGAAGTTATGCCATATAGTATCCCTGTGTGATCCGTGCCCACATCCCTGGCACTTTTCAGCCGTGTAAAACGTTTGATTTTCCTTCAGTGTTCGTGGGACTGCTCCTGCAGGTCGTGCATTTGAAATTCTCTTCGTGAAAGTACAAGCAGCTCTCAGACGGAGCATCTAAGGCCTATCCTCTGCTGACTCTCACATCTTTCTGAACCAGTTTATATAATCGTGTATGTGTGTATTTGAATCACTGCTGTCTTTGTCTATTTTTGGGGGGCTGGAAAGGATGGCCGTTCGGTGCTACACAAAGCCTGTCAGAATAAATTAATCTGAGGAATGTTACTGGGGGACGGACAAATAGCTTTGAAGTCTGATTGGCTGTGTGAAACGGATGAGAGAGGTCCTCCTCCTGATGATAGATTAGCCTTCATGGCGAAGTTTGTGGATATTTCCTTTTGTAAACACATAAAATAAAAGTTTCTAACATTTTTGGTGTCCATACATTTCTGTACACTATTCATTACCTTTTTTTCTTCTTCTTTTAAAGCTACCCGACATGTTAGCTTTAGCTGGGGTTGTGTGTACACAGTACTGTTTGCTATGACATTTTTATGGAGCTGCGCTAGATCCTTCTGCACTGTGTTTCAGTTTTTCTCAATAACACTATGATAGATTTGTCTAATATAGGTATAGTTGTTATAGCGACTGTGCCAAACATCACTGCATCTTTTCTGTGTTTATCATTTAAAAGTGTCAGTTACTGTGTTGAACAAACAACCACTTTGTAAAGGTTGCTTGTCTTATTAGTGAAGTTATTCAACCCTGACTGCTCTAAAGGGGGCCTTTCACAAGAAAAGCAGAGCACTGACCAAGCAGTTTATTTATTCACCATTCAGCAGGCCTCTTTTTGTGTTTGAGTATATTTATTACTACAATACAGATCGAGTGAACAAACACTATATTTAAGCATTTAATTAGTGTAGCTTGCAGTTGTCTATGCGTGTCTATTCTGTCGAGTAAAATAAGGTCATATAAGGCCACTCATTTGGTCAGATTTGCATATAGTCGGAGCGGAGTTAACTTAAATGAACACCGTCTGCCACACACTGAGACACAGAAATAGCAAGTTCCTGTCCAGCTTCATTCTGCTGATTAAGATTTTGTCCTTCACAGCACCTCAGTGATCACATGTCATGTAGTGAAGTGTGTGCATATGGTATCACAGTTTCCTTCCTCTTAGTCGTCTCCAGTGTCCTCCTGCAGTGTAAGAGGTGTGAATGACTGCTGCCGTCTTGTGGTGGACTGTATGATTGCAAAATTAGGAATATGTACTTTTTACCATTTGTATAAACGCAGTATTACCACAAATACCATGATTGTTAGTTTTGAATGGTTATAACAATAGTAACCATGTTTGTTTGATTTGTAGTAAAACCCCAGTAAATTTACGTAAGGGCTGAAAGAGAGAACCAATTTTGAGTAACATTTTTATTGTTAGTATTGTTTTTTGCAACCCTGTGTGGCATGCTTTTGCCTTGTTACATAAACATGCATTGAATTAAGGTTTATAAGACACCTATCAAATGGGTAACAAGCCTGCAAATTTAAGTTAAATTATCAAATGTAGTAATTACTTTTAAACCCACTGTTTTGTGTTAGGTTTAATTTTTTGTAAATAATAATAATACATTTGAAAAAAAATATATATAATAATAAATATCTACATAATATATAAAATATTTATGTATTTATTTAACATGTTTTCTCTCAACAGGACCAATCAGCAGTATTCTGGTGAATAAGTTTGGTAGTCGGCCAATCATGATTGCTGGGGGCTGTCTGTCTGGTGCAGGTTTAGTCGCCGCCTCCTTCTGTAGCACAGTGGAGGGTCTGTACTTCTGTGTGGGAGTTATAGGTGGTAAGTACACTGAATTACACTGATCAGAACTATTCAGAGACCTGAAGACAGGGTGAGTACAATTAAACAATCAAAATTTCAGAAATAAATTTTCTCCTCCTTTCATCCGTTTCTAGGTCTGGGTTTGGCTTTTAATCTGAATCCAGCGTTGACCATGATTGGCAAATACTTCTACAAGCGCCGACCAATAGCTAATGGCATCGCGATGGCGGGCAGCCCAGTGTTCTTGTCCACCCTTGCCCCGTTGAACAGCTGGCTGTTTGATCAATTTGGGTGGAGGGGCAGTTTTCTCATTCTGGGCGGAGCTTTGCTGAACTGCTGTGTTGCGGGGTCACTAATGCGGCCCATTGGACCAAAACCACAAACTGCCATTCCAAAGGAGGATGACGAGCCCAAACGTAATGAGAAAAAGACCTGCATGCAGACCATCAACAGCTTCCTGGATCTAACCCTGTTCACCCACCGAGGCTTCCTGTTGTACCTGCTCGGAAATGTCGTCATGTTCTTCGGCCTCTTCGCACCTCTTGTGTTCCTCAGCAACTATGCGAAGAGTAAAGGGATTTCCAAGGATAAGGCTGCATTCTTGTTGTCCATCCTGGCCTTCACTGACATGATCGCTCGGCCGTCCATGGGCCTGGTGGCCAACACTCGCTGGGTCCGTCCTCGTATCCAGTATTTCTTTGCCGCATCTGTGCTGTATAATGGCGTCTGCCACCTTTTGGCACCAATGTCCACAGATTACCTGGGATTTGCCATTTATGCAGTGTTTTTCGGTGTGGCATTCGGCTGGCTGAGTTCGGTTCTGTTTGAGACTCTGATGGACCTGGTGGGTGCTCAGAGGTTCTCCAGTGCTGTGGGGTTGGTGACCATCGTGGAGTGTGGGCCTGTGCTGCTGGGGCCGCCCATACTGGGTAAGGCTGAGTGTCAATCCTCTTCACTTAAAAGTCCACACAAAAATGCCAATTTACACATCCTCATGTCATTCCAAAAAAAAAAAAAAACTTTGTCAAATAAGTTAAGAACTTTGGTAACCAACCCGTTTCGACGACTATTAAACATGTTTCACAGAAAAAAGTAATTTATTAATGTTTGACATCACATGATTGTAAATTTTATTTTTGGGGCAAACCATCCTTTTATCACTTATTTTTAAGTGTTGACACAACTTTAAATGAAATTAATTACATTTAAATTACAATTATTAATTTTTATTAGAAACATTTTAGTTGAACATGAGGATTTTATGGATACAGTTTATAAAAATGTAAATATGCAATTAAATGTTAAAAGTAAATAATATAGTTTAAAAAGCATTTACTTCATTCATAATAATAATAATATTAATAATAATAATAATAATAGATGACCTGTAAAATTGTTGGATATTTGTTTAATTGTACGTTTTCATCAACTAAAATATTTTATTTAAAAAATGTATGATTATGGCAAAATAACAAAGTATTGTCTACATTTTCAAAGGATTATTTTGTAAACATGTTGATGTATAAAATTAATTACTATTATATTAATATTAAATAATACAAAGAATCTTGAATATTTTGTTCAATTTTGTTTTCAATAACTAAAATGTTACTAATAAAATGATTGAATATGACATGTCAGTGTTGGCTAAGTATATTTTAAACAAAAATGACTGACAGACCTGTTTTCCAACTTTTCTTTCAGGAAAACTCAATGATGATTACGGTGATTATAAATACACATATCAGGGTTGTGGAATTGTCCTAGTGATTGCCAGCATATTCTTGTTCGTGGGAATGGGAATCAACTACTGGCTGTTGGACAAAGAGAAGAAAGAAGAGGAGAAAAGAGCTAAATTGGAAGACAAGGATGCAGAGACGAATGTAGACAATGCCCTGATCGAGAAGGCAAAGGAGGCAGATGGAGAAGCATGGGATGCATGAGCTGACAATGCAAGGCAATTGGAGGAAACAACATTGTACGCACACACACCAACAATCCATGTCTTCCGTTTTTGACCGTTCAAAATGATTAACACAAATCATTTCCCCTCTAATGCGTTACTTCATGATTCTCACCTCGTGTTTAAAATGGCACAAATGACTATGATGCCTAGAAATTCTCCTTTATGCAATTCCACACACGTCTCAGATGGTACTGTCGTTCTCTCATACGGGGGTGTCTCCACACCTTAATGTCAAAATTCACCTTTTTTGGTATATTTTATAACCATAAAGAGAGCATTCCTAGTTTTTGACCTTTAAATGAAACCACAAAATGCACATTTCAAATTTTTTTTATGAGAATAATATGTGTGACATTTTAAAGAACATGCACAGAATTTGTCAGTTCAAGACATTGAAGGAGATATTTTACTCTTTTGTTTATCTTCCATCATAGAAATATAGTGTATTTGGACTATAGGTCATTATTATATGTAGAATACTTTCTTTTTAAGTTGGGAGTGAATTTTTTTTTTTTTTGTTCTTTTTTTTTAGTAAGTGTATGTAATCTTCCCTGTTTTGATTGGCTGGTAGAAAATAGTGGCATATAAAGGCAAAACACAGAATTGTGTCACGACTTGAAAATGAACTTTTGTGCTCTGAACAGTTTAGTTTAGATACAATATGTCACGGGACTGGAAAAAACTCATGAAATATGGCAACATGTGGAATTACTGTGTTTTGCCTTTGCATGGCAGAAGTTTTGTTTCCAAGTGTTGTTTTAATGTTTTGTTTTTTTTTTCAAAGGCTGCTTGATCAGGATCTCTCTCTGATTATCAAACTCTTTAGTCTCTGTGCTGTAACCATGAAGATTTCTGTGGTTACCGTTTTTAGGAACTACAGCAGACACAATATTGCAAATGTCTTGTTTTGGTCCGAGGCAGTTCTCACTTCTTCACATGAAAAGACTGCTAGAGATGTGCTTCAGATTTTTTATTTCGTTCAGCAATAATGAAGATGACGACGTACATTCAAATAGGGGATCTTTTTTACAAATGTGTCTTTTTAACCATTGTTTTTAAATGTCTAGAAACTGTTTTAATTACTGTTGCCAACAAACCCTGTGCCTTGAGTAGGTGCCTTTTCTATCTACATACAGGTTTTATGTGTATTTAACAGCCATACGTGTAACAGTACTAACTCCTGACCCTTTATACAGAGATTTTTACTGTCAAAATGATGCAGAGTGATTTTAAGTTTATAGTCTGATATTAATTTGCCGTTTGTATCATATTCAGACTGAGCCAGCAACAAACGAGGTACTGAGTTTGCGTTGGCTTGAAATAAAGATGATTTCATTTCAGGTTTTGCTAGTGTAAACCCGCAATCGCCAAGTTGCTCTTTCTGACATAGGAGAAGGTATATTCTCGAAGTTACTCAAGTCGTTTTATTCCTTCTGCTTTTTGAATTCGCTGAAAGTGTGGAAAAACAACACGACTCTCAGGTCAACTAAAGAACAAGATTTAGCACATCGCAAACGTATCATTGACCGCTTTGGCTCTCTAAAGTGAGTCGGTTTCAGGTGAAAACATAAAAAAAGGAAGGAAAGCACCACCATCTGCTGGCTGTTTTGAGTCATGCAGTGAAAAGCTGTGTATTGTGTTGTTTTGTTTTCCAGCAAGTAGTAAATCTTTTTTAGTGTCATTGTTCAGTCACAGCAGGTGACAGTTTTGTATCGTGCACTTTAATCAGATACATTTAAGGTGAAATTCATAATCTTGAGTTACACAGCATTCATGGTGTACGCCAATTTCTTTGACTGTTTTTTTCCTGAGTAGAAATGTATCGGTGTCCTGAGGGATGTGCGCTTGTATATTCTCTGGTAATGTAATCTCAGAGCTCGCCTGAATAACAGTAGCTGTGCGACTAAAAGCACAAAGAGAATCAGAGTAGTGTTAACGATTCGTTTTGAGTATCGCTGCTCCGACTCCACTTCTGTTTACAGGATCGGAGCGGTCTAAACTCCACTCCACTGTGTAGCAGGTGGATTTCTTATTAGTGTTGGTAATTGTGTGAAGGAAATCATGCTGTATAGAGAAAACGGACCACCCTGAGAAAATGCTTTGTCGAGGGGGAAAGCCTTTTTACGCTATTCTTCTCATTTTTCCATCGTCGTACTTTTAATAGGGGGTCGATGTAACAGAAGTAACACTAAGCAGCCTATCTGTATCCTATCAGAAAGACAATTGACTGAGGTAAATAGAGACAGGCTTAGGAAGTGTTTGTGTGTGTGTTTGTGCACAGAGATTCCATGCAAACTCACAATTTCATGATTAATTTAGGAGAGGGAGTAGAGTCTGGCCCTTATGAGGTATTCAGGGCAAAGGAAAAATAATTGTATTTTAGGTATTTTAAACTTCACGTGTGAGATTTTGTTTTGGTGTTTTTTGTGTGTGTGGATGAGCCAATCAATAAACTTTTTTTTAAATGAGTTATTACTGTGAGTGAAATGCATAAATTATAATCAAATAATGATTTATGTTGTGTGCACTATGGCTTTTTTGTTTGTTTTTACTATAAAAACCTACTGGGATAAATATTCACCCAAGTCAGTTTCTATGTAGACTTTTTAATTTTACGAGACGTTATTCAATATTTTCACAATTATTTTCCATTGTTGATATATGGGTTGATATGACTTGTATAATACCGCAATTATGAAACAAAATCAGGAAAATATAAAAGCCACTGAAGAAATATGGACGTGTAAACTATGCTTGGTGTATAACGTCAAATAATTTTTTACCCATCTGCTGTAGTAATATAATTTCCTGAAATTAATTTCATCCGCTTATAGTCTCATTTAACAGTTGCTTTATGATAAATGAATGCATATAACTTTGAATATTTATAAAGTTTACAACTTGTCCTATAGCATGCATGAAAACAGTTCAGTCTTTAGATGGATAATAAATATAAGTAACGTTACATTTTGAAAAATCAACGCTTTACATTTCAATTGGACGTTTGATAGAGATGACAAATAAACCCCTGTGACAACTAACATAAGCCCCGGTCTCTCAAATCTAGTGGCCAAGAAAGGAAATAACGTACAGTTAGATTAACGTTAATAATTTATCGTTAAGTGAAGTTTTCTCACTCAAGTAAATACTAGCCAAGATGGCTATAAACTAAAAGCACGATTTTGCTAATTAAACGTTTTAACTATAAGTATGTAAAATATCAATTGAAACACAATAATAACGCTATTGTAAAAAACAAAACTATCTTGTATATAAAAAACAAAACAATAAAAAATGCAGAAAAATCCTCGTCAGTTGCCCCGGGGTCGTCTCCTTGGTAACCCATTTAAAAACACTACTAACTCAAGAGAGAAAGGAAGAATTCATTACTGCTTGAGTTGTATTTGGAAAAATCTTGAAACGGCTTGTGGTCAAAAGGTATAATTTTAAGCACATTTTGAAGGCTGAAACGATTAAAACAGCTGCGATTAAATTTATTTGGGATGTCGTTCACCATCAGTCCACTAGCAAATCCTAAAGGAGTGAAGAAGCTGTGCGAACTATGCCAGAAACCTGCAAAACTTCAGTGCGCAAAATGCCTGGTCACATTTTACTGGTGAGTCTCTTCTGGTGTATGTGTGTTTGGGTCTTTATTTATATAACCAACTTGTTTTCCGACCTTTAAAAAAGTAATAGCCTACGTAATGCTCCATCGCGTAATTGCGCGTGCGGACAGCAGGTGGCACTGTAGACAAACAATTCATGCGCGTGTTCTTCTTGGCCGCGTTACTGCAGAGCTGGAAAGGTTGAACGAGTTCAAACAGCTGGAGGAGAAATTATGTGCAGAGGGAAGAGAATAGCCAGTCATGCGTGCTTAAAGCCAACCAGGAAAAAAAGAAAGAATTATGACTGGAAAATGTATGTGTTTTGTGTGCATGCGTGGAGTTTTCACTTGCTGTTTTTAAAGACGCCACAATCCTCACAACCAGTCTACATGCAAATACATATCGATAAAACCTCAACAGAAACAGAATGTTCATTGACCGTCAGCTCTTAAAGCGATAGTTAAATGAAATATGAAAATTCGGTGTTTATTTACTCAGTCATTTTATTTCGAACCTGTATTGCTTTATTTTGTGTCTGTATCACAAAACGAGATTGTGTTACAAGTTGGAACACGTGCGTATGTGTACAGGGTGTACAGCGAGTACAGGCAGTACAGGTTTATATGGTTTATGGGGCACAAATGTGTATTATGACATAGGTATTACAATGTGAACACGGTTTATGAGGACACTTCCTGTGTTTTTGTAAAGCAAATGGCCTAAAATCATATTAAATTGTGTTATGTGTTTGTACAGTACAAAAGCCATCAAACCTATGTAGTCCCGTAAACCATACCAACATGTATGTGTACACATGTACCAACTTAGAAATGAGCTAAATCTAATACCTTTTCAAATACGTTTTCTATTTGAGTTTGGGTATAGTATGTATAGTAAGCTGTTTATAAAAACATTAAAGTTCTCTGGAATGTGTGTGTCTGTGTGAGTGTAGTAACAATGACCACCAGCAGACCGACTGGACTATTCATGAAAAAGTCTGTCCGTTGCTGGTATCTATCCACGCACCTGCACCATTCGGCACACTGCAGTCCGACCGAGAGCACCACCACAAAGAAACACTGAAGAAGCAGGTTTGTATGCACTCCAACACATAAATCGGTGCAAAAGAAATGCCAGCATGGCAGATATCTAATTAGTCTGTGATTTGTGTGTTTTTGACACTAGAAACATCTAGTAGAGATTGCTCATTTAGAGGCGCAGAGGTGTGTGTCCAAGAAGAGTTTCCAGGATGCATTCCCGGCCGCTCTCCTATCCTTGCGCTGGGCCATGCGGGTGTACGGATCCTGTGCTATTGAACTGGTACCAGCTTATCTACTGCTCGCACAGGCTAATATAGGTGAGACACGCATAGAAACCTATCTGCAAAAACCAACACAGTGTTGTACTAATTTTAAATCTCTCTAAGGTCCATTAGATTAAAAGCCACTGGTAGACTTCACAGTTTGCTTCACTTTCTGAAGCTCTCTGGAGGCTGACAGCCAATAACTTCCACTTCAGGAGAGAATGGAAACAAACGTTTGCTAAAATCTGAGGCTGGCAAAGAGCCCTGTTTACTTCCTGTGGGGCGGTCTATTGGTGGGCTCAAGGGCGGTGCTTGGACATGAACTGCGGAGAGAGACACTTGTTATGTAATTCAGGATGTGGCAGACTAGTCATGCAGATGTGTACTGTCTGAATGAAAAACTCTTGCACTGAAAGCACTTCGTCATGAGCTGCATCTCCATTTCTGTGATGAGAAACTGTACATTAAAATGCATCTGGTATTAATAAACAAGCTCACCCGTGTAGGGCATCTACATAACAGCTGTTAAAAAATATGCTTGTCCTGCATTTTTTTTATGTAAAACAGGTAATGTGCAAACATAATATTCATGCAGTAATCTAATCAAACAAGGAACTAAATGCTTATCAAAAAATCTGTAAAATATTTTATAAAAATTAATCGTTTTATTCAGCCAGGATGCACTGAATTATTCAGAAGCCAGTGTAAAGACATTTATATTACAAAAGATTCCTTTTCAAACAAATACTGTTCTCTGTATCCTGACCAAAAGTCATGTTTTTCACAAAAACATTAAGCAGTACAATAATGATAACAATAAATGGTTTTTTGAGCATCAAATCAACTTATTAGAATGATTTCTGAAGAATCTTGTGAGACTAAAGTCAGTAATAATTGCTGCTTAAAATTAATTTATTCCTGCTAAAAAAAAAGAAATATACATTTTTAAATATATTAAAACATTTATAATAAATGGTAATTAAATTGTTATAGTATTTAACAATAATAATTTTTCAAAGTCTTACTGACCAAAGACAAATTTACAACAAAATTGAAAAATCCGTATAAATAAATATTTATTGTTCAATTATTAAAATAAATAACATAAAATTCATCTTATAAAAACACAATTTGCAGGATGCTTCTGTTTTGTGCACATTATGAAAGGTTTTAATGACAGAAATACAGCTTTGTCTACATGGATTTACATTTGCACTCATCTTCTCACAGCTAGAGAGACTCCAGACATGACGACATTTTCAGTAAGTGACTACAGTGAGCAGCTGATGCTGGATTGGATGATGGTGGATTTCTTGGGAGTGAACATGGAATGGTTTTGATGATGAGAATGGCCCTAGGAATGGCCAACTCCCTGGGCAGAGCACTGTTGAACTAGGGAGCGGATTGAAACACACCCCTGATTATTAAGCTTCTGTCTATATGAATAGATGCGACGCTTTGTATACTGAGAATTCACAGTGGCTGCTTTCATCTTCTGTTTGACAGATGAGCAAACCAGGCAGTCATGTTTAAAACACTGGATGTCTATTCCAACAGAAACATTAAAGATGGTTGTATTGAGTGGAAAGACCCTCTAAACAGCCAGGCTCTTAATTTAATTTGAGGCTCTTAAAAAGGCATCAAGGACCTTTTTTTCATAATATATGCTGTTTGTGTGTGTAGGTTTGGGTTCTCTCTCCCAGGCACATGAGTATCTGTCTAAGGCCGAGTGGACAGTAATGAAAACACCAGGCTGCAGTCACACTGTCCTTCATCAGCTACACAGAACCCTGGGCCGCCTGCATGCTGCCACGGGAAAATACACATCTGCTCTTACTCACTATGCCAATGACGTGAGTCCTAAAACATGTGGAGCACTGTTATTGGATTGCATGCACATAATTATCTGCTATGACCTATTGCTGATACATGTTTGTGGTAATATATTAGGATTTTGTAAGAATATCGCAAGGCCCTTTGAAATACTTCTCTATAGCAGTTCTGAACAGTCAATTGTAACGATCCATATTTTATGTCCATTTTATAAAATAACTTATTTGTTTGTGTATTAACTGTACATTACTGTTACTGTCACATACTGTAGGTGTACTATGCCAGCGAGATGTTTGGTTTGGACAGTACTGTGATGTCTGGAGGATATTTCCTTATGGCTGATGTGTTTCTGAAGCAAAACAAGCCTGACATTGCCCATGCGCTTTACACAGAGGTAGGCACACCCACTATCAGCACACATTCAGACATCTGCCTTTGTGAAATGTCTCTCATCACATTGTGTGCGTGTGTACAGGTGGCAAATTCATGGCACGCTCACTTGTGTAAGCTGATGGATGACATCACTCAGAGAGCGGCTCAACCAAAGGAGTGTTTTGGTGAGTGGCATAAAAAAAGTAAACCTACACAAAGAGACACCTGCAAACATTATTCACCCAATCCATTATTCATTCAATCAGCATATATTTATATGTGTGTGTGTATGTAATCTTGTATATTCATGTCCAAAGATGCATTAAATTAATCTGTTATAGTCACATTTATAATTTTGCAAAATTTTTGTCTAATGGATGCTGTTTTTTTACATTTTATTTCCATCAAAGAACTCTGAAAAATGTATAGTTTCCACCAAAATACTAAGCAGCACACCTGTTTTGAACATTTATAATAATAAGAATGTTTCTTGAGCGTCAAATTGTTTTAGAATCATATGTGACCCTGGACAACAAAACCAGTCACAAGTGTTAATTTTCCGAAATGAAGAATCATACTTGATGTGAAAGCTGAATAAATAAGCTTACCATTGATGTATTATGGATGGATAGGGCAATATTTGACAGAGATACAACTAGAGTAAACAATGCAACTATATGAAAATCTGGAATCTGAGAGTAGAGAAAAAATATAAATACTGTGAAAATCACCTTTAAAGTTGTCCAAAAGAAGATCTTATCAATGCATATTACTGATCAAAAATTAAGTTTTAATATATGTTCTGTTAGAAATGGACTAAATGCCTTCATGGAACATGATCTTTACTTGGTATCCTAAGGATTTCAGTATGGAAATCAGTAATTTTGACCCATACAATGTATTTTTTGCTATTGCTACAAATACACCCCAGCGACTTAAAGGAACACTCCACTTTTTTTGGAAATAGGCAAATTTTCCAACATCCCTAGAGTAATACAGATGTGTTTTAGCGTTTTTGAATCCATTCAGCCGATCGCCGGGTCTGGTG
>JAUCMT010000154.1:11406051-11444362 GCA_032357475.1 Enteromius thamalakanensis | reverse complement strand
GCATGATGTCTTTGAAGCGGTTTCGCGGCATAGTTGCAATGATCTGTGGGTTTCCCAGGTTTGCTGACCAGCAGTCATGTAGTGATGGAACCTTGGTAAGCCCCTGCAAGATGACAATTGCAATAAATGCCATTAGTTCAGGGAGGGCCATGAACCAATGCACATGCTCCGTTTGCTGTGCATGTTGAATAGTCCATTCTTGAATGCTATGAAGCATGTCAAGAGTGATGAAGCACAGGAAGCTCTGAAGGCGACTTGAGATACTTTTCCTGGCCATAGCCGTTGGCTCTCCATCTGCGGCGTACGCTTCTATTGGGGTGAAAGGGAGACGCGTTCCCACCTGTCCTTCACGCCACACTGTGCCATCTTTCGCTGTCTCTGTCAGGTCAGTCCCCGTCAGGTCAGTCCCCAAACGAGCTCTCTTTTTAGGTTGAGTCTCGTCATCTGCATTGTGAACAAATTCAAACTGTGAGCAATGGGAAAGTCGAATGATTTCACAAATGCATGAATAGATGCTAATAATAATCCCAGTATCTCCTCCTCTGTATCAGAATAATGTCTGAAATATCTTCCCAAATAAAAAGATACAACTAAAGCAGAAAAATGTCTTGCACTTCAGATGGCAGTGAATGTCTGCTAAGGTGCACAAACAAAAAAGTGGGAAACACAAAAAAAGAGTAGATATTTATGTCACTCCACGCTGCTTTTTTTGTATTTTCCACAAACTTGTTTGAATTGTAATAGGAAATAATATGAAAAGAAACCTAACCTGAAGACAGATCAGACAGCTCTGAGTCCGAATCCGGCTGAAGTTCTATGTCTTCTCCATCTGAGTCACAAGGGTTTACTTCACTCAGGATCATTTCCAAGGCCTGCCGAGTGGTGAATCTTGTCTGCATTTTCTTTCTTTGGAGAGGAGGTTCGTACACCACAGAATTCTTGAGGGCACTGAAGTAGTAGGCTATGTGCATTGAGATTTTATCCACCTCAGGACAATAGGAATTACCTCTCATTTGAGAGCAAACCATTCACACCCCCCCTCCCTACTCCCCTGCAGATTGCTCAGGTAATGACACATTTACACATGAATTGATGCTAAAAAACTAGCCTAGTTAGCAGCCTCTTGGAAAAATTTGGGTTAGAAATCTTGGGCTTTGTAGTGTTAATGTAAACGACTTCGTCTAAAGTCCGGACTCACATTTAATTCTAAAATCTAAACTATGACGTCTAACATTGTAAACCATTCTGAGCTGGCTTGTATTGTGAGCTTGGTCCACTTTAGGTTTGCTGTATGGAATCCTTAAGACTCGATGTGAATTTCATTACATGCAAATGTGCTGAAATGAAGAATGGGCGCATTTTGAGACGCGATCAGGTAGAAAAGGGACGTGAATAGAGTTGCTTAAGTTTAAATAGAGACTTATGAGAAAGTAGCGTACAGATATAACTCCGCGTACAAATACATGTTAATTTAGCGCAAATCAATCCAGTTCCTGGTTTTCTTTCAGGTTATCATTGGCTTTTAGACCACCGGGCTGAATTAAGAGTTGTAGCACCCATTTGAGTTGACACTTCAGTTTTATTGTTGCAGTACAAACAAATCGTTGAAGACAAATAGCTTATTCATCGTCAGCGCTTAGTGTTGGCAAATCGTTCAGCCCTTGTGGTAAAAACATTAGTATTTAAAAGTCTACTTGCTCTATTTCTATGCAACTCACTGTTCTTACTCTAATATGTGGGAAATTGCTTTCGGGGCGGCAGACATGCAGATCAGCATGTGGTCATCGCAGATTTGCGCAGTAGATATTGGAAAAAAGAAGCTCAGCAAGTTTTTCCATTCACAATATCTTCCATACTATTGATCCGTAAACAAAGTTCAAAATGGTGGATTTCTAAAATGGCTGCCTCGTTCACAGAATTACCAAGCAGAAGATGGCTGTGAGACTTACGTTCCTACGGCCCAAATCCTCACTTACACATTAAGGAAGAGAATTCAAAACATGTCCCACATCAGTCATTCAATTTTACCGACACCGGCAAAGCAAATGAAACCTTTACGCCTGTCTGATCAGCAGTAATTCATTTACTTCAGGCAGCCACTGCAACAGACTAAAACAACTCATACTCATTCATGCTTTTTAAAAGAGTTGGGATGGATGAGAATATTCACAGCTTTCCAGTTTTTGTTCTTGCTGTCCCTCTATGTCTGTCTGTGGGCTTTTTTGAGGGCAGGGAGGTATGTGCCTTTGTATCCTGGTAGACAGTTGAAATTTGGGTCCATTTAATTTCCTTTTTCTCACCCCACACATGCAATGCATTATACCATCAGCCAGGCTTTACCACAAGGTTTGTAACAGACAAAATTCATTCATTCTCTCTCTATAATACAGACTTTAGTATGTCCTTAGGTGTATGTCAGTGTGTGTGTGTGTATGTGTGTGTGTGTGTGTGTACCCTAACCCACAGTATGTACATCAGAATCCAGTTGATGGTAGCTGAAAGATTACATTTGGGAATCACGTCCCGGTAAAACCACTCTACAGTGCATGCACCCTCAAATTACAGTGGCAAACGCATATTCGGCTGGTGCACTACAGCCAGGCTGGAGCGTACACTATCTAGTGCACTTCCAACTGCACTGTACACTTGTATAATTCTATAGTCTGTCAATGGAGAAGAAACATCAGGGGAGCAGCCTCAGATGGGGGTTTACAGAGGGTTAGTATAATTACATGTGTGCATCTGCATGTATAATGTCCGCTTCAGTGTGTGTCGCTCTTTGATGTTTGTGGATATCTGTGTGTATATATGTGTGTGTGTTTTGTGGCTGTATTTCCAGCTCACTCAGTCAACAGTTTTATTTCACTCGCAAGAAGGGAGTTGATATTGTAGGCGGGATCTGCGGTGTTGGGAGCGGGGCCAGTTTCGGTTAGATCTGCCTCGCTCTCGCTGGAGGTGGAGCTTGTGCTCATGGTGGAGACGCCGTCAGGGATGGCACAGGTAGCGCCGGGCGGGCAGATCTCATTGGGAATACACACCTCTGTAGGGATTATCACCTCAGTCGGGATACAGACCTCAGGCTCGCTGCTGGTTTCACTGGTGCTGGAGACCACGGAGAGCAGGGACATCTTCCTGCTGAGGCGGCTTGGCAGGAGGGAGAGGGCATAATCGGCCACAATGCCAGCCACGTCCATCCCACAAGCCTGGTCGAATGCGATGAAGCCCACGTTGGCATTGGCCTCACACACCACAAAGGAACCATCATTTAGCTGCAGCAGGTCGATTCCGCAGACGTCCATCCCCAAAATATTGCACACCTGCACGGCGAGCTGCTTCCCTTGCTCGCTGAGGGGGCACATCATTCCCACCCCACCTAAAAATAAATAAATAAATAAAAAATGAAATCATGAGCAGAGAGAGAGCGTTAACTGGGAATTTTGGAAAGTGTTGTCAGATAAAACTAGAAACATTTTAAACTAATATGAAGTTGAGTTATTAGATGCAAAATTCAATTAAAATTCAATTAAACTGTAATCATAAGTATAACAAAAAAGAAAATGAAAGCCAAACATAAAAAGAAATAAAAAAAATAAAATAAATTAATTTTAATGCAAAAGCTGTTTTACAGTATATAAATAGTGGTAAAATAATTAGTAACGCCAAAAAAAAAAAAACAGGACTCTATATGTATATATAAACATAAGTCAATTTTACATCCCAAGTCAAATATCAGTACCAAGTGAGCAGTTGCTCTGCATGCGTCCATCAGTAGAGCAGCGCAGCATAGATCCAATCACTCTTCCTCCGACCAGAACCACTCGCACATCCCGCCCATGGCTCTCCTTCACATACTCCTGAAACAAGTACGGGGCGTCATGGCGAATCAGGTGACACAGGTCTGAGAGATGGTGTTTATCCCGGGCCAGGAACACAGCTTTACCTGTATAGATCAAAAATGTGACACCATTAAAGTCCAACTCTGTGCAAATTTATCAGCAGTGAGGTTTTACCAGGGGGAAACGTGCATTAACTTTCTCAGAAATAAACTACAAATAGACTTATGTAATAGGTAAGTTTCAAAGCGTCATTGCCAGATGCTCAATTGATGATTGACTTCTCTGCACAGCAACCATATAGAACAGGATCAACCTGTAACGGTCCAGAATGCCATTCAGTGTCAAATTCATCCCTTTCACATAATAATAAATACACAGCCATGTGTAGCAGCATGTATTTGGATACAGAATGTCCTACTCCTTTTGTTCATTAAAATCAAGTAAGAAAAGAGAATTGTATAGTTGTCATCTAATAGATCCAAGAAGATGCGTAAGACACTAATAGCAGGGAGAGGCCCCCTAGAGCAACCAGGGGTTAAGTGCCTGGCTCAAGGCCACAAAAAGTGATGTGTGAACTACCCAGATGTTTAACCAACCAGCTGTCATCACTGCACCCAATTTCTCATGGGTCAAAGGAAACCTTTTAAAACATGTTTAAAACAAGGTCAAAATTATGACCTTTATTTTTTATTTGTAGTTCATCGACCCAATACACTTTTTAACAAAAGGTTTGACTGAAATGTGTGTGCACCAGTCCTGCTTTACATAACCAGTGTTCCCATAGCTCAAACCAATAATTTCCATGACTTTCCCAGTTTATGGCCACTGCTAGATACAGCTTTTTAAAAAAAGACAGGAAAAGAGATTTCTAGCCTATAAATGTGATAAGAATCTAGTATAACTAGAATAAAAAGATTTACTAGGTGAAATTATTCATTATTTTACTAATATATCTGAACGTAAATGGTGAGTAGTCCATTGTAAATAAACAAATATACAATAATTTTTCATTAACAGATTTGTACCAATAAAAATGGTAAAGCAATTTGTAATTTATTATAAATAACATTAATTTTTAAGCCTCACGTGTTTAATTTCGGACAAAACCTGCAACATGATGCAATACACCATTTCACAACAACTCACAGATCGACACATGCATGAACCTGCAGACATGACCTGCAGCATTCTGAACCTGCATGCACCGGTCGATCGGGCTGATCTGGGAGAATTATTGTAACACAAAAATTAAATATTATTACAGTGTATTACATCATAAGGTAATCACGTTGTTCAATAATTTTCTTCAGGTGTGGCTGCTGGTCATCAAAGCAACTTCTAGCCTGACCACGACTTCATTCAGAGCGGTTTGTGTAATTCTGCCTGATTGCAGCAACTACCATTAAAACAAAAGCAGTTGAAAAGAAAATGATGCTTTCAGCACACACACGCACTTCAAATGTGCTTGAAAAAACAGTGCAGGACAAAGACGCCTTATGTGCACTGGGAGCGAGAAAGAAAGACAACCTTTGTTTTTAAGGTAAAAGAGATGATGTTTCCGAGCTGCCTGATTTCTTTATTTGGAGAGATCCTGTGTGCTGTATAACTTTGTGGCGTTTGTGTTCCCAGGGCTCCTGAAGGTTTGTCAGCACCCAGATCTAAGTCTAATGTGGCCTGTTTTTTTTTCCCCAGGCCCCAAAGGACCCATTCTGCACATAGCTGTTCTAGAATCAGTGATTTACCTCTGTGTCCACGAGCGTTCTTCACCACCACAGGGTAACCCAGTGGCTCGGCTTCATCGATCATTTTGCGGAAATTGTCGTGTCCTCCTAGAGACACACACACGCAAATGTTGGTTAGTGAATACGTAATGAATGTAATTTAAAGTGAGATATAATTTGAGTGAGAGATTCCAGAGCAGGATGCAAACAGCGCTAATGAAACAAGCAACACTGAGACATTCAATATCCACATGAGAAGGACTGCAAGACTGACAGATTTTTTTGCCACGCACGGTGTTTCCTGGACAGTACTACGTGGCCAGTTTTTCAAGGTTAATGGCCTGAAGATGTTTTAGGAGAAACATGATGGCCACATGTCTGTAACAAAAATGTAGTCTCGCTCTACAGTAAAAAAGTAACATTTTAAATTCATTTGTGGCAAATGACAGATCATGGCTAGAGTTCAGCAGGTCTGTTATTTAAGCTTTAAATGGTATTTAAATTTTTCCAAGTCTATGACAAACAAAACAGGTTATAGGTTTAATGGTTTTCTACCTTGTATTTAAATTCAAAATGCTAGACAACATGAAAATAACCGTTAATGTTTGCTAAATAGACTATTTTAATTGAATGCAATATTTTCAAGATTAAACAAACAGAAGCATATGAAAAGAGTCTAAGAAGAAGAGAATGTGAAGGAGTGGGTGGAAATATAATTCAAGCTCAAACCCAAACCACAGTAAGTATAACTGCTGGATGTTTCTGTACCCTCTACATGCTTTTGTAGAGAAGATTCTTTGGGATGCATGTGTTTGGCTGGTTTGAGCTGAGCAGATGAACTAGCGCTCAAAGCAAGGGGGCGAAAGAGAGAAAATGCAGGGTATGTCAGACCAGCTCTGCCAGGAACACGTCACTACAGCAGCTGTAACTGCTGTTATACACCCCCTCCCCCTTTCACTTTCTCCCTTTCTCTGCCTTTTCATTTTGGTTTTCTTTAGCTAGTTATAAGGGCTTCCCCTTTTATTCTTTAAACAGTCCGTCACATAAACAGTAGTTGTCTATATGAATGAATGATGAATACAGGGGCGCTCACATGTACAATGTTCATAATTTGGGGTTAGTATGATTATTTTATTACATAGAGAAAAACAAAACATTAACGCTCAAAGACCGCATTTATTCGGTCAAAAAAAAAAAAAAAAGTAATATTGTGATAAATACGTTGTGTTTCCTGAGACACATGCAACCTTGATGAAGGCCTTGTATATATTTGACATGTAACATAACATGTAATATGTATTTTTTGTTATCTGTATTGGCAAATGTTTCTATACCAGTGCATCTTTAGGAAAAAAAAAAAAGATTTTCTTTTTTCCAATCACAGGTTGGGGATTGCCATGTTTCATATATAAAGATGATCTCTCACCGTACGAGTACGTGTCTGGCAGAGGCACTCCATGCCCGGCGAGCTCTTGGAAGGTCCAGAACTTGTTGACACAGTTGAGGATGGCCTGAGGCCGGTTGACCAGACGACAGCCCATCTTCTCCAGGTGACGCAGAACGGTGATGTCACTGTCCGACTGGACCCATGGGGTCGGGACGCGCACCATGGCAACTTGCGGGTATGAGGTAACGATTTCCTGCCCAACCCGCAGACCTGAAAGAGAGAGAAAGGAAGATAAATCACAATGCTGCAGTACAGTCAGTGCAGTCTGTGTTTTGGCCGACACAGTATTGTGTGAAGGGATTACACTCATGTATCTGTGCAACCTATGAAAGCCAGACCTTCATTTAGATGTGTCGCCCCTTTCTCTCTCACACGCACACACAAACACCCAGTATGACAGATAAGCTGGCCCTGGTTTACCAAACACCAGCAGCATCTCTGCAATACTAAATAGCTGATCTCCTTCTGAGAGCATTACACAACACTGCAGAAGGTCGCTCTCTTGCTTTGCCTCGCTACTGCAACGTTCACGCTGACCCACTAACCCAGTTTGCACTGCTTTTAATTAAGATGCCAGTTAGGTTTTATGCTCACATAACACCAGCATTCACCTAGTAAAATCTAAAACCAGTTTTAAATGGGCCCTCATTGGATTTCACTCCACAAATCATGCATGCTCACTTGGATTATGAACGCAATAGCAATCAAACTTTCATAAAATAGCAAAGGAGTCATCACCAAACAGCAGGATTTCATAGATTACGTAAAGGCATTCAGGAGATAACAGGAAATGTAAAACAGAGGATATAGAAGGAGCCATGAGAGAATAAGAGACGAAAAAAAAAAAAAAAAAAACATGAATGCGTCAGAGAATTTCTAATCTTTCCAGCTTCTCCGCCATCTTAGGATGGAGCAACACACACACACAAACCACGACTCAGCATCTTCACTTGCAACTGCTACATCAGCACTCCCTCTTCCTCTCATGGATCAAAGCAGATTGGAGTTGAATGCATGCAGTTGAAGTATGATGGGACTATGCAAGCATAAAGAGACTGATATTATTGATTCCCAAGAAGAAATTTAGGTGTGTAATCTTTTAGCCCCGTTTTAAAACCTAGAGTGTTACTTACATAGGCAGCATCCTAGACATCATATGCAACACAAAAAGCACTCACATCTTGGAAACTCACGCTGTGAGCATATTGTTAACTTAAGTTTAACACTGTTAAAACAATAATACCGTGAATGAACAAAAATATTGGATGTTGGGCGATTTCATTTTTAATTGCAAACTATGAAAAATTAAATGTTAAATATGTATAAAAAAAAAAATAATAAAAAAAATAAATAAACATACACACAAACACGCACTGCTCAAAATAAAAGGGAACACTGAAATAACACATCCTAGATCTGAATGAATGAAATATTCTTACTAAATACTTTGTCCTTTACATAGTTGAATATGCTGACAACAAAAATCACACAAAAATTATCGATGGATATCAAATCAATAACCCATGGAGGTCTGGATTTGGAGTCACACTCAAAATTGAAGCGGAAAAACAATGTCATGCTGGAGGATGTTGCAGGCAGCAGAACATTCTCCACAGCGTCTCCAGACTCTGTCACACGTGCTCAGTGTGAACCTGCTTTTATCTGTGAGGAGCACAGTGCGCCAGTGGCGAATTTGCCAATCTTGGTGTTCAATTCCAAACGTCCCGCACGGTGTTGGGCTGTAAGTGTTGCTTCCTAAGTGGGCAGTTTGATTTCACAAGTGTGCTTGACTTGGAGTTACATTGTGTTGTTTTAGTGTTCCCTTTACTTTGAGCAGTGTATATTTTATAAATTATATCTTAAATATCTTAATAATAATATAATATCTTAAATATAATAAATAATTTTTTATATTTCAAAGCTGAATTTTCTGCAGGCATTATTTGATTCACATGATCTTTCAGAAATCATACTAATAGGTTGATCAAAAAACATCTCTAACAATGTTGAATACAGTTGTGCTGCTAAATATTTTTTTAAATCATGGTATATGCATTTCAGAATTCTTTCACTAACAAAGTAAAAAATTAATAACTGTAATAATTAGTATTTTTTCCTAAACTTCTAAATGGCAGCACATGTTCACAACTGACTTCTCTCTAACCATGTCCACCATCTTGGATGTCAGTGGCTCACTAGGTGACACAAAACGGTACACAGATCAGGCGTGTATTTAATAATGCATTAACTAATTTCCGGAGGAAAATGTCTTACACTCACTGCGACAAAAAAAATAAAAAAAGTTAAAATTAAATTCAGCCATCAAGCACTTGTAACTGTATAGTTTTTTTGTTTATCTTACATGTATAAGTTAATACAAGACAATCAAGTTTTTTTTCCTGCCTGAGGCTCAATCAGTGAAGCCACAGCCTCAGAACTCATAGCACAAACACCATCTACCTCCTTCACTTCCCCTTCTGTCAGTTCTGCGGCAGCTGTCTCACTGTGGTTAAGAAACGCAACTGACTCTCACACTCACGCCAAATCCAGAGCAAGTGAGAATTTAAGGGTAACCTACGGTGCTAAGCACAGTATAGACACAGGTTTAACCTACTTCAGAGGTGTGCTTTGAGAATGAGGTGAGCTGGTATTAGATACAGGTCGACAAACAGACAAACAAACATAAGACATGTAACCCAATTTAACATGAGGGCTAATCGCACAGGATCTGATTATTCTATATCGGTTCAAAAATGCAGGGTTGGTAGTGATACAATTAAATGTTTTTGATTGAGACTACATACTTGAGTGAGTTTGTTTTGATTAAAAACTAATTAAAAAAAGGTATTTGAAACGCTACAATTTGAAATAACTGTTTGCTATTTGAATATTGTTTTCTGTGACAGCAAAGCTGAATTACTCCTTCAATTAGATCCTTCAAATATGCAGATTTGGTGCTCAACAAACCTTTCTTAAAAAAAATAGTTGTGTATGACTATAACTTCCGAACAGCAGTAGAACTAACATTTTTAACCACAATTATTACAAATAAGCCAAGGCCTTTCATGCATAAACCAACCAGACCACCATAAACTGGCATATTAAGACACATGACCCAATCTGTGTGCAGCAAAGGCTAGAAATGGCATACATTCCTGTATGATTACACTAGTATACAGCATAGAAACCCTATATTCAGTCGTGAAAGCCAGTGAGTAGTGTCATCAAACACTGAGGATCCTAACCCAAGTAAACTGCCTTCCTCATTTGTTAATGAACATGCATTTTGGTAGTTGAGATAACCAAGAGGAACTACCTCAATCTTAATGCACAACAGATGCCAATGACAGTTAAACATTACACCTCTCTATCCACCTCTATATCAATAAAAATCCTCCCAATTATTTAAATATATATATATATACACACACACACAAATAAAAGAAAGGGAATTGGTTGATTAAATCATTCCATTTTGAAGCTTCACTTACCACCAACTACAGTCCAATAAAGTCATGTGTGTGCGTTATCTGCATGTTTTTTGTATTTTTTTAGAATGCTTGCAGTTTATGCATGTGTTAGACTTTAAATCGGTGCTAGATTTCACATCTCGTAGAGGAATGGACACTTGACATCAAAAAGTAACACACACACACTTCGCTCACACCATCAATAAAGTGAAGAATCACAGTCGCAAGTCTTGAACCCCAATTACCCATTGATTGTTTGATTGCCACATGTGGCGCAACACACACAGCAGGTGATAAGATAACCATACACACTCTTGCAGCGCCTGTCAACAGGTTCACTAATAGATCTGCAATCTTTCAATTACATGAGACATGTTCAGGATTTTTTATTTAAGACGCTGGTCTTTAACTGCAGTATTTTTACTGACACAAGAGATCATGATCAAGTGTTGACCTACTGTGTTCCATGAGTCTCACGATAATGATGTAACACAGCAGAATGTCATGATCTCTGGGGGTTTAAATCTAAAAGCTGACCAACTGTCAACCACCTCTTAATCGGACCAAGACAGGATCCAGGCCAGCAGATTAAACACACACAAATGACATGCCAACAACCTGCACTGTTGCTGTCAAGCTCTCCAGACCTTTGCATTAAAGTAGGTCAATATGGTCTCAGTTCCTCTCTCCTTGACTTATCTTGTCCATTCAGGTTTTCTTGTTAGTCTGGATGCCCTTCATGTTGCAAAGTCACACCACTAAACTTAAAAGTAGCTGATTCAAAGCATAGCTGCATTGGTGCATAGCCACTCCCTTTACATCAGGTCCATGCAAAATGCACTATGTCCCAGGCCCCATCTGCCGCCCCTAAAAGAAATGCTGTCACCTCGAAGCAAAACAGCCCCACCCACCCACAATGGCAACACTGGTGTCAATGACTCAGATCATTGTCTTATGAAACACTTTGCAACTCGCTGTAAGCTGGATATTAAAGGGACATTTGAGATGAAAATGAAAGCATCACTGTTGTTTACTCACCCTCATGTTATTACAAACCCCTATGTCTTGCTACCAAAAAAAGACATATGCAGAATGACCACATTAGTCACCATTCATTTGCTTTGCATGGAAAGAAAGATGCAATTAAAGTGAATGGTGACTCAGGCTGCCAGCCTCTTACATTCTGCCTTGCATCTAGTTTGGTAGGCCATTGAGGAAAATCAGCTTGGAACAACATATGGGTGATAAAATAAAATGTTTTTATGAGCTGTCCATTTAATTAAAATAAATACATAAAAAACATGACCACCACATGTTTTATTCATATTCTGTTGGGTTCTGCATGCTCCAAATATACACCCTTGGGTTTTAAAGTGACCTGAAATCATCTTTGGTAACGTTAGAGAAACCATTGTTGTCTCAGATGTTCAAGAGGTTAAGTATATAATAGGCTATAAATCTAAACTGGTAAAACAAGAAAGCTTTATCAATGACTTACAAGATTCGATTTAGGTTGTGTATGTGTCTTTACACATCCCGGGTAACGTTACCTCAAGTTTATTAGACAATATCTGTATCTTCAGTATGGTAACCAAACCGTGATGCTTTTACATCAATAACCGTATTAACGGCGGTACAAACATTCACCGATTGATTAAACGTTTTTAAATTCGTATTTCAGATGAGGTTTGCACGTGACGAATTGATTATTTCGATTCAAGCCCTTTGTATGTGGATCCTCGCGCGAATGCGTCAGAACAGCTCAGCTTTCATTTATTGGACCAAAGCTAGGGCATTTAATATATACAGACAGATCATAATCAGATAATAAATACGTAAAATCATCAAGTGTGTAGCACCTTAATATAACGAGTCTTTGTGAACGTCGCGCCATCTGCGCTCGAGGCTTTATGTGTTCATAATGAACGCGCTCGCGCCGCACACTCGTGACTGTCGGCTCATTCGCGCGCACATGGTGCAACAATAACCGCTGATATGAACACATTCACTTCAGTATTGAAATATCAAATATTGGGTATAAAATTGCAATGATGACGATTTTAAACGGCCTTCCATCCATCGGCTAGGCTGTGGCGACTGACTGGATAAAAGTGGGTTAGGCGGTCACCCACACGCACATCTACACAAAACACACTCACACGGTGATGTACATCCGCTCAGTGCGAGCGCGGTAACCATCCACACAGACCATTATTTAGCCAAGTCAACAATTTAAACGAAAACCATTTCTGTGCTCGTAGAGAAGGAAAATGTATGTTATATGCGTGTGTGCGTGGTTTTTACCGAGTTGTCCATCCGTGATGGTCAGGACGATCTCATCCATGAGAAGATAGCGGAATTCAACATCGTCCTCGGTGCAGCGCTCCTTCAGAGCTCGCAGGATCTGGATCTGCGGGTACTCCTGGCTGATTCGCCGGTCTGTGATAAACCACACCCGGGAGCACATGTTTTGGAGCTCGAAGCGCGGAACTTCGGGTAGCTTGCAGGGACACGAAGCTGAAGCCACACAAAGAGCCGCGGCACTATCTTTTTAAAAATCCTAGGTAATCCGGTCTAACCAAGCTGCAAAATCAGGCAACAACACACCTGAACCGATTTTAACGAACACGCGGTGAGAGAATGCGGCTTTGCCTCCCAAATAACAGAAAGATGATAATGCGCTCCCCCACTGAGGGGCAACAGTATCTGCCCCCAACACGGGCTAACAAAAGCCTCGCTGCGGAACTCGGGTACTACCGCTACCTAAGATTCAGACTTAAACGATAAAAACGACAAAAATCGCGACAAAATGGAGAGAGGGCGGATAAGAGGCTGGATGTTGTGACGAGTGATGCCCTGCTGATCTCCGGCGCTCGCGCTGTTCTCAGCCCTACGCCTCGGCTTTTCCAGCACGCGCTTTGCGTTTACAACTCTTTCCCTCGCGCTCATGCACGGTTCACACCAGCCAATAAGCAAGAAGGGCTCGCGCTCGCATCGCCCAATCGCAGCACAGAGTCCTCACAGCCAACCAATAAGACGCGATTACAAGAGGAGGCCCGAGACGGCCGCAGGAGCCAATGGGAGATGCTAGGGGGAGCGCGGCAGAGGCGACGTGTGCGCGGGCGCGCGCGCGCTCGCTCTCTGCTAAGGTTTTGTGTGTTAGTATGAGCGCGTGGCAGGAATTTTAGAGAGCGAGAGGGGAGGGAGTCTGCAAGAGCGCGCGCTGCCCCTGAACCGGTTCAGACCGGGCTCGGGGAGGTTTGGTTTGGTTTAGTTTGGATACCAACGCCTCCCGCTCATGCTACGTGTTGAAACGGTCAAAAAAAAAGAAGAAGAGAAGAATCCCCCACCCGGAGGAGGTGGAGAGCGAGTATGTCTGCAAGCGCATCCTTGTTCTTTTGTGTAGCTCATCCAGCGTTTTCTTACTGTCGTGGCAACCACATAACAACAAAACACTGAAGATTTCTTTTCTTGGAAAGGCAGATGTCGGAAATGGATAGCTTGTCTGAAAAATTGGAGTCAATATGCCACTATGCCTCCGAGCTACGTTAAAAGCTTTGTTTAGTTTCTTTTGTGGTTTAAATGCCAAATACATAGCCCCCAGTCGTGGACCTGTAACCCAAAGGTCATGGTCCCAGGTCCGACAGGATTTGTCGGTAGGGGAAGCACTCTCTCCACCTCCACCTTTAATACCACAACGGAGGTGAGACCCTTGAGCAGGGAACCGTTCCCTCATCTCCCCGGGCGCCGCAGCACTGACTGCCCACTGCTCCGGGTGTGTGTTCACCAGGACGGGTTAAATGCAGAGCACAAATTCCAAGTATGGGAAACCATAAGTTACCTGGTCACATTTCCCTTCACATAGCATTTCCTTTCTTTACATCGGCTCTTTAACATCATGCGTCAGGGATGCGGAACCTGTGCTATTCTCATGCGAAATTATACCACGACAAATGACCCACTTCGGCTTTGTTTACACGCAGAGAGGGAGGGGCGATGGGAGGCAAAAAGAACAGGCTTTAGATGCAGATATTACTGAAACGGCGAGTTGATAAAGGATTGTCAAAAACAGCCCTCTCTCAAATAAAGCTGTGTTCAATTCGCTGTGAAATATGATCTGTAACGTTCACAGAAATAACACGAATCCTCATTTCAGCCTAAAGGACTGTTGGTCCCGCCCTTATTTCTACCTAACACGTCAGTCAACCCCCAGCGCCAAATTCCTTAACCAATCAGCTTTCAACAAATGTTTTCAGGGCGGAACATTTATGGCGTGATACTCGTTATTTATTTCAGTGAGATGAAACATTGCAGTGCGATGCCTAAATAATATTTTTAAATCTACAACCCTCTCATTTTCCCCAAAATGCTTTATTTTGATGGGTAAATAAAACATTTCTTTCAGCAATTGCACCACAAATACGCTACTTCTACACAATGAAAAGTAGAAGACAGCAGTGATGTGGGCGACGGAGATGTAGATTTCATTGTGATGCGATCTTAAAGCGAGCCGATGCTGCCACCCGGTGGTTATTATCAGTGTGACATCAACATATGCTTTGATATTAACCTAACAACATTCTTACGTAAAATATATAACACAATAAATATGAAGTTGGATTTTTTCTTTATTCTTTAAAGTAAACGATAAATCTCGTTTACAAATAAAACTCTTCCCCCTACCTTTAATCATCTCACATCTGTACTAATTTAATATATTAACCTGCATATGATGATAAAACTTTATTCACGATGCATAATTGTTTGGGTAGGATAAAAAATCCTGATGTTTTATATGCTTATCATATGATGTCTATTGTTCAGGTTGTTTGGCTTGCTGTCATTTCTTCTTTTTGTGACATTATGCAGTTAATCAATGAAAACCAAATACACATTCATCAAATTAATTTAATAACAGAGCAATTTATTCAATCATTCAAGAACAAGGTTTCCAAAGTATATATATTCAACTCAAACCTTAAGATGTTGAACTTTTTTTTCTCCATTTCCCAGACTGCACAAACACTTCACATTAAAGAAGCTTCTGAAACCCTTCAAGTCTAGCAAACCTATTTAGGGTCAAGAATATAAATGTCACAAAGCAATGGAGATGGTAAATAAGTCTAGATTTCAAGAACACGTTCTGACATTAGTATTGTAAACATTTCAAATGGGCATGCTTTGGTAACATTTTCATTCACAACAATCAATCATAGTGTAACAGTTCAGTGTTCATATTAGATTTAATGAACTTTTGACCCCTTGTTCTAAAACAAAAGACCTCTAATAAAAAGAAATATTATTCTGTAACACTGCATCTATTCTTCATAATGATTTATAAGTCACTGACCCTTCCAGGCCTTTTGTTTAGTATAATACCATGTTTACCATCAGCATTCTTCTTCTAAATTTCAAGGCCTGATGGCAAATGCTTTGTTTTTGTAATTCTTTTTACTTTATTCGTATAGGATAGTGCAAAAGTGACAGAAAGCAAAATGGGAGAGAGATTGGATATCGGTATCAACAGCAAATAGTTTATTATTTTGCAAATAAATATGTTCACCAATCTTTCAAAAAAATCGATCAAAAAACAATGACCCATTTGACGACCAACCAAATATTTGCGATAGCACAAAAAGTAAAGTTAAAAGAAAGACTTTTGACATAAATATTCATAAATATTATTTGTAAGCAGAATATAATTTCCTCCTGCTCCTTGAGGTGCAGATGTTGTGAAGTATGCAGTATAATCTGACCCTTCTTTTTCCTCTTCTGCTGCATTTGTTACAGTACAGAGTCTGATATATAAACACTCACATGATCACTCAAACATGAAATCTCTGGCATGCACGAAGAGTCCAGACTGCATCTATTCAATAAATAAAACACAACTAACACAAGCTACAAAAATAGAAGTGAGTAACCATTACAATAATCCAGTGAACCCCACTGAACACAACTTATTTAAAACACAGAATACTGACATTAAATAATTAGTAGTAATGGATTAATTGTATTGCAGTGCATTTTAAACCAGGTAAATACGAACTACAGCATAAAGTGCTTGAGTTCAGAGTTTAATTCAACACACCTAAACCAGCTTATCAAGGTCTTTTGAAAACCTCACACAGGTGTGTTAGAGCAGAGTATAGCTAAATACAGATATCCAGGAATAGCTGGAACACCTCCACCTGCATTAGCACATTACAATTTTTCCAGACTCCAAATGTATTTACAATAGTGCTGTCAAACTTCCTAATCAAACTTAAAAATAAATCACATCCAAAATGAAAGTTTTTGTTTATATAATATACATGTGTATGTGTGTGCTGTATATATAAATATAAACACATGCATGTATATATTTAAAATATTATATATACTGTATGTGTGAGTGTTTATATAAATAATAAATATACACAGTACACCTTATGCAAAGAAAAACTTTTATTTTCGCTATAAATCAGCACTAATTTATAAATGAAAAGTTGATATGTTGAGGTGTTTTTATGTGAATAGACAGTAATGAGATTTCATAATGCTTAGAATATATAAATTATAGCCTGCTGAGTTTGAGACAGTAAATTAAAAAAGTAAATGTCAAGTATAATAGCATCCAATATTAAAATGGATCATATTTTAAACTAAATATTGCATTAAGGAGGCATTTTATGGAAACACATAGTTGACATCAATAATAATTTTTTGAATTGTTATAATTATTATTATTATTTCACAAGTCTCATTTTTTGACTTGGAGAACAACAGGGTGCATGACGATGCTGTGACTGTCGGGCTGTTTAAGGACTGTTGTTGTGGTGCTGGCTTGCTGCACACTGCGAGTAACAGGTCCTCCTACTCTCTCTTTTAACCTCAGAGACAAACGGTCCTCTCTTCTGGGTTGTATCTTTATGTCACCCACTCTCTGCTCCATTTTTCTACTTAAAACATGTACCCGAACACCTGGCTCCTGAGAGTTAACCTGAGCGACAGATGAGAGGACTATCTGCTTTGAAGCCAGCTGTGGCATAAAGCCACTTTTTAGCTCCATAGACTTGACTTTTTTACTAGACTGAACCACAGATGTTGACAGAATGGTAGATCTTTTAATCCTAAAATCCTGAGTGGTATCAACTGCTGCATTGTGTTTAATTATCTGATTCTTTGTTATTGTTTTTGGCCCGTGGTCTGACCCTTGTGGCTTTGCGCTCATATTTGCAATTTGCCTGCGAAGGCTTCCGTTGTTCTCCTGGGCTGAAACAATGCTGAGTGTTCTTTTTTTGGAGTTTCTACTCGCTGGTCTCATGGGGCAGCTAAAAGCTACGTGTTTCTTTAAACTAGCATTGTATGTAAACTCTCTCCTACAGTGAGGACATGCAAAAATGCCCAGGTCATCCTGAGCAAAGGCCTTTCTTCCCCCTGCAGGTCTGCCCCTTTGCACCAGCTGAGATTTCTTTTTATTCAGGATAGTCATTTTTATCCTAACTGGCGATTCATGAAAGTTCAGTTTTTTTGGTTGGCCAATCTTTTGGGAGAAATTCTGCTTACTATTAACAATCCGTGCAGGTGATAACACCCCATTTTGCGCTTTTGCGAACTGCTTAAGTGGTATAGGGTTCTTTTTAGGAGTGTATCGCTTCTTGTCGCTAGCATTAGCACAAGCTAATATGTGCTTGTGCAGTTCAGGCATGTTGTCAAAGCTCTTACCACATTTGGTGCAACGTATAGCTGTGCTGAAGGTCTGAGGGATGTTGTGGGTGGTGAAGTTGGTGGCGGATGCTGCTGTCGTTCCAGTTGGTGTCCGATTGTGGTATGGAAAAGGAGGTGGTTTGAAACTTGGGTAATGTTGGTTAATGCCTAATCGTACATCCGGGGCTTTCGATTTCACCCCTCCCGATGCCATGATTTTTATTGTTGTGAACAGTTCCTCAGAAGTGTTGTCCAACGAATACAGCTCTGCTTTTGAGGTTGGGTTGTCAGGTTCTTGCTTAATTTCTGTGACTGGAAGGCCTGGGTCAGCCATGTTGGTTTTTGGATTGTTATGGTTTTCAGGTCTCAACCTGCCATGTACTGCTTCGGTGTGAGAGCACTCTTGACCAGGATGGAGATCTCGCTGATGCTGCTCCAAGTTGCAGAGAAAAGCAAATTCTTTAGAACATGTTTTACAGATGTATATTTTACCAATGCCGTGATAACTGGAACGGTGCTCCAGCAAACCTGTGTCGCTCTCGAACAACTGCACACAAAATTCACATTTATAGGGCCACTCTTCTGAGTGCTCACCTACATGTTGACTAAGAATCTTCATTGACTGGAAGGGCTGTTCACAAACATTGCACATGAAGTTTTTGCAAAAAGGATGCACGGGAGGTAACTCTTCTTCGACTGTGTTTTCCTGTTTGGAACAATCAGAGGACTCAACATTTTCCTGTTCGTTCTCATTGCTCTCTGCTTCAGCAACACTGTTGGAAGCGGTAAGGGTCAATGTAGCATCTGTAGAACCTGTTGACTGCTCTGTTGGTGCTGACTGTGTGGAGGTTTCAGGCAGTAGGGTGGTGTCAGGACTGAGAGGTTGTGGCTCAGGTGAGACCTGAGGTCCTTCCTGTAATTCATCGACAGGAGTTTTATCTGAGAGACATTGAAGAGAATTATGTTGAAGAGCTGGAATAATATTTTCTCTAGATTGCACAGCAACTGTATACTCAATAACAACTGTGTTTGGAGGAAAAGCCAAGGATGTGACGTTAGATGGGTTAACAGGCAGAGACTGAGAAAATATCTGCGCATCAGAAGCTAATACAGAGTCTACAACCAATGTTCTTTGAGCTAGTTCGCATACAGCAGGATCAGCAACCCAGTGAGGGCTTTGTAAACTCAATGAAGGGTCTGCAGGTGTGAGGGATTCCAGACCTCCAGGAGCAGAGAACCCCCAGTCAGGTATTGTCGCTTTCATATCACCTTGTGAAAGATGCACAGGATTATCAGCGCAGTCTTCTACAGACCCTGTTGGTGCTACATTGTCAGAAACCACAAAGGCTGAATGAAGAGTTTGAATGTCCTGACTGGGTTCCACTGTTGGAGTCGATAGAAAGGATACAAAAGTTTGAGATGAAGAAGGTGAACATTGAGATGGAGGGACTGGGGTAGCTGAATGGATGCTGATTGGAGCGAGCAGTGGAGGGGTTGGATTGTTTGAAGCAGGAGGAAGAGCCAACTCAAACAAAAACTCTTCAGGTTTTGGTGGACCTGCATCGGACACTGCCACAACTGCAAATTTTGTTATGTCAGGGACACTGAGGACACCTGCAGCAGCTGAAACTTCAACAGAAGGAACGTCTACCCCACCGTATTCATTCATTAGTACCTTTTGAAGCATACTAGAGTTAGGTTTGCTCTTCCTTAAAGCAGGTTGAGTGAAATAGACTCCTGCCAAGTCACAATCAAAACTCTTTCCACTAATACTTAAGTCCAGAATGGACTCTGCCAAGGCATCGCAGCTTTCTCGCCTTACCACAGAATTAGAGAGGTCCAGTGGCTGTTGATTGCAGGAATTTCCACCTGTTCTTGATACAGAGCAGTCCAATGGCAAGATCTCTTGCTGCATTGGAGCTCCATCACAGCTGTTTATGGGTGAAATCAAAGGTTCAGGTTCTTCCTCGGGGCTCTCCAACTTTGACCCCTTTGCTTTTGTAGAATCCCGATCTTGCTTTTCTATACTCACATCAAGGGTTTGCTGTGGTGAGCTGGGAGGCGAGGTTGTCCTTCTTTTGAATCTAGTTGTTGTTGCTGCAGGTAAAACAGTCAGGGATAAGGGAGGACTCAGTTTTTGGCCGTCAGCAATAAGTGCAAATGCCAGTTTACTGCCATCCTGATTCTGAAGGATCTGCTTGAGTTTTGGAGACAGATAAACAGTTTTTTCCTTGTTAAAGGCAACTGTCTCAATGCACTGAGGTAAATGAGCAGAGACCAGTGGAGCTCCGGACACAGAGGACAAGGATGGCAAGGAAGATGAGGAGGTACTCAAGATGGATTCAGACTCTAATTCTGTTTTTATTTGTGGAAGTAGAGGTGGGGTAGATGTCCTACGTCTTGTTGAGGACTGCCCGGACAAGTCAGGGGTAAAACTACTGGTATTGGCTTCTAAATTAATAGCCTGTGAAATTTGAGCTGGACTGATTATAACAGCATTTAACCCAATCACAGCAGATGTACCAGAGGTCATCTCAATCACCTCACAGTTACTTACAGCACTTGTCGAGACAATTTTCCCATCTATGTAAAAGCTGAGATTCTCTGAAATGTTACTTGAGATGTCAACCATGTACTCCCTTTCCTGATCAATGTCCTCTACAGACTGTAAGTTAGTAGTTTGGTTGTCCTGTGCCAAATCAACAAGTTGCTGTCCTTCAGGTTTTTGAATGATTTTGACCTTCTTATAAACTCCTCTAGAAAGAAGATGGCGCTCATGGATCCTGCGCTGATGTCTCCTTAAACTAGTATGAGTCCTAAATGCTTTTTTGCAGTACTTGCAGACATGTGAGGCTTTGGCATCACTGTTTTTATCATCCTTTTGTTCACCATCAGCTGAATTAATGCACTTACTTAGTTCTGGGTTCTTGGATGCAGTTTTCAGAGGTTCTGCAGTGCCATGCACATTCTGACTGGCGATGCAAGGGGCATTGTTTCTATTTTCGTGTCTTTTCTCATGCCTCCGACGACTAAACAATGTACTGAAACTCCTTCTGCAACGACTGCATTTAAAACGTTGTGTGTGGCAGGTTGAAAGCGCATGTGTTTGTATGTGACGCTCCAGACCATGACTACTCGTGAACTTTCTTTCACAGCGAGGACAGGATAACTCACCTTGGGGTTTCCTGTCAGGGTCCAGGTCACCCATAGTGTCATTCAAAGGCAACTCATTCCCATAATCCTGCTGTATGATTCCAACATGCTCAGTCTCACTTTTCTGCCAGGTTTGATTTTGATTAGCTAGATTTTGGGACACAGACTGGCTTGCATTGTGTTTGTCTTTGCAGTCCATATTCACACCTCTTCCTTCTTTTATCTCTTTTTCTATCTCTTCCCCTTGTGGCTCTGAGGTGATATGAAGAGCAGTTACATCAGGGTGGGCATCTTGAGCCTCAGGCTGCTGGAGAGAAACCTCTGGGGACATACTAGGCCTCTCCTCTTCCACAGCTGAAATATAAGAACATGTCTGTGATGCGATATTTTTGTTTGCAGAAATAATAAATAAGTGTAGTAATATATCTACTATTTGTGCAATATTGACCAACATATGCAAAATACATGTTTTAACTTACTGTCATTTGATCTCCACATCTCTTAACAGCTCCCTCTAATGTTTCTTCTGGGCTATGTAAAAGAGGCCCCTGTTTGCTGGGGGTAAATAAATAGCAATATTTCTTGACATTTTCAAGCACTCAAAGACAACAATAACTTAAAAACAGCAAAGTATTTATGATTTCTACACAGTTTATTTATCAGAGGTTATGTTTGTGTGGAAAGTAATTAACCAATTGTATGACAGAGTGCTGTTGCTGATTCATGGCATGCTGCAATGTCACCCTCATCTGATATTTTAACTGACCAAGGAGGAAAAACTCAACAAATGACTTAATGTCTGAAAATGAGTAAAGATTAATTAATATAATGTTGTTAAAAGGGTTAAAATAAATAAGCTTAATATATATATATATATATTGTTGTAATACTTTATAATAATGATAATTATAATAAACATATGTCTCCTTACTCTGCTCTTCAACATAAAACGATCAGTAATGCCAATATATCCATACAAAAGCAATGCATTTAAATATGTACACATTTGGTTTTCATTTAGAAAACTGATGAATGTTGTAAAATGGTTGAGTTTACACATATCAGTTTAACCATATTAAAGTTAGCTTGAGTGAAATGACTAATTGTCCACTGTTGTTTCCTCTATACAATAGAGGTCTTGATTTATGATTTGATTTATGATTGTGTTAATGGATTTAAAACTAGAGGCAAATTATCTGTTTTCAAATATGTTACAACCACACTGCAATACACATTTGAAGATCAAGCACAACAGAAAGTGAGCTCCTGGGGTTTATTTGTACTCCACCTGTAACACTGTGGAGGTGTGGGTGGGGTCAGATAACTTACCTAAGCTAATAATAATAAATAATCTCATTTTACAGGCGTCTCTTAGGGTCACAGAACGTCCTAATGCTGTTAACTGATAACTTATCAACACAATAGCAGCAGAAACAGGCACAAGTCATTGTCTGCGATGCTCAAAAAAAATAACGTTACGCACTAATAATTGCCGCATTCCCGCTGTACATATGCGGGGAATCGATTTACCATGCAGCGGCTGTTTATAATGTCAGGCCTTCTTAGATGTATGCGTGTGCGCAAATAATTACGCGCTTACACAACATAAGCACATGTTGTCATCGAACAGATTCAACTGTTTAAAGCGGGTATAAGCGTGTAAATATGTCTATTGTACAGTCAGGGCGCACATGTTGCGGGTGTCTGACAGCCCTTTAAATAAGACAAACCCTGTTTGGCACTGTCGCTAAACGCAGACGAGAAGGTCACAGTCACAGACACACGCTTCACAGTGCTTCGACATCCATTTATTTAGTGCGCCTGTATATCGGTGTGGTTTGTTACGGCGTAATTACATGCAAAAAAATAATAAAAACACACACATGGTTAGTCTCAGTGCTAACTCACAGACAACACATACAAGACGGTCATCGCGAAGCTTTGGAGGGCTATTTTACGCCACATGATTTTGATTAGGTACGCCCTTTGGTCTCTGCATTAAATTGGCTATACCTATGTATTGCTTACCAGCTTTGTTGTGACGCCTCGCCGCTTGAGTCTGGTGGGCACGCGCAGGACGCTGGCTACTGCAGACTGCACTAATGACAAAGCGCATGTGCGAGATCTCATGCACCTGTACAGTTACATCAAATATTACGCGTGAAGCACAGGGACAACAGATAACTGTTTTTCTTCAACTGCATGCACTCAAATATTTTCAGGGAAAATGTTTTATTGACTAAAGATTAACGGTTTTTTTTGGAATACTGTTGTGATAAGGTAACCTATTTTGTTAAAATTTTCGCTTATAAATGTAGATGCTTTAAAACGAAACCTTTGTTTTAAAAAGAGTGTGTGTATATTAGTAAAATATGCATTGCCCTAAAGAGAAACAACAAACTCATCAATATCATCCAGGTATTGTATCATTTTGCAAACATCGTGTGAGTGTTACTCATGAAGGTTCTCTGAAACAAGAATAAAAATGTTTCAGAATGTTCTATGAATACTGTATAGATGTAAAAATAATAATGCATATAATTACTAGTGATGTCATATAAATAATGTTTTTGTACTGCTGTTTTGAGAACATTAGCCTAATTTAATGCTACAATGCAGTCTATCCAGTTCCGAACCCCACTTTCTTGTAGTTATTACAAGTGACCACTAGAGGCCGCTATGTCCCAATTTGTACTGGTGTGAGAGTCTGTCCTGAAAATAAGAGTCATTAATCGAAAGCTCGCATTGTGTCTTCCTAACTAAGGATATACTCACTACAAAATGTTTGAGCGGCTATTTGGAGGGATATCATCAGTGTTGCCAACAAATTTATCAATTTGTAACATTAATTTGGCTACTTTTAGCAATTTTCAACACACACACATCACATTCAAGTTAAATTGCTAGCTCAAACTATTTTTCATAATTCGTAATTTACTGATATTTGTTAACATGTATAATTGTTGATATTTTAGGTAGCAAGTAATTCCAGTAGTGCTATAATGGTTGTCGCTTTCACAGATGTGTTAATTTCACAAGTTAAAAAGAGTAAGCACACAAGCTGTGATTGTTTAAAATAATGTCAGTGTTATATTTAAAAATAAAAAAATCTTATCAAAAAGTGTTTGTATTACTTTTACAAATAGTCAACTATATTCATACAAATCTAAATGGACATATTTCAATTAATGTTTTTGCTAAAATGGCCAGTCAATTTGAGAAAACATTAATTACTACATAAAGATGTAGTTTTCAGTTGCGATTACGCAATGACGTCACCACGCAAAGTAATATGTTAATAAGAACCTGTTTATTGTGTATCTGGATGTAATGTTTTAATATAATACACGGCGCCTCAGAGAGTAGAGACACGACGGGCTTATACTTGTCAGATACTACGTTATGACGTCACTGGTTTGCAAATTAGTGCGTGACATCATCTGGCAACATTTAGCTACTTTTCATTGGAAATAGTTGGCAACGTGGAGCCAATAATTGATTCCTCAAACTGACATATGGTGTGTGAGTTGGTGTACGTTTACACATGTGATTGTTCCCGTGTCAACAAGTAGGACCCTAGGTCGCATTGTTTTGTAAAGAGGAGTGGGAAACATCAGTGTGCAGTGTGTATTATGAAATCACGGGTCTTATACAAGCGCATGGGCCATCTGTGGAATGTATAGGCCTGCTTTTGGTATCTTTGGTCAGCGAGCTTCTGTTCTATTCAACAATCACCCATAGAACTGTCACATTACTCTGCATTAATCTTCACCTACTCATCCTTCTTCTGCGGGTTGTCCCACTCTTGTTCCATCCTCTGCCTTCCACCCTCACACTCTCTTATCGTACTGCACATTCTTTTACGTTAGAATGCGTTTGTGTGTTAGAACAACATGTGCTATGCAGAGTCTCCCGTATGTTAATGCGTGTGAGATCATGTGTGACCTCAATGCCCAGGATCAGTATTTTATGGCTGTGAGCTAAAAGTCTGCCCCACTGAGTTTTATTTTAATTTAATTAACCCAATTTAAAGTATTTCTTTAAACATCAATCAAATAAAAGTTAAATTCTGAGAACTGAGTGTTCACCATTTTTTTACTATTACCTATGAGAGTTAGCAATTACTTGTAGTTCCACAATTTTGTCATGAAACCTCATAATTACCCACTAACCCTTATCTGTATAGTCACTTTTGAGGTTACATTATTACTGACTTTTTTATTTATTTGACAAGCTTGATTTAAAAATGTGTGGAATAAAGTCAGATATTTCTCGAAACTGTATTTTAGTCATACTTCATTTGTATGTCCATTGATTTCCTACATAGAAGTGAAGCTGTGAGAAATCTTGTGTGTTTATTAACAAGATAATGACAGTATCCTAGATTTGAACAGAGATCTTTGTGGTACCAACGGGAATTACAGAAATCTTCCAACTGTTCTTTTTTTTTGTTTGTTTCTTTTTTATTAATTATTTTCAGAAAAAACGAGAGGGTGACTTGCCATGTAGTATTTTACACAGTATATATATATATATATATACAGTTTACATAAATGAAGTGTTTTCCTGTAGGTTCATAATTTTTTATTGATTTTTTTGCAAGACAGGATTGTGCTACATGGGGTTTGTGCATAGATGGCTAAAGGGTCTGTCAACGTCATTGACCATTTTTCTTTTACCCATTTCATTTATGCATTGAAAATACAACCATGAATGCAGAGCAATTCACAGGACACTTATCTATGCAGTAGATACATGTTTGTGCCAACTACTGACCACTGCCACACACACACACACAGATGCACTAAACAATGAACACTTCTGAGCTACCATTAGTGTCACACATACACAATGCATGTTCCGTCTACATGGCACAAAGAGCTGCTTAACAAAAGAGAGACTTACATATCACAGAACACCAGATGTGAACTAAAACAACCTCCATCCTGACACCCACCCAACACACACACAAACATGCTAACACATCCACACACACCCAGCATTCAGCTGTCCAATAAATTCAAATGTCAGCCTGCATGGCTCCTGACATCAGCTTCTCATGTGCTGTACTTTTAAACCACGTAGAAGCCTTTACTGTAAATAATTAGGTTTACTTACACTTTCACACTTTCAGTTTAAACATATATATGGGCCATTTCATGTCAAATTAACCAAATTTTAGAAACTTGATTGGACTTTATGATTTTTTTTTTCAGATTTTGTTTTTAAAAAACAAACATAGATAGTGAAAATATTCAATCTTACAGATTTATTAATGAGAGTTACTACTGTTTTTACTGCAATTGGTGATTTTAGCAATCTTTGTACCATTATGCCAACAGTTGCATAAAGCATTTATTGTATTTTTTGACTCACGTTTGCATGCCTATAACTCAAGAAGTATTACAGTTTAAATTTCCATTTCATCTCCAACTCTACACACAAAATACAAAACGTCACACATGTGAAGAAGTATTAACAAATTCAGAAATTCCAACCGGGAGCTGCTTAGTTCACAAGGAATGACTCATACACTATTTCCTAATGCCAGTGCTTCCTAATATCATCTGCACTCTTTAGGCTGTTCAGACCAGAACACTCAGCAACACAGAGCATCAACACTTGTCTACAGGAGAGAAAAGCCTCCGACCTACTGCATGACTCTCATACCTTAGTGTTAGCTGTAGATTATTTGTGTGTAAATCACAGACAAGTGCAAAATAGATGTTCACCAGATTGGACCAGTGTTGCTTGTAAACCCGGAGACCTTTTTTTCTCTCTCTGGAGAAGTTTCTAAGAACCAGACAATGAAAGTAAAGTCTGCATTTAACCCTTTGCTGTTCATTTACACTCTTTACAGAAAAATAAGATCCGTACAATAACCATCATACAAATATACCTTTATATAGGACAATTTGGTAACACTTTAGAATAGGGAACATATTTACTGTTAACTACAACTCTTCCCATAATAAAGTCCTAATTTAATGATTAGTAAGGTAGTTGTTAGGTTTAGGTATTGGGAAGGATTAGGGATGAAGAATATGTCATTGTTATATTAAATATTTGATGTAATTAAATATTTAAATGACCATTGATTTATTTATGATTTCTACCATAGTCACACAAAGGAATGGGAGGACGTTAAATATCAACTATACATGATTAACTGTATAGTGTTAAGTGTTTAACCTTCAGTATCTGAGATAAGTCCGGTCCCTCACTGGTACTGTACTCCCTACAAATATATCACAGCAAGTGGACGGCCCTGAGAGTGAGTCCTGGGGAGTGACCAGAAACACTTGGAGACTGGGACCACGTATGTGTGTATCCAGGCTCTGAAGTAAACATGAGGTTGCTGTATTAGCTGTCCTCCCTTAAACACACTCACATTCCTCTGGGATGCACATGTGGTTCACTTTAGGTCATTTTAAACTTCAGCATCTTTATGTGTGTGTGTGAGCAAGATTTGACAGTCTCTTTACTATTTCTGTACTTAAGCTGCTTACAGTCCTGTTTTGTATCTGGGGCTTTATTTTTAAATTGTGTACTATATGTGTGCATATCCAGACATTGTTTTGTGTGTTTTGGCACTTTTAGTTCTTTGTGGGGATGTTAGTGTGCATGAAGGCTTTTACTTGTCGGGAAGTGCCCTTCTTATTTGGAATGCAGAAATCATTGTATCACAAACAAACTGTTATAGAGCTCAGACTGTGAGCAGGACGTCAGAGTGAGTCTCTCACTAAAAGAGTCCATTGTTCATAGCTAAAGAGAGAGCAGCTTGGGATACTGCCTAAAACCACATTCAGCCTCTTACATGTATGCTCACCCACTTAAACACATACATAGAAGTGACTGTCATAAATTAAAGGCCTTTCCGTTATTCAGATTTGTAAATACTTTATAGCTCAAGACCAAAATAAGCAAACTACAATTTACTACGACATAGGGGTAGTGCATATTAAATATTAACATGTTACAGTTGACAGTTTTTTTTACAAGAAGATTGAGATGTGCCATTTTAAACATTACTAGGTCAAAAATATACAAACGTGTGGATATGGGAAATATGAGCAATATTAGTGGAATTAAATGTTAGACATCTTTGGAATCTAAAATGGAATAGGCCAAAAACACAAATATAATCTAATTAAGTACTGATACTTTAAATAATGAATGGAAAACAACTGTTATGGTCAACTTCCAAATGAAAGTCAATGTCCAAATACGTTTTGGGGGCAGCTGTTTGGGACTCTCCTGTTATTTACTCTACTTAACCAGAGAGGTCACTTAAGTACATAGTTATATTTACAATGTCTTTATTCATTGACTCTGCATATCTCTTCCCCTCTCTCTCCCTTGTCTTTTACAGTCCTTATAACCTAAGGGATTAGAGAGACATTGAAAGGGAATGTGTGGGTGTGTGTTTGTGTGAGAAAGAGACAGTGCAAGGGCGTAAATGTGTGTGAAAAGCTGGAATGCTGAGTAAAATGGGCTAAAAAAGTAAACACAGATAAACAGACAATGTTATCTGGGATTCGCAACAACACAATATAGCAGAGAAACATACTTTGGAATTTTTTTTTATTGAAACTGATTGAACAATAAGAACAAAAAACACCCCTAAAATACAAAGACAAACTCTCGGGCTTTGCAGCTGGATTCTGACATCAAATAGGAAATAGAGATGCCTGAGTAACGGAAAATAAGGAGGAATCTGGCAAACATTAAAAAAAATTAAAAACACCACTAAATATCGTTGCAAACAACTGCAGTGTCTTGTCAGTATTAAACATTTATTCTTCCTTATTCAGTGCACCTAATACTGATCTCTTAAGGCAAAGCCCAGAATAGCAATGCTCTCAAACGTCAGAAAGAAACACAAACCCCAACACTGACAAAAAGAAATGCAAACAACTCAACTATACCATGCAAAATGACTGTATGCTGTTAAAATGATGAAGTCCAGGCTGAGGAACATCAGTATTTGAGAGATACATGCCAATAGCAGCTGTGCGCTGGAGCTAAGCAGATTGGAACACATGACAAATGATGCGTTCCAGAGGAAGTAATGTCACTTTTTGGAATGGGTGACAGTTATTAAGAACAACACGGTCAAGTCACTCTGTATTAATGCACTTCAAACGAGTGTGCTGCTCCCTTAACTAATAATTTAAAAAAAATATTCATTAGTTAATGCCGCTTACACGTCTTGAGAACAGTGTGTCCTCAGCATCTGCTTATGACAGTTCATAGACTGTTCATAATGCGTCATAGTCCTATTGGACACATCGGTAGTATGGGGAAAATAATTATGATTTTTTTTCCTGCCCAATATTTACACTTGGTGGAATAAAAACATACAAGCTTTTGCTTGCATGGGAAGCTGTTTGTTTTTGTTTATTAGGCCCTTTACAAATTTGACATCCATTAATCTCCTGTTACATTAATATGCATTAAGACAAGATACTGTAACTTCCTGTGGCCTCCCACTGTTGGGATAAATGAGGCTTTTCAATCTAAATAAAGGGATTTGTGGGCATTGGGAAGGTGTTTTTGTGGGAGGCCATCTTTTTCAATGGGAAAGGGGATGGGATACTCTCCTGCCCCCCGAATAGTCTTGAATGGATGGATGGTGAGAGTGCTGCTTGAATTGTTTTTAAACTTCAGAACAATTGTTCAGAACTTCCTGGTTTTCTTCTTTTTCTCTTCCTGTCGTGCCTTTCTTTTCAGGGGCTGGGAAAGAAGGAAAGAGGAAAGCAGTTTAATACAAATACACCAGAAAAAAACTTTTTCATAGTTTTTATTCATATAACACAGACAAAGATTATAACAGGATATATTAATAGGGTATTTTAATTCTTTAATTACTCAGCAATGATCTAAACCTACTCACAAAGTCTAGAAAGTTGAATTCGAATTCAGTTGGTTATTTATTTAAATTTTTTTGCCATTTTATTTATTTTTATTTGGGGGGGGGCTCACACCATGTTAGTACAACAAAATTATATGTCATGAACACCACTGTGTTGCTACACCTCAATGCACAAACATGTCCATTATGACATCACTTTTCAGTTTAACATTTTATTGGATCAGTGGTGTTTTTCTCCAATACTTTCTATTTGTTTGGATGCTGGTAAAGGATTCCTTGGAGTAGCAACATAGTTTTGTCAAGCTCTAACATTTTATGAGCAAAGGGTTACACTAATTAATGCAGGTTATCAGTGAAACAGTAAGACAGTTACAGAGATCAAGATGCTCTCTTGTTTTTGAGGCTTTCGTTTCTTTGCAGTCCTACAACATAGAAACCATTTACTGTTAGCATGCAAAATTTTACCGCAATCCTATATAGAGAACAAGCTCCTAAAGCAGCCAGAAACATCGTTGAACATTATTATAAATACAACATTGGACTCCATTAATCTTCATTGTATGGGCAAAAAACAAACAGAAAATCACATAAGTTTGGAATAGAATGAGGTTGAGAGTTTTATTTTATTTTTTTGTAGGTCAAATACTCTTAATGTTGTTCAAGAATTGATGATTGCACAGAAACATTTTTATCTTTAAAAAAATTATTACATTTCTTATACTTACGAATATTGGCCCATTCTTCTGACCACCAAGATGATTATAGCAATTACAACAATTACTACGATCAATGCGCCGATTACGATCCCCACCACCTGTCCTGTACCCATAGCTGGAATGAGGAAGATCATAGATATCATGACATTGACTGAGTTCCCGTTCGCACAATTAAAGATACTATTATAGTAACCGTCTAAATGTATAGTGATATAAAAATCCACACCACAACAATACAATAGGGACACAGAGAAACTATATAATTACACTACAAACTATGAAACATTTGTTCCAGGTGATGAGTGATAAAAAGATGACCGTTCTCGTTCTTGGTGTGAAAAGGCCTTTACACTAACAATATTTACATTGTATGTCTGTGAGTATGCTGTATATCTAACCTTCATCCTCCATTTCCATTTCAGCGTTCACAGTTTCTTTTGACTCTGCAGTGACATTAGTGGCTCCAGCTTCAGTCGTTTCACCAAGTGCAGCTTCTGTTTCTTGGTTTGTATCTGTTGGGGCTGTTGTTTCTAATATGGCTTCTGACTCTGTCACTGGTGCTGCTGTGGAAGCCATTTTCACTTCTGTCAAGGCAGACACTTCTGTAGTCCCCAAAGCAGGGAGTAATGTTGAAACAGCATCTTGACGACCTGTTTCCATTGTTGTGTCGTTGACAGCAGGCGCATCTGGTACAGTATTTGCTTCTAGAGTTAAACCCTTAGTTGTTGGCGCCACCAGAGTACCTAGTACAAAAAACAAAAAGGTTCATAAAAATCTAATACTAGTAACCCTTAGATGTTACATTTCAACAGGAGAGTTGAGAAATTCCACCGACGCTGTTTGCTGTGTGTTTTGGTTGCATTGGATCGGTAAGCCAGAATTTTCTCATGGCCTGCCGTTAATAGCAAGAACATTCCAGCCTTCTCCATCAGCACAGTAAACACAGACTTACACATTCTCTCCCCCAATAAAGAGAAGTCATGCCCTGACTATTCAGCTCCACACTAATGAGATCACTTCCTGTCTACGTCATACCTTCAGCCAGACTAATTGTCTCACTTCCTGGGTGGAGCCGCCAATAACTGCACAAAAGGAAATGAAGCATTGGAGAAAGAAAAAAAACAAACAACATGGCAAAAATGGCATGTTTCCTTAGGGCTGATCTTAGATATTTCTGCATCACTCACAATGACCTCAGCAACCATTAGAGACACTGTAAAAACTGATCTCAGATCAGTGCTGGTGTCTAATCCAGATGGACTACACATGAGAAATTTACTCTTGGCGATCTGAGGGGAAACTCCCTTTACAATAACACCACCTCAACTGCTGAACTACACAACTACACAATCAAACTCAGCAAGCATTGCACATCAGCTCTGGGTGAATAGCAAAATATGGTGTTGGTTCTTCAGTAATAGTTTTATGAAGCAGATTGGATATTTTCCTGATGATTAAGTGACCCAGACATTCTCAACAGTTTGGAATTAAAAGAGTTCTTCAACATAAATAAAAATGTGTCATCATGTGCTCATGAGGGTGAGCAGTTTCTTCTCTACAACCCTGAAAGGAAGAACATCCTAGCCTTTTGATAATAAAATATATGACAAATTTGAATGTATTTAGGATATATTAGCAATATGACACAAATAGCAAGTCTTGCTCTTTCTTTCTAACTGTTTGTGAAAAGTACAGTACAATTAGGTCTTTTAGAAGTTCTTCTTATATAATCCACAGAGTAGAGAAAGTTATACGGGTTTGGAATGACATGAGGTGAGTAAATAACAGAATGTCCATTTTTGGATGAACTATCCCTTTAATAATAGGTTTCCATACAGTTTTTAATTTTAAACCCATATTTATATAACTTAATTAACTGGACTCCCAAAATAACACATTAAAACAATTTTAAAACTTTTATGTGAGAGGAGAAAATTATTTAATTACAAGTGGGTGTCAAAAAAAAAAAAAAGAATCTGTCACTGTTATTGTTCATAGTGCCACAATCAAACAAAACGGTCTTGTTAAGAAACATATGTGGTGTGGTCAGAGATCACAATGTCCTGTGTGTATGTGTGTAAGCATCAGTTTGTGTGTTTATATTAATGTTCTTGTTGACTGCTGGTAACAATCAGCTCATTATGTTTGAGACCCCAACAATTAGTTCTAAGTATGGCCCTCTTCCCCTCCAACCACTACCACACACACTCACATAAATACACACGATGTGATGGGAGGTGCAGAGTGTGGAGAAAGAGCCAGCTGTTCTCTTCCTCTCTTTCTTTAACTTGTACACAGCAGCATGGCCAGTGATTGCAACTGTGAGTTATGTAAAGCATAATATACAGTCATTCGCTTATTACTGGGGAACAGCGGCGATTGATAGGTACTAATAACGGGCACACATTATGACAATCACTAGCCTACAACAGTATTACAGTAATATTATTACTTTTAGAAATAATTTTCACTACATTTAACAACTGATACACAAAATGACACCAGCGAAAGCGAGTCTGTGTAGACAGTCAGGCCAGTTCGGTTAACATATAGAGTTATATTCACATTATTTAACATAATAAATAAGCCATTTTCACCTGAAGCATGCAAGGCTTCTGGTGTGAGTTGCTTCAGGTTATTAGATTCTGCTTGATGTTGCTGAAATTTGTTGTCATATTATTTAAATGTATTAACGCAGTCATAACTAGTCTTCTACTGTTTACTGCACTTTGTTATTCCTTTATTTATTGTTGTGGCTAATTGAACTGGAACTCCCACACATTATTTTTGCATTGAAGAATAAGGTGGATAAAACTGTTTGTTATTTACCTATTGTGGCTAATTAATCGGAAGTCTCGCACATTCACAGGAAATACCTGCATTGAAAAATAAGGTGGATACCACAATGACTTTGGCAAAAGTCTGAACATCCCTTCTTCAAACTGTTTGTTCTGTGTAGGGTGGGTTTGATTGAGAAACCATTGGGTTAGTACAGACTGCAATGAGTCAAAACCTTCCCAAATAGAGCAGGTATGCATGTGTCAGTGAAATTCCACCCATTAGATGATCAAATTCAAATCTATGACCAAGCCTGAAACAGTTTCCTGACAAAACTAAAACCATAAAAGGAAAAGGAGAGACAAATAGAGAGAAAAAAGCAGAGAACAAGAGAAATACAGCACAAGAGGCCAGTATAGGGTGTCTGTTAAACAGAAGTGTTTTACTGGATTACAGACAGGAAAGATTGGTCTTCCTTTACCTTAATTAATTGCTCTATCAGATTAATCTCAGTCTTCAGCGTGTGTGTGGGTGGGTGTGTAGCATGTGTGTCTTGTGAGGGAGTAAGATGTTGAAATGTTTTAGTTCAGGAAGAACAAGTGAAGAACGTCTCATAAAGGCAAATTCCCTCCTTCACACATCCATGGCATGCCATGAGTGGGCATTAGAGGACACAACAAGTGAAAAATCACTCTTATCTCTGCAACAGCACACAGCTCTCACGCTCACAATCTCCAGGGAACAACTTATCTTAGACAAACACAAATCCTAATCTAAATACAACACATATAGGAGTCCAGACCTGAGACAAAACAGACAAAACCGAATCAATATCTTATAGTTCCACATAAATAAATATTCTCAAGAACATTTGTGAAGTTGACTTATAACTGACTTATATTGACTTAACATATTAACATTTGCTGCTTAATATGGCAAACTAGTGTGACTTACCATATTATTTACATTTACTATCCTAATTATGAACAAATTGGTTTGTAGTGCAAATGTTTTGCCGTTATTTCCTCACAGCAGTTAATTAACCGTCTCACATATTTACAGAAAATGGCTTATTTCCATGTTGAAAAGTAAAGTGTGTCGAACTGAGCACCGAAACAGTTTGTGGTAGCATTCAGAGACACTGAGAGAGTTTAAGTGTAGCTAAATTAACGGTCAGTACACCCAATACCTCGATGTGTTCTTACGTGTCAGTTTACCGTTACTCTATTCATAACACACACAACACATAACAAGCTGACTGAGCGAGCTGAAAAGGCAAAAAGTTCCCAGGACAACACAAACATCTCCAAAATAATTGCATACTAAAAAACAAATACAGAGTAGAAACGTTTAACTGTCTGATGAAGCCCGCTTTTAGAGCAGGGAGTGGCACCGGCAGACTGAGAGAAGGGGAAGAAAGAATGAGATAGACAGAAGGAAGTCTGGAGAGGAAGAGTGTGCGCTGATGCTCTCCTCTGATTGCAGGGAGTGAAGTTTTCCCAAGTTTGAAACTTGCTGAGCGTTTTAATGGGATGTTTAGAGGGCTGTAACCGACCCCGAGCAGTGAGTCAGAGGCATTGCAGTTTAAAAATAACGCACATGCCCCTCCAACCCACCTCTGAGAGGGGTGAAAGCTTGATACCCCGCCAAAGATGGTTACAAGCGAAGGGGGGTGAGAAGAGGGAGAGAAAGACCGACAGAATAAGCACATACGGGGCGTCTCTCTTTCTCTTTCTCTCTCTCTCAGGCCTGCTCTGCCGTCAGATGTAACCAGCCTGTGTACTAAATGTTCAAATGCTTCCCTTAAATATAGAGTCGCCTCTATTAATACATGTACGTGTAACCCTGCCCAGAGTGAAAGAAACAGGGAGAAACAGAGAAATAGAACAGTGCTGGCTAAAACTAAAAATGGCTGTAAAAATCATTGCAACATTACATCATTTTCCCAGCACTAGGTCCACATGAGAAAACAGTGTATCAGCACATGCCTAGATGTATGGGTAATGTTTATCATAAACAGAAGGCACGGAAACATCACATATAGATGTATATACTGTAAAAATGTTCTACTTTGAAATTTCACGTTCATTTGCTTGCGCTGGAAACATTGCATAGCTATATATACTGACGTTGGTCTCTAAAATACTAATATAAAGCAATGATCTGAGTAAAGAAATAAAGTAATATCATTTTTTTACACCTTTTTTCTTTATATACTCAAATGTAATGCCAAAATCAGCTCAGAAGAGAAAACACATCATTTAGTGGACATGTCACTAAACAAAATGAATGAATAATGGAAATGGTCCGAAACAGATGGAAAGAAAGTAGAGCACCCTGTATGTGTGTTTACTTACTTGCTTGGGTAAAGGTACAGAAAGGCCCCGTCAGGGTGACCAGTAGCAGTAGTATGATCCTCATCATGGTCACTGTTGGTCACTTTTCTCCAGCTGAAATTTGATTAAATTAAGAGGCTCCTGAAAGTGCACAGCAGACTGTGGATGAAATGCTGGCTCACACTCTCAGAAGTGTGGCTTAAAGTTGGTTTGAATGGAAAGGGGCGGTGAGGTCTGAAGCAGCAGTGTGGACAGAGGCACTGAGAGCCAGAGTGAGACAGAGTAATGTGCTTTAGTGTGTCTTCAGAGGGTGAGGGGGCTGGGCATTGGTGTTAGGTGGTCCTGCCCCTTATGCCTTAAAGTAAGTCTCTGTCTGTCTTGCTCTCTTTGACTATATAAACCTGAAAACAGCTGCAATATCACCTTTATATTCCTTTTTTGTACTTTGATCATTGCATTGCATTTTCTCAAATAAAAAACAACCTTATGGAACGGGTTAAAAACATGCTATATTTAATCCTATTTGAGTATAAACACGACTGTGATTGCTAGACAGTCTGATCAATGGTTTAGTGTTGTACTGAAAATATGGCTTTCCAAAAAAATCACAGATTAGATTATTTCAGACAGTACTGTCTATTGTGCAGACTGTAACAGTTATGTCTGTCCTTCATAGCCACACGTGTAGCAATTAAATATGGCGCACTCCCTGACTAAGGTCTATTAGATTATGGGAATTTGTGAATTTAGGATGTAATTATGGACAGATTGCTTATTTTACGCTTGAAAAATGAGAGTTGTCTGCTGCCACGAGGTCTATGCGAAGTCCTACAACACATCAGTTTGTGATTCTGAGGACCTGGAGCGAGAAAACTACTCGGCACGAAATTATTTTCGACAGTTAAAAAAGTTTGAAATGGCCTTTGAGGCATTTGTTGGGTGTCAATGCTGCCATTTTATGCTGCCATCTAGTGGTTAATGTGTGCAATTACAGGAGCACAATGTTCCTTCTGTATGACAGCAGCCAAATTCACTCTCACATATCAACAAGACCACACAGAAAATGTACATTTCTTAAAGACTGAGGTTAGTTATACATTTTCCTGGCAGCACCTTTTACAATTTGTGTAGGTTCATTCCTGTTATTTATGACATTTTCATGTCCATAGGCTGTGTGACACTGAATATTTTGAATATTTTCTTTCTCCATGTTTTCCCTTTCGCTTATGAAAATGTGTCAAACAAAACACTTGTTTGATTACAACATTGTTTTAGCCTAATTGAGTGAACTGAATAGGGTTTCTTGTGTCCTCAATATCACTTTCCTAATTTTCAAATTGTTTGTAATGTCCCTTTAAAAAAAGCGTCTTCCTTAATGGCAGGAAGTGACATAATTCTGGTGGGGAAACAGCTGCACAGGCACTAGCAATGGATTTGATGTATTCTTTGCTGCCATGGTGGGCCTATTAGCTGGTGTGTCACTGTGAAGCATTCTAACATTTTAGATAAAACTACAGACATTTACACTACAGAATACAGTTCCAAACCAGCATTAATCTCTTTTGAAAAGCTCAAAAGGTACAGCATAACAGGAATGACCCTTAAGTATTTGAAAAACATTGTTTAAAGACATTCTTTTAGCTCATTCATTTAGCTTCGCCTCATCAAAATTTAAAAGACCAAAGAAGATATACCATAGGCTACAAAAGACCCCAGGAGGAGGTCTCTTAAGAAGAAAAGACAGACCAGTTTAACTTGGAATTAGAGGCAGAAGGGTCACTTAAAGGAAATGCTCTCACACACACACAGAATATGTTACACGCATATATTCCCTGGGGCAGTGATCAGATGCTTGCAGTATTGCCTGCTCTCATTTTTTCATATAGTAAAAGAAAGAGAGGAAGCAAGAAAGAGGGGGTGATAAGGTTAGAGAGTGTATGAATAAGAGCAGAACAGAAACCAATGCGATCAAGAGTATATAGCAATATTTACTTATAACACAAACACACTCAGGATGGCAGATGCTCCTCAGAGTCTCTGTCAGGTGAAGGAAACTCAAACACAGCGGACAGAAGACAGTGAGTATCTGTTTTCTTCTGCTTCTGCAAATTCAAATGAATTTCATGCATTGCAGTGCACTTCTCATAAATCAGAAATAATTCAATCTTATTCTGTGATTACTTTTTTTTATTTTCATTCAAACATTATTTGTAGTGATGATAAAATGTTTACTTTTTCCCATTCAGTTTTACTTGTTTACTAGTTCTCTTTGTTTATTTATATATTTGGT
>JAUCMT010000154.1:11381510-11406038 GCA_032357475.1 Enteromius thamalakanensis | reverse complement strand
TCTATAAATTCCATTTCCTATTGTTTATTTATTGTTAGTTGATAAATAGCAATACGTTTTTACCTGGCATTAGTTACAGCATCTTTATTTTATATTTTATTCACATTGTTTTTTTGTTTTGTTTTTTTACATTAGCTATTAAAATTAGGGAACATGAACATATAATAATTATTCTTGTTTATTATTAAATATACTATTGTTTTCATATTTAATTTAACACATGTCAAGGTGCTGAGATGCTTTTTGATTTAGAGCAAGACCTTAAGCCTTCAAGGATACTGTCAAATAACCCTGAGAAAGAAAGAGAAATAGAGTGAGAAACAGAGAGAGATGCTGTTTTATTTGATTGCTTGTGTGTGGGTGTGATTGAGTGAGGCAAAACAAAAACTGCAGAATGTTAATTTTTTACCCTTTTCAGCCTTTCTGTGGACTTCTTCGACTTTTTTTTTATTACAAATGATGAGGCAGATTATTCCACACACACACACACACACACACTTTGTCTTTCCAAGGCTGTGGTTTCAGTACTTTTTGTAGATGTTGGATGTCAGCACAGTCATTCGCCTGGCTGCATTCGCTCTGCTTGTTTACCCTGCGGGCTTTTAACCCTGAGCGCTGTAGGAAGACTTCAGCAGAAGCCTCTCGGATACATTTTTTGCTGCAGTGACGGGCCTTCTGTCCAGATGTACTCGAGCACCCAGCAGCGCAGTGACCAAAGGGCAGCAGTTAAACATGGCTTATCGCAAGGACTCTCACTTCACTTCAGATCATTTAAATGCAACACAACAGGACATTTTGACATCACTGCAGTGGATTATTTGTGCATCTCCAAAGAACAGAGAGATGGGGAGAGAGAAGCTTCAGTTCTCTGACCTTTGGTGTCAGCTCTCATTATATCAAAAGCTTTATTTAGTCCACCCGACACCTTTGTTTTATCTCCTACACACACTTAAGCAGAAAGATTTATTGTAATTTTACCAAAAAAAAGGATAGTATAAAATGCTGCAAAACACAATTTCCACTTAATCTATGTATTAATGTTTTAATGGTTTAATATTGGCCGAATATTTACTCACCCAAGATCTGTTTGTTACAGAACTGCCGCATGATTAACATAAATAATAGACGACATATTGATTGGATTTTTTGTTGTGTTGCTTTTAGCTCGTTTTGCTGTTGTATAGTTACATGACCATTAGAGGGCGACACAGTTCCTCAGTGTAACCTACACGTGTAACCTTTAATACAGACACACGAGACGTCAAATATTTTCCACTGCAGAACATTGCAAACACAATTCCATGTAAAAATGCATAGCTCATTGCGTTTCATAATATTTATAAAACAGATATCATTCAAATAATTCAAAGCATTTCTGCATTAGCCCAAGAGCTACTTAACTTTATCAACTAATTTAGGGTTTGTGTGTGTGTTTAGTATTACACAAAGAGTGTATCATATCCCAGTAGCAGTATCTGATCTGTTTGTCCGTGATGGTGATGCACGCACACATCCATGGTGTTGCAGCTGAAAATGAGAGATGTGCTTCAAGATTAGGACTGACAGCAGAAGGCAGTTTTGGCTCCCAAACATGCCTATTTCAGCATAGTCACACATCTGATGTTAGAAAAAAAACTTCTGTTCTGAACCAATCTTCTTCTTGTTTATAGTCTCTTCGACAGAGCATTTAGTGACATTTATGTCGCTCTCCTCCCTGTCAGCGTTGTTTAGATTAATTAACATGCATCTATTAAAGCTCTTTAAACGATAAGTGGTATAATTTCACTCAAGCATCTGCCATCAGCTAATGAAACGCCTAGAGCTGTAGTGGTTTCCCTTATACAGACACAAGAGAAAAATGTAGATAGCGCTATTAAAATCATATTTTAAACTGGTCTTAAAAGAGAAAGACTTTTCCCCATTTGTTCAGGTTCAGATCCACTATGAGACTATAAAAAACAGTAAGAGGGTTGACAGTGAATAGTTGTGGTAGATAAAGATGACTCCAAAGGCAATAATGTCTGTCTGTATATTTATGAACTGATCTCTGAGTGATTCAGAAGATGTTTTAGGGTGTGATAAATCTGTGAGCTACTCCTACAATTCGGATTTATATTATAAAATAAAATATTACTGCCTGTTGTTGTGTGTTGAATTTGTTTTTGATTTTAGTGGTATTAATGGTCCACATGAAATATTTTTACTAATATATATATATATATATATATATATATATATATATATATATATGAAGAGCTCTTTTCCAAAATGCGATAAATCCATTTTAACAGTTTTCAGGATTTTTTCTTTTTTTTTTTTACAGAGACCCATACATTTTGTTAATATTCACTTTATCCTGTTAAAATGGTCTGTTGTCTTAGTCTGACCATGTTAAACAATGATTGTTAAAAGAAACAACAATATTGCCGATTATAAGCTAAATCCATCTTCTTTTTTTAAAATGCTGGTTTATGTATTTACAAAAAAACAAACAAAAAAATAAGAGAACATTCAATATATGACATCAGAGACACGGACACATACTATAAATTAAAATAAATCAAATAAATGCAAATGCATGAAATAAATAACAGCCAAACGAATTACTTCTCTGGGTGACTGCTGTACAAAAGCGCGCTCTGCAGGACACGGAGGCACCAGCGCTAGCACTTGTATTTTTTCAATGAAAAAAAAACAACCTACATATTATATAATTTTCTCTGATAAAGGTAAGAATAACGGATAATTGGGAACTTTAAGGGCCTACTTTTATTTGTGTCTACTCACAATATCAACAAAACTTTATGATAAAATCAGATGAAGACAATATGAAGCGTTTTCTGCCTTCTCGTCTTGAACAGAAGCGGTTCACACCGAAACTGTGAAAAATACATGATATATATATCTTTAAATCACCATATAAAGAAATAAAATAATAAGAAGAAGAAGAAACTCTTTTATAGGCACGTCTATGAGAATTTATTTTTTTTAATATGGAGAAGAATGCAGATATAGAATGCAGTGGTAACAATAAGGTACAATGTTTTGAGGTGAATGAGAGAGAGAGAGAGAGAGAGAGAGAGAAAGCGCAGTGAGAAAGTCCGGTGACAGTTTCTCAGCCTGACAGAAACCGGTCGCCCCAGCCTTGTGTTGACATCCCAGTGAAACCCTCAGTGGGGTTTTCTTTTTTTGTGTTTTTCTTTTTCCAGTCTGTGTTTTCTACCCTCAGGTGTCGGTCTCACTGGTTGATCCAGGCCATCAAAAGTGTTGTTAGAGTTTAAAGCACTCATTTTACAGACTGAGCACAAACAAACGCTTCAAAGCGTCGCTATGCTGGATTGTATCGGAACAAATTCTGATTGGTCGAGAGGACATATGGAGTTTAGGCTAAAAACTGATTATAGCATTTTGGGAAAAAACTGTATTTTGTCGTACATTTTAAACAAGGACATTTTCTTCAGCAGGTTTGCACACACTGCAGGATGGATTTTAGCCCACTCCTCCATACAGATCTTCTCTTTCGGGGCTGTCGCTGAGCAACACAGACTTTCAGCTCCCTTCAAAGATTTTTAATTGGATTTAGGTCTGGAGACTAGCTAGGCCACTCCAGAATCTTGATATTCTTCTTACAGAGCCACTCCTTGGTTTTCCTGGCTGTGTGCTTTGGGTCAATGTCATGTTGGAAGACCCAGCCACAACCCGTCTTTAATGCTCTGACAGAGAGAAGGAGGTTTTGCCTAATATGTCACAATAAATGGCCCCATTCATCCTCTCTTTAATACAGTGCAGTCGTCCTGTCCCCTATGTAGAAAAACACCCCCAGAGCATGATGCCTCCAGCCCCATGCTTCACTGTAGGTATGGTATTATTGGGGTGATACTCATCATTCTTCTTCCTCCAAACATGGCAAATGGAGTTAAGACCAAAAGGCACTACTTTGGTCTCATCTGACCACAGGACTTTCTCCCAGAACTCTTCAGGATCATCCAGATGGTCCCTGGCAAACTTTATATGGGCCTGGACATGTGCTGACTTCAGCAGGGGAACCTTCCGTGCGATACAAGATTTTAAACCATGACGTCTAAGTGTATTATTGATAGTAGCCTTGGAAACAATGGTCCCAGCTCTCTTCACAGCATCGACCAGCTCCTCCCGTGTAGTTCTGGGCTGATTATTCACCATTGCTCCAACAGTTGTTCTTTTTTCACCAAGCCCTTTCCAGCTTTGCGAAGGTCTACAATTTTGTCTCTTGTGACTTTTGACAGTTCTTTGGTTTTGCCCATATTGCTACTTAGACTTTGGCTGATTGTGGGGTGTATAGGTGTCTTTATGACAGCTAATGACCTCAACTCGAATGTAGCAGGACTGTTTAAAAGCAAAATAACAGGTTTGAGGGTCAAAAATCTGGCTGAAAAGCAAGTGATCAAATACTTATTTGGCACAGTAATTCGCAAATAACTTATTAAAAAATCATGCAATGTGATTTCTGGATTTTTCTTTTTTAGATTCTGTGTCTCAAAGTGGAAATGCACCTATGCTGAAAATTGTAGACCCCTCCATGATTTCTAAAAAACAAAACTAGCAAAATCACAGAGCAATCAAATATTTATTTACCTCACTGTATATATTTATATACATATACTGATTCTGAATCTTTGGTAATTCACATTTTGTGTTCCACTTAAAGTCTTAACAAAATGAGACTCTGAATAATGACAGATTTTTTTTAATTATTTTTTTATTTTATTTTATTTTAATTTTTTTGGAAAGAACTGTCCCTTTAAGCATTCACAATCTCATTGTGACAAGGAGATTTTTCTATTGGCTTAGATGCGCTGCTCATTAAAGCGTAACTTAATTTAAAACTCATTAAATTAAACAGAAATTAAATCCTAATTAACTTCAACTCAGTCTAAATGGAAAACAGTGATCACTCAGGGACTGTCAGTGTTAATACCGCACTTCATTATATTATGGCTGCTCTTTATCAGCTATATACAGCATGCTATACCTGTGTATAAATGTACATGTATGCGTGTTCTCATGCAGAGAGTCAGCTTCCTTTGTATGGGTGGAGAAAGAATCTGGAAGATGAGAAGCAGGCATCACTGCTTATCAAAAGAGAGGCACTTCAGAGAGCCATGACACTCATGACGCACCTGCAGCTCAATGCACAGGTACAGACAATCATGTTCCTTCATGTCAGTTCCATATACAGTATTATATACAAACTTCTGCTTTTTTAATTAAAAGCAATGACAGCAGAAATTCATAATTTACAAATATTACAAAAGATTTACATATGACATAAAATTCTGTCATTACTATTGTAGAATTATCTTTTTAGATAAATAATATCCCCACAAAATGCGGAGGAGACTGTTGTGTTGGTCAGTGTGAAAGTGTTCCAGTATAGGTGTGAGTATGTGTGTGGTTGGACAGACAATTTTCCTATCCCATCTGCTCCTCCTGGCGGAATCAAACCCTGATGAGCCGAAACCTCCCCCCTTTCCCAGACCAGAGATCCATCAGCCAACCTGCCACTCAAGGCCTGGAGGGGGGGGCTAGAAATGATAATGTTGCTGCCATCTTCCTGTCTTACTCTTGCCATTTTTAATAACCCGAAGCGGACGCTCACATCTCATGCCATTCCCTCACATATAAACACATTTATTTCGAGTGAGCTTTTAATAGGGTTACAAGGTTTATCGTAACTTGATGATTAAAAACCTTGTCTATTCAAGCCTCGCGCAACACATTAATGACCCTCAGGACAAATCAGGGCTAGACAGGACCTAGAGGGGTCCAGACTAATCTCACCAGTGAGTCCCTGGGGGACTGAGAGGGTCTGCAAGAGTCAATTTGCTATTCCTCATCAAGCCTAACCCACCACGCACACACACAGACACTGGTCAGTTTGCTCAGGCCCAGCTGGTTCAAAGAGGGCACATGTCACAAATGACTAACGTATCCCATAATGCCATCTGCTTCCGATATCCCAGAAGGCTTCCAACCAATCAGAAACACATGGTCACCAAAGAAACACCTGACTGACACCGGCTGTTACCATGGTGATGAGCCCAGCTCGGATGAGCGCTTTAAACTCCACAACAAAGTGTTTTAGTGGTCGCATGCATATGTGTGAGGTTTGTGTTTAAGAGTTAGTTTGGGATAGGACAAGATGCTTAGTAAGTGTCTCAATAGGTGTGTGTGCGTGAGGGTCTGGCTGGGCTATTGTGTCTGGATGTGCAAGAGCTACATTAATTGTCTCTCCTCTCCTCATTTTCCTGCTCAGCAGAGCGGAGAGAGAGACGGAGAGAAAGGGAGAGGGCAAAGGACAAGGGAGAGGAAGATTTAGAGGGGCATAAAGAGAAGAAGACAAAGAAAACCAGAGGAGATTAGACAAAAAGTGTAAATAAGAAAAATGGAATCTCATTCTTTTTCTTAAATCTCATTACAGCAAAGCCAGAAAGTTGTAATTAAAATTAGCATGATGAAAAACTCAGTTTCTTAGTCTGGATCCTTCATATCTATAAAATTGCTGCTGGATGCGAGATTCTGAAGGCTCTGGCTCTGGGATTTGAAAGTGTTTAAAGGGATAGTTACCTCAAAAATGAACATTTTGTTATCATAGTTCCAACCTTGACTTTCTGTGGAACACCACAGATATTTGCATTTTTCTTCAGAATACTTACTTTTGTGTTGCTGAGAATTAATAAAGGCTTAGAGGTTTGGAACGACATAATGGTTAGTAAATGAAGACAGAATGTTCATTATTTGGTGAACTGTTCCTTTAAGTGTTGCAAATGCTCAAGTACTGAAGAGGTCAATGGAAACAGTCCCTCCACAAGGGATTTTCGGTGCTGTTTGTGACTGACAATAAACACATTGAGGGAGACAGCTGAATGTCACGCTCGCACACCACTCTGACAGCAGCCTGGAGGAAGTGATGTCATAAAGTGAGGGATGTGTTGTCATCCTCTCTAGAATACAAGTTGAATGCATGCGCTGTATTTCACACAGCATGTTGCTCACATGCAGTTACATTTTCTGCTTGATTTATGAATTCATCCATGTCTGTAGCAGTTGCATACAGCTGATGGTCAGCATTATGCATCCTGAGAGGGGTGAGAGTTGGCCAGGAGTAGGGGACTAAACCCAGACAAAAACTGACTCATTGCTTATACTGAATATCACACAGTATGCTTGCTACTCAATAAAACACATTAAGATGCAAACACATTTTGGCAAATAAAGGTCCATTGTCCATAGTCAATAGAGTAGTGATGCATGAAGCATAGCTCACACAATGTCACTTTCAAAGCAAAGCTGTTGTAAAATAGTAAGAACAGTACAGACATTATATAATCAAGGTAACAAGAACAAGGCCGATTCAATGGAAGCTATGTTTAAACATCAGCCTTTCATTAAAAGTAGGTAATATTTAACAGGCATCCCTGTACAGAGAGTGATGTATGTTAAGAGGACGTTGGTTTCTGAGTGTGATCAATAATAAGCAAAGAGTTTATTTAGCATTACAACATACACAATTAACATGAAAGAGGGAATGAGCTGATGATCTATTGTGATTCTACCCAGATATGACAGGACTGATCACAGTCAGAAAACTTATATGAAAGTGAAATAATTTTGTATATACAGAGGAATGAAGAACAGAAAGTAAAGTAAGGGGATTTTTAAAATGAGTCCTTTATTTTCTTGGCCCTGCTTCACAATAAAAGCTCTCTCTCTTTCTCACACACACACATTCATGCCATTCTCCCAAAACCACACTATTCTGCCAACTCAGAGATGATTACAGTGAAGAATTTGAGTGGGTACATTAAAATCACACATACTATACGCTTTTTCTCTTCCTGTCACACACATACTGTAGCCTTTGAATGTGTCAAAATGATCTATTCTCCCTCATAGATTTAGTCTATTAGTTCATAGCTTGACAAAAAAACAACAACAACAGTTCCACTTCAAATGAGGAAAACTTTTGTTTTAATATATTTACGAAGGAATTTTCAAAATGTGGCCTTCAGAAGAAAAACATAAACATGCACACAGAAATACACACACAGTAGAACAGACCTAGCCTATATTAAAAAAAATAAATTGAATTAAAATAATATATCAAAGTTGATACTGCAACAGTAAATTACTGATTTGTGAACTAAAAGAAAAATGAATGAAAAAGCAAATTTTTTCTTTCAGTTGTAGCTTTCTTTATTAAATATAAAATAATTTACTTATTCATTCATTTATTCCCTTTAAAATAAAGTTTTTAAATGAATGCGTTTAAAATACAAATGGCACGTTCCTTTCGACATGTGCCCTCCTCTTTTCTTTCTCTGATGGTACAGTCCGTTTAAAGAGCCGCTCTGAGTCTCTCGTGCGTTTAACTCTCTCCACGAGAGCAGACGACCGAAAGAATCGTTTAGTGAAGCACGCTGTTTTACCCTCTCTTCTCTCACTGTCTGTCTTTCTTTCTGACAGCCACATCCGAACATTAGTCAGTATGGGACTCTAAATATCTTTTCTCAACTTGTGGATTTTGGGGGATTTTTTTGCTCATTTAGAATAGAGGACACTGACAGAATGGGATTTTAGTGCGCTTATGATGCAGCAGGCGATATGACTCGCTCCGTGGGTTCCGTGGATTCTCCCCGCAGGCGAAGATCCGGAGAATGATGGACGAGAACAAGCAGCTCGCGCAGCGGATCGATGGCGCGATCCAGTGCGCGAAGCAGGAGGTGGAGAACCTGCGCGCGGAGCTGACAGCCACCGGCCACAGACTGGCGGAACTCGGCGAGCTGGAAGAACCGGGCGAACCGCAGGAACACCAGCAGCAACAACAGAACCATCACGGTAAGGAACCGCACCTGTGAGTCGGTGACCGCTCATATCACTTACCTGTGTGACCTTCTAGTGAATGGCAGTATAGAAACAAACTCTTCCTCCTAATCATTCTAGTGGGTTAGTAAGGTGACTTTTTGTCTTTTTTAGGCTACACAGCTGGTGTTTCAGGACAGTTTTTAGTATGTTTTTGAGTGACCATATCAGAATGATCGTGTTAAGAAAAATAGTGATTTTGTTCATCAGAATTCTTTATATCAGTATCAGTAATTAACTTTTTGTTATTGTGTAAGACACATTTCCCCCAGAGAAGCATTTTACTTTTTTGATGCCATTTTTTTCTAACAACAGTTATAAAATATTACATAACCAATACCAAAAATTACCAAATCTAGCCCCAATGTTGTAAACATCTCTGTATTTTTCTCACTTTTGGATCTTTCCCTTGAATAAATAAGGCTAAATCCACAAGAGAAACCGTTTTACTGACAACCCAAGTAATGCTATCAAGCACAGCTCGTGTTTCAGGAAATGGCCCTTCATTTTATTTTCCATTAATGCCGTCAGGCTAAGTGTACCACACTATAGAAAGGCTCTCCTGCTGTTCTGTGTGCTGTTGTAGCCACCATTGATTGATTGGTCAGTCTCGTGATTGTCTCTAAGCTGTGTGGTGTAGCTTCTGCTTGAGTCTCTTGGGTGATCAGAGTGAGTCTCTGCTTCTGATCCACCTGCGCTCACTGGGTGGAGTGGACATCCTGGGTTGGTTTGGGTCATAACATTTAACAGATGCTTTTTATCCAAAGCAACCCACTGTATTCCAGAGCCGCCCTGGGGTTGTATTTCTTGCTTAAGGGCACGATGATGAATCATGATTGTGATTTCCATAATTACTGAACAATCTCGGATAATTACTGATGAACTAGATGTGCCCTGAAGTGACAGTGAGTCTTTGCTTCATCTTCGAAACATGCCACCAATTTACACTTCTATTCTTAGAGAATCAAGGTTAGTTTATGAGCGTCTTTGATTAGCACAAATCCAACTTGCACTGTAAAAACATTATGTGGTAAAAACCTGTTAATTGACTAACTGTAAATTGCTTGTAAATGGTTTGATTATCACTTCAATAATTTTATAGTAAAATACTCTCAAATTTGTGTTTTTTGCAAGTAATAACTATACATTTCTGCATATATTATGATGCAAAACAACAAAATGTACATTAGTCCCATTAGTAACCTGAATGACATAATATTATATTAAAAGATGGTTATAAGTTGTGAAATATACAGGACCAATATACATTACCAGGAATATTTTTACTGTTTTTTATTTTGTTTGTTTGTTTTTTTACATTGAATGTCTGGCAACCACAGCTGCTGTATTTTTGGTTCAATTTAACAGAATATATTTTAGTGTTCTCTTATTATAGGGATACTTGTTCATTTGGTATATTTCTATCTAAACTGTATATTTGACCTTTGTGTATGCCAAAAAATTATTATCTGTTTATTTATTTATTTATTTAATAAGCCATCATGTAACACGTGCAAAGTCAGTCAGTTGCAAAACAAACCCTTCAGAATAAATATTACAGAATGTATCATATGTGATGATGCCGACTAACTGTACATTACGCATTACATTAATTTCTGACATCTTATAAAAGCATATAAAAAAGAACAGAAATCTTTCCATTCCTCATTGTTTCTCAGTAGAAATCCGTCTCATAACTGCAGATGAATCCTGACACTCAGAGGATCACTGTGAGGCTCTTGCCTGCAGCTCTCTCTTATTTCATTCAGCACTTCATTGAGAGCTCAGCAGATTGCGATCTTGTGTCTAATGTCCCACATCCACTCCAGGAAAGGCACTTTTCGGCCTTGAGTTTGGCTTGCCAAGTCACTTGATGCAATTTATTTATGCGTTCATTTATGCTTTTGGCAGGCACTTTTCTCCAAAGCGGTTTAGAAAGCGTTCAGGCAGTATATTTTATCATTGCATGTATTCCCATGGTATCAAACCTATGACCTTGATGTTGCCAGCGCCAGTTAAGCTACACTATTTCATTATTTTTTTTTAGCTAATCAGGGACTTTGTTGTTGCATTTTGCCACATGTCTGAATGCAGAATTTGTGTATTTACAAAATAATGACTTATCAACATGGAAAATCACACGGACACATGCGCCCAGACATGGACCTGTCGGTGTAAATGAGAACAGTGCTTATTTATCTCTTGGAAGAGAGAGTAGCAGTGCAGATGGCCCTACAAAGACCTGCTGCTAATGAATGAGACACTAAACGCATACAAATAAACACGCGCACACACACAGTCATGTCTGCTTGTAGCTAATATCCCAATTATGGCATTGTATCTACATTAACTATGGGGTTTTATGGGATTCTGAGTTATTTTATTTGCTTAAAGAGGATGTTTATGTAACGTTTCCACACTATAGACAGTAGAGAATGTGTCTAAGTGCACTTGGCCATATATCTGACTTATTCAATATTGATGTTTCTAAATTGCCTTAATGGCTTGGCTGCGTAATTGTTTTGATGTAACAGCTGGTGGCTGCCACACGCATAAAAAAAACTGGTTATTTCTGTTTATGGGAATTATATTTGCTTATGTACGTTTGAGAATGAGCTAATTAGTTATGATAAATCACCAACCAAGAAATTGAAAGTAAACCTTGAGAGACAATGCCAACAGAAGGTTGGCTCCATACAGGTGAGCTTGTGTTCGTCTTGGATTATGTCATAGGGGCTGTTCAAGTTCGAATTCCCTATCTATCTGTCTCTAGGCAGCAGTGTGGGTTGCTAGGCAATCTTCTCTCATTATGACATCACAAAGGGGAGGACTGATAATAGCAGCTAAAAGCTTTTCTCCTCTCTCTCCATATACGCTCAGACACACTCCAGCTGATCAATGCTTTTAGTTTATCTTACTGACATTAATGAGCCATTAAGCGGGTCATTAGCTCAGATTTCGATTATGTTGCGTTGTGTAAAAGTGATTATATTTTTATAAGGGTGTTTGTCCATGTGCTTGTCTATCTGTTATTAAAATGCTAAATAAATCCAGTCGTTTGTATCTCCGCAATAGACAGGTGTTATGTATATGTGTGAGTATGCTGTGATTGGAGCCGGCTGAAAGCAGCCCTGATCCTAAACCCTCAGATGTGTGAACTGCCTAATTTAAATGCAAGGCAAAAGAAGAAACATCTCAACATATATCCACATCAAGCCTCTGGATTGAAGCAGTCAAGAGCTCCACTCACTCATAAAGACCATTTCCACGCTTGGATCAAAAAGAATCACCATAATTTAAGATGTAAGGCTTTAAATGGCACTAAAGCAGCATTAAAGGTCAGGCTAAATCACCACCATCAAGTTAGAGACAGTTCCGGGCTCAGTTTTAATGTAATATTATTAGACATATGAGTAGGATGTGCTCTCAACTAATCCATGATACCTAATTCGCTCACTTTATTTGATCCTCCTGATGGTGCTGCTGACGGATGTTTCACCTGGGCTGTGATTCCGGCTCCTTTCTTGGAAATGATGGTAATTTAAAGTGAAGATGAAACGGAAGTATCAAGAAATCTTTACATCCGAATGTAAATGGATTATTGGAAAAGAAATAATGCAGCACATCGGTTGCTAAGATGTGGCTGTTGCATTTAAAATTGTAGATATAAATCCAAGGTGGGTTTTTAGTGGTCTGAATTATTACACATTTCCTGGAGTTATTAAAAATGTACACATAAAGAGATTTTTACAGATTTGTTGTTCACATGCATTTAGAAAATAAAACGAGTGTCTTTTTTTCATTCTGACTTTAACCTTTATTCTCTTTTTTTTTACTGAAAACGTTGCCTTACTCCATTTTCTGATGATGTGGAGTCAATCTTGTTGATGTTCACTCCCTTTTACCTCACCAATGATTGTGACTCACTTATTTCCATGCACATAGTCTGATTATAAGTGTGCTTAAGACAGTATGACTGACTGACTCGCTCCTTCATAGCTTTAAAAAAAAAAAACTTTATTATTAAATAATCAGCAAAAAATTGCCCTCCCATTATTGACCAGACCAGTGTGAATTAGTGTTTTGTAGTGCTTTTTGCTATAGCTGGCTGTTTTGCAGGATAGTCATAGACCATTTGTGACGTTTCAGGCTGATTCATGATTTCAAAGGGCAGATTTGCTGCTGATTTCATGATTAGTGAAAAAATTGTTAGACAGATGAATCATCCATTTTTCAAGAACTCGTATCGGTCAACAAGTACCTAGAATACTATTGCTTGTTGCTGGTTTGACATGAACACTCTGCATTATAGAACACTTACTCCCAGTTTCACAGACGAGGCTTAAGCTAGTCCCAGACTAAATTGCATGTTTGAGCTGTCTGAGATGAAAATATCTTGCTCTGACATATCTTAAAACATGGAAGCATGTCATTGTTCTGTGCACACCTGTAATATTTCCTTATAAGGTATTTTGTAAAAGTTGCTTAAATATCTTAATTTAACTAATGCCTAGTATTGGATTAAGCTAAGCCCAGTTTGTGAAACTGGGCCATAGAATCTGTTGTTTTTAGAGATGGATTTTGCAAAGGCTACAGTCTGTCATGAAACCTTAAATTGAGAAAATTTGATCTTTTGCTGCAGCACACTCTGCCGTAGGCATCCATTAAGCAATGAGAATCTCAGACATGCAGGTCCACTTCCATTTTTTCCCCCCCTTTTTCTCTTATCTTTCTCTCTCCTTGCCTCAGTTTTCGCTCTTCCTTTCTTTTTTTCCCTTTTTTTTCTACAGGTAGCCTGATGCATGCTGAACTGTTGACCGCTGTAGTCATAAATCTTTACTGCTGTGTTGGTGATATGTTTGGCTATCACTGTTCTGAAGGTGTTCAGGTCACCTGACAGCTGCACGTCCTACTGCTGCTCCAATGCCCTTGATTGAAGCTATTTACTCCTCAAGAGCATTATAGTTCATCTGATCTTTGTATGAGTCACTTTGCAGGAACGTGTGTGGCTGTATTTAAACATAATAAATCATGAATGTACTCAAAACCCCAAAATAGTTATTTCCACACCTGCCAAGCATTAATTAAGAATGTACCACTCATGAATGTTATTTTAAATGTGCCATGAATCCGTGTTAGGCATTACATTAACAGAAAAACTGATTTTTGTGAAGAAAAAAAAATGATAGGTTACTGTTAACATGCTATATCACCTAATGTAACCAAATGTATTAACAAAAGTAATATCAAATAAGAGCTAACCCAACTATTGGGTAAACTTTAAAATTGCATTTAATTTACGTTGTAATCATAATTTGTTTTAAAGGGGTCATACGGTGGTACATGCACTTTTTCAAGCTGTACGGACTGAAGTGTGTGTACACAACCATCCTACAATGATAAAGATCCACAAGAATTTTTATTAAATTAAAAGAAGAATAAGTTGCCCCTTCTAAAATCAAGCCATTCTCAAATGCATGTGGGGTGTGATGTCACACCGGCAGAGGCCACTCCCACAATATTTGATTGACAGCCGCGTGTCACACAGACTGAACTGTTGTCTTACCTCAGACCCGCCCTGAGTGACCCGCCATCAGACCGAGACACAGAGACAAGCAAGACTCCTATAAGATTGAGGTGTTTTGTTGTTGAATGTATTAATGAACATAGCAGAAGTCATTTACCCCCGACATCTGAGAGACTGAAGACGCGGAGGATTAACGTTATGTTTGGTTCTGAAAGGAAACGCCCCCTTGATCAACCAAAATGCGTATATGTTCGCGCAAATCATTCATGATCCTGCCTCACCTACAGAAGCAGTGAGTATAATGTCTTTTAAAAAATCTTTGCAAAGTGCCTTTCCTTATAATGTGCTAATACGGCTAAAAAAACATCTTCCGAGAGCGCCTCGGAAAAGAGGGGCGGAGTCAGTGGAGCTCCTGAAGATTTAAAGGGGAAGTACACAGAACAGATTGATCTCTAAAAAGCTGTTTATGACAGGGTAAAATGAGCTTCTTCTTTTTTTTACACTATCTGAGAAATTTTAAAGTAATCTATATTACAAACTTTCAATTAATATCCTAAAGAATCATATTAGCTTGTGGAAAATTGCCTTTGTATGACCACTTTAACAGAAATAAGCTGTTTGTATTTTACTGCCACTAGTGTTAATTTAAAATAGAAATGGCAGTCAATAAGTTTTTGTAGTTCAGAAAAAAAGTACCATATTTTACCAATGAGCTGATACTGGGCAAAATTGTTTTTCTTTTGATTTAATTAAAAAAATAGATCCAAGAAGGGCAGACTAACGGTCTAACACTTCTATATTTATGTGCAGCTTTTAATAAATGTACTATTCAGTCGGCCTCAAAGCGTTTTTCATTTCCACTTGCATTCTTTGCTTGTCGAGTGTTAATTTTGAATCCCTTATGCAGCACATCCTTAACTGACTTCTCATTTATCACAGTTACAGTATAACACATTGGGTTGAATCTCTGCAAAAGTGTGTGTGTTTGTGTGTGTGTGGGTGAAAGTGTAAAGGGGCAGTCTGCACAACCTTTGCACAGCGTAGCTTAAAACTTCTCAATGAACTCACTTCACTCTTATGGTCTCTCTCTCTCTCTCTCTCTCTCTCTCTCACACACACACCTCAGAGAGTGTCATATTCCACCTGCTCTGTTAGTATGGAAGATCTAGAGGAGCTGACTGGACAGTTTTGCCTCTCACTCTCTCTCTCTTTCCCTTCTGTAGGGCTACAAAACGGAAGAAAAAAGTGAGTAGCTTCTTTGTGAGAAAGAGCAAATGCATTTGTTGTCATTCACACTGTGACAGTCACTAACCCGTGGAGTTTTGAGTTTTGCTCTTTGGTATGTAATGTGATCAGCCATGTTTGAATGTGCAGCCATATTTAAAGGTTTATGTGACTTGTGCTAGGGTTTCAGTTCAAGTATTTTGCTTTGTTGTAAAAGAATGGAGTTGTGGTTGTTTTATAGTATGTAGCATAGTACTTGGGTTACAGTTTTGAGCATCTATGTGTGATTATATGTAGTTTTGAGTATTACATTTGTGGATCATTTTTAAAGCAGATCATCACAGTATGTTAAGAAGCAGATGAATCATAAACATTTTGTGTTAACGTTTGAGTTGTGAGGGCATAGTTTGTATGTGTTGGTGTTTGCCAGTGTTCACTATAATGTTAAACACAGATGTCAAGAGTGAGCTTATATCTGTTTACTGTTTGGCATCAGAACGACTGGATGGGGTTACCAGCCAGAAAGAGAGAGAGAGAGAGAGAGAGAAAGTGTGTGTGTGTGTGTGTGTGTGTGTTTGCTATTTGCAGCACTCAAAGATGATATGCTTCTGAAATAAACCCTGTACCCTGCCTACCAATGAGGTTTGGGAGGTTACAGCTAGATGTCAAATTGTTTCTGTAGAAACTGGAATTACTTTAGTAAGGGTTTTATGTGCATCTTGGATCACAGACATTATTCTCTGCATTTGCAGACTTGAATTTAAACCCAATTTCTTATTTGATGTCTTGGACCAAAATCAGTTTTCCAATATTTAGGCTGTTAAACCAGAGGTGTTTATCATTGCCGTGCCATCTGGACATTATTTTACTGGGATTCATGATGGAAAAAGCTTGTGCATGCTGATCAAGGAGAAGATTTGGGCTGGGAGAGTTGTGGCATTATAGCTAGGAGTTTAAAAAGGCTTTATTTAAAAGCACTGACAGTTTTCACGGTGGTCTCTCTACACTTTAAAATCAGCAGCACATTCACATTCAGGACATAGCCGTTTGATGAAGGCCTGAAGAGACGCCTGTGAGAGCAACATTGATCGCTTGTCATTCAGGGAGAGTACAAGAACATCAGCACAGCTTCAGCTGATCACTTTCAACAGAAGCGTTATTAACTTGTTTGTGTCCCATGAACATCTCATTCAGTGCATGGGTTTAATTTGGCACTTCCAAGCTTTTTTCTTTCTCATAATTTGCATTAACAATCTCTCAAAGTCTCGAGTCTCGTAAGTGGTGCATTCAAATTTAACAGTAATGAATAACGTCGTGGTAAGAACTAAATGGGAATGGTGTCGTGATTCGTCATTTCAGAAATCCCAGCATGATGCATAACATTTTATTTTATATAAATAAGCCTAATTTTGTTTTTAAGTCTTTATCAATAATGTAAATTATTGGTGTATTACAGGGTGTTTTGTGTTACATATTGCATTATTTTAGTGCCATGCGTTGGTGTTTTTTCTTTAGCTCTATTCAGATGCAAATTTTTTCTCATGTCAACGTCTATTAAAAATAGATCTGTGAGATTCATATGGCAATTTATTCACAGTGGATAAGTGAGTGTTGTGTTAATAAAGACCTGGGAACACACTGCTCACGTGGCATTATCATGATTGTCTCCCATAAAAAAAAAAAAAATATATATATATATATATATATATATATATAAATGTATAAATGTATTTTAAATAATGCTAATGTATTATTTCAAGTTTATTTTAAAATAATGCGTTTTATTATTTGACTATTTAATCTCCTAATTTATTTATTTTTAAAATTATTTTTGACATAACAAATTAGAAATTAGACATAACAGAAGAACAAAAAACGAGACGTACACCAAAACCAAAGCCAAACAATTTGTTTTATATAAATCGTATACCTGCTGCTGTGTTTAAAGTGTTTGTACGTTTCTTCTCTTTCTGCTTCTATTTGATGTGGTGGAGCAGTTATGAAATATTGTTCTTGTAAATTCTTTCCCAGAATTTTAGAAAAAAATATACATGCAAATAACAGCTTAAGTACAACATTATTTTATTGTGATCAATGAGGATTTAAACATTGATTTTTAAATCTGTTTCTTCTGTAAAGATTTGCACAACAATTAAATTACCACATGACTTTGGTGTTTGTCAAAGCCAGGGATTTTTACATGATAAATTATACATCTACTTTCCTCTGAAAAAACTCTTCCCAATGCTGTTCGAAAAGGGCTTTTGTGTATTACCCTGTCTGCAATATAATTTTTTAGGCCTATTAAATTAGAGGTGACCTCTAATTCAATGAATTATGGCTTTTTACCACACATACAGTGCCCTCCACTAATATTGGGATCTTGGTAAATCTGAGCAAAGGCTGTGAAAATAAATCTGCATTGTTTATCCTTTTGATCTTTCATTTAAAAAATTCCCAAAACTCCAACCTATTATTGAAGTAAAACAACATGAAAATACATGTTGGCCACAATTATTGGCACCCAATTATTGGTATCTCCTTTTCCCAAGATAACAGCTCTTGAGTTTTCTCCTGTAATGCCTGAAGAGTTTAGAGAACACCTGATAAGAGAAAAGAGACCACTTCTTCATCCAGAATCATTCCAGACCCTTTAGATTAACAGCTTCATGTTGGTTCTCCTCTTTAGTCCACCTCACTCAGGGTTCAGGACTGAGACAGCCATGGCAAAAGCTTCATTTTTTGTTCTGTGACTAATTCTTGTGTTTATTTTGATTATTGTCCCAATGGAAGACCCAACCATGGCCCATTAAATTTCTAACAAAGTCAGTGAATTATTTATATTTATCTGTTGGTATTTGATAGAATCCCTGATGTCCAGGACCTCCAGCTGAAATATAGACCCACAACATCAAAAACACAGCAGTATATTTCATTGTACTCATGGAGTACTTTATATTCCTGTGTTCACCAAACTCATCTTAAGTGTTTGCTACTAAAAAGCTAATTTGTAGTCACATTTGTAGTTCCAGTCCTGTTTGACAACTGAACATGCTGGAGATTGTTTTTGGATGAGCGAGGAGAATTTTTGTTAAATCCTCCTGAACAACATGTGCTGATGTAGGGGCTGTTTGACTATTTTTTGAAAGTTTTTCTGACCCTGAGACTCAGCTGTTTTCTGCAATTCTCCAGCTGTGATCCTTGAAGAGTCTTCTTTAGACACTCAAACTCTACTCCTCACCGTGTATTAGGAGGATATAGACACACGTCCTCTTCCGGCAACTTTGTAACATTTTATGTTGTTAGGAAATTGTTCATTATTTCCCTGATGGTGGAAATGGAAATGTTCACTGCTCTAGCTCTTTTCTTAAAGCCACTTCACTCATTTGTGAAGCTTAATTGTCTTTTGCAGCATATAAGAAATCTATTCTTTGGTTTTTCTCATTGTTTTCACAAAAAGCACATTTCAATGCTTCAAGTAGACTGGTATGTAAACATTATGTTTGTAAAATATACATACATTATATACATTACCTTACATAAAAATACAAAGCAAAACCTGAAACATTGTTATCATATATTGATTTTATGGTGAATTTATAGAAAACTCAGTTGCTGTTTTGTTTTTTTGCTTTGTTTTTTTTTGTTTTTTATCCACAAATTTAACACATTTTTATTTTCATTTTTTAAATTGTGTATTAGTTGCTGGCCTCTCCGATGCCTGAAACGGGTGTAAGAGTTTTGGGCGCTGTTACCTTGGCATCAGTTGCTTAGCAACCTCTTGTCATGTCCTGACTCGGCTCCAGACGTTCTGTCAAAGACACACAGGAGTTTTGAGCCCTGAATGAGACATTTCAAACTTCATATCCTCACAAAGCACACAAAAGCGATGCTAAATCTGGTTGGTGAACCGATTGTATTTAGCCTCTTTCTAATCATCCCCATGATTTACTATGTGAATTTATGTGCTTAAGAGGATGTCCCTTTAAGGATTTACAAGAACAGCAAGAACAAAAAGGTCCATATTCTGTATTTAAAATGCCTTAGCTGTGTTTGAAGTTTTGACAAAGACATTTTTCTCCTGCTGCATTTTGTTCTTAGTTAGAAATGTCATTCCTCCCCCTAACTCTCTTTTATCTTGTTTTTGTCTCCCTGTCTGGGAAACAACACATTTCATCCATTCAACATTGATCTGTTAAACTCAGCATGCAAAAGAGACTCAGAGACAGGACACATTTTTCACTCAAATTGCATAGCTGAGAACATCATTTGTACCAAAAACATTGTATCAAATTAGAAAAAGAAGCGTTTTCTCCCTAGTGGTCTCAGACTTTAACACCTCTTGGTCTGATATAATGCTTTCACAGCTAAAGGCTTGGAGAAATCCTGAAGACAGAATGATAAAAAAGGAAACTAGACATCTTAGCACTTAGCACTTTAGTGATTTTATGTCGCTCGCATTCACAAAATCAATACTTTTCAAGTGCATGTGTACATGAGCGTAAGCGTTTTAAGAAGGATCCTATCACACTCATCTAAAGGATGCTGATCTTTGGCACCTGCTGAACAGGTTCTCCGTCTGTGCTGAAATTAAAATTGAGTGATGGGTGATCAGAGGACACAAGTGAAAACATCTTCACTGAGAGAGGGAGAATAAAGCCAGTGATTTAGTTTCAAAAGATTACACTCAGATTAATTGGGTAAAAAAGCTTTCTAAGCATTGAAATCTATCATGAAGACGTTATGAGAAGCATCCAGTGGCTGAGCCTCTATTCTGGCATTGATTTGTGTGTTAAATGCTTCCAGTTCCTTCTGCAGTGAATGGTGTGATATTTCAGCCGGATCAAAGGTGAGATATACTGCTGCTGCTGCTTCTACCAGAGGTCGTTCAAGCTGAACTGTAGACATTTATTTCACTAAAACGTGAATTTCCAACCATGTGAGGCAAGCGTGGTTAAACCAGAAGCGTGAATCTTGCTCGCACACATAATGTTTCGTAAATTCTAATGTTATCTGTCTGTGTGTTTCTCTTTCAGATGCATCTGTGCAAAGACAGAAAGCTTTGACAGAGCTTGGTCACAAAGGTGACGCTGTTCTTCAGGAGACGTCATTAGATAAAGGTAAGAATAGTGTAAATGCTGAAACGCATGTAAGGAAGGCCAGATAAGCACAAATGCGCTAAACTAGTGGAATGAAAATCTGTGTGCGTGTCAGTTTGAAAATCAGAGTGATCTATGAGGTTTCGCCTGAGAGATAGAGAGTGGCGAATTTTTCTGAGCAGGAACATGAACAAACACACACACTCAACATCAGGCTGCACATTAAAATGGATGGAGGTCTTCGCAAAATCATAAGCTCCAATATTGCCTGATTGGATACATATTTTTTACAATACTGATTTTTTTTCTTCTCGTTTTTCTTTCTTTTTATTACAAAAACACAGTAAAAATGTTAAATATTATTTTGTTTTAAATGACTGCTTTGTTTTAATATATACATTTATATATATAATATAAAATGCTATTTATTCCACTGATGATGTAGCTGAATATTCAGTCTTCAGTGATCCTTCAGAAATAATTCTAATATGTTATTTTGCCACATTTCGTCTTCTTTTACTTCTTCTTTATTATTCTGATTAAGGTTAAAACTATAATAGATATTTTCAGAATTTTTGTATAAATAGAAAGTGCAGTAAATTTAAAAGAATGGCATTTCTTTATAATAAAAACCCAACTTTTAAAAGTAGTGCATATTTACTAGAAAAGCTATTTGCTTGTTACTCCTTCGCAGGAATGCACGCTTCTGTGGAACAACTGGTTACTGGAATTGTGAGCTGTGAGATTTTTTTTCTAGTAATTTCATCATTGTCTATACAACTTTTATGAGAACTGCTGTGCATTTGAATGCCGGTTTGTTTTCTCAGGAGCTTGTTTGTTTTTTTGAAGGGGTTAGAGGGACTTTTTTGCCTTTATTTTAACATGACAGTGTAAAAGTACATGACATGACCCAGATTGAACCAGATTCCCTGTGAGCTGCCAACCCTTCTACATCCAGAGCGCGGCACAGCTCCGATGCCTTGTTATTGTTGTGTTTTCGCTTTACAGCACGTAAAATGAACTAAAAAGTGTGGTTAGCGACTATGCCTATTTAAATGGTTCTTGGCCAGAATAAGATGCAGTGTTGACCAGGCATTATGCTAGTGGTCCAGTCTGGCTATGCAAGACTGCACACGTTCACTCTCTGCTGAACATGTCAGCAGCCCTTCATCCTCTATGCCGTTAGTTATTTTCCTTTTTCTATCATACACAGAGAGAATAAAGAGAGGTAGAGAGGCTCCATATTATATTACAGTGTTTCTTGGCCTGACTGCAGATTGACTCTTGGAGGCTCATTTGATTCAGGTTCTCTGATCACTGGCTTTTATGAATCAAAGGTTATAAATTCAGTTGATTTACTGTATCATCTCCACAGAGGGATTGACTGTGGCTGCAGTTTTTAAACAAACCTCTCCTCTTTTATCACTAATTAATTCTCTTCGTTTTTTTGGTTTGGTTCATGTCATCAACTCATGTTGGCACCTGTGAGTTTGTTTATTATACTCTATAAAGTGTACATGCTGCTGTTTCTGTGACTCGAACTAGAATAATCAACTGTCAGAAGGTGATGCCTGCCTGCATTTGTTTGTCTTTTGCTACGGTGTGCTTGGCACAGCAGTTAGTCACACTTTACATTCCTTTGTGCAAGTGGGATTGTATGTTTGTATGTGTGTGTGAACACTGTTGACAGGTGTGATGTGTGTGTTTGTGTTGACAAACCTTCCTGAGGGATCTGTAAAATTTAGCCTAGTGTTGAAAAGCAGCACAGCTGCAATCAGGCTCACAGATTTTGTGTGTGCGTATCAGTTTTGGTTTGTGAATACCTGAGCAAATGGGAATGTGTACATGTGACCCAGTGAGCATTACAGCATTTGGGAGTGGAAGTGGGTCCTGTGCACACTTTTTTTTTTTAAGATACAGACATTTGTGGCAGCTCAACTGATACAGTATGATGCAGTCAACCAACAACATCTCCAATAAGAACACACTAAATTAATATTTTTATAGATTTAATAATTCAATATTATTCATTAGACACAATTGATAGTTGTTTTGCCCAAGCATATAAATGTTTACATTATAATTATCTGATGCGTGATAAATCTGTTTTTACTATAATATAGAGATTCAACTAAAGATTCAGATTAAAAAATTGGGACTTTAAAATAGGCATGCACGATATTGGGAAAAAATAATATTGCTGTTGAATATGGCGATACCGATATTTCTTGCAGTATAATATATTGTTTTGTTTTTTTTACTAGCTAATATTTTTCTAAATCATTTATATATGTATGATCATAGTAAAATAAACAGGTAGTACATATTCGTCTGATCTAATTAAATCTAATTCACGCTAAAAAGAGATAATGTCAGGAAGTTGCAAATATTTTGATTTCAAAACACTATGAATGACTTAAAAACCCTCAGCAGATATTTTGATTTCTGGTTTGCTTCAGGTAACCATAGACCTGCCAACACAATATGAATTACTTTCAAACATTACTTTTTATTTGCGTGTAACCATACACTCATCAAGAGTGTCTTAAAACAAGACCATCTTTTAAACAAATGATTTCTTTTGGCTTGCCTATTTTTATTTTTATTTTTAATATTAAACAAAAATTCAATAAAGTGTACAGGCTTTAAATAAATTGGTATGTAGTGGAAACAATAACATATTATCAACATCCACATAAATAAAATAACTAATATTAACATGTAAACATTATGTAAAACATTTGTAAAACTTTGATTGATGGTTGTCTGTAAGACTTCTTTTATGTTACTTTGGTTAGCAGTTTTGGTAGATTTGGTCTTACACTTTCGGAGGTCTTCATATAGCCCCCAGTGATGGTGTTCCAGGTGACCGTGGAGATTAGTTGTATTTCCTCTTGACGTGGCCACATTTTTTCAGCACGACTTACACTAAAGCCAAAATATTGCTGTATTTCTGACGTACCTTTCTTTTTAGGCACAAGTTCTTCGCTGCTGTCATTTTCCTCACTTGTCTCTACTCCTGCCATATTTATTTTTCATTCTCTGCTCTGAGCCGCTAGGTTCAACATTTGGCCCGGTCTAGCCAATAGCATTATATCACATACTTGGGAGGCAGGTATAAAGATAGTAAAGACCCGTCTGATTGGTCAAATTTGGACACACAAATGCTTGACACATAAATTACATTTCATTTATCGCAACTCTATGCGATACAGATATCGCATATACAAATATAGCGAAAACTTTAATTTTTCTAACTTTAATATATCGTGCAGCCCTGTTTAAAATGCATATGACTAGTTTTGTATTTTATAACAGCCTAAGAAAAAATGTGTATTTTAAAATATATATTTTAAATATTATTTAAAAAATATTTTTTTCATTTAAAACTTTATACTGCAGAAGAAAAATATTGTAATAATATTACTTTATAGTTTATTTTTATTATGCACAGTATTATACAGTGTGAGTAATATTATAAAATGGACTTCAGATAAAATAAACTAACAATATGCTAAATATATACTGTAGAAAAAAATATTTCTCATTGTTAGGTAAAGGGGTCATACAAAAGCACTTTTCCACAAGCTAATTTGATTCTTTAGGATCTTAATGGACAGTTTGTAATATAGATAAAATAGTAATAAAGTAATATAATATAGTTAGGGATGCACCGAAATTTCGGCCGCTGAAAATTTTGGGCCGAAATAGCATTATCGGTTTCGGCCGAAACGTAAGAAAGCGCCGAAAATAAAAGCCGAAATTGTCGCCACGCCT
>JAUCMT010000154.1:11348454-11381410 GCA_032357475.1 Enteromius thamalakanensis | reverse complement strand
TTAAATTAAAAGCAGACCAATTTAGTGTGTATAGTTATGTTGTTTACAGTAAGAGGTTGGATTTATTTATTTTTCTTCTGTTTGTGCATTGTTGTTTGGTACATTAATTTAAAATTGAAGTAAAAAAGCAGCTAGCATTTTTTCTTTCAACAATTTTGTTACAGAAAGTAATTGAATTTAGTTTTGTTATTGTGAAACAGCCTTATTACTGTTATTTATTATCAATAAAAGTTTGATTGATTAATTTAAAATAAATTAAGATAAATTAAATTTTTTTTTTTTTTAGATGAAGCCATTTTCAGTATCGGTTTTCGGCCAAGTGCATCCAAAATTTTCGGTTTCGTTTTCGGCACAGAATTTTCATTTCGGTGCATCCCTAAATATAGTAAAAAAACGCTCATTTTACCCAGTCAAAACAGCTCTTTAGAGATTACTCTGTTCTGTGTACTTCCCCTTTAAATCTTCAGGAGCTCCACTGACTCCGCCCATCTTTTCAGAAGCGCTCTCGGAGGATCTTTTTTTTAGCCGGTTCAATCTGTGTGACACTCTGCTGTCAATCAAATATTGTGGGAGTGGCCTCTGTCGGTGTGACATCACACCCCACATGCATTTGAGAATGGCTTGTTTCCTGTGGATCTTTATCACTGTAGGGTGGTTGTGTACACACACTTCCAACACACATTTCAGTCCACACAGCTTGAAAAAGTGCATGTACCACCGTATGACCCCTTTAGTTAATGCATTTAACTTTAATGTGTAGTAGTTATTGTAAAGCAATACCTTTTTCTTTTTTTCTTTTTTTTTTGTATTTCAGTAACACTTTTTATTAAAACATTTCTCGCAATGAAACACTTGCAGATCTTTTTTTCCCCCAGGCAAAGTGATGCTCTACAACATGTGCAGTGTAAGTGTCATATTTCAGTTTAATCTGTTACAATGAATTGACACACACACACACACACACACAGGGACACGCAAACAGAGCTACTTGGATATAAATTAGGAAAAATTATTGAGAAAAACAAATAAATTAAGACAGATTGGAGTACCTGGGGTTTCCTGCAGATTATTCTGAGAACCATGTGTTAGTTGTTGATTGTTCGCGTGTGTGTGTGTGTGTGTGTGTGTGTGTGTGGTTTCCTCTTACCGGAATCTGGCAAGTGAGAGTGCTGTGTGTGTGTGTATGGATGTGTTTGAAAAGAGAGTCATTACCTGCTTGAAATTCTGCACCTTGACCCTAGATCCTTCCTTTCCTTTTGCCCGGTGTGTGTGTGTGTGTGTGTGGTGTCAGTTGTAGCTCCTCCTTTTTAAACATTTAAAAGAGGGAGTCTGAGGACAGTGTAATGTCTGTAAATCAGTGGGAGTCGCTCCTGGCAGGTGAAGAGGGATTTTGAGCTTTTGAATTTGGCGTGCTGTTGGATTTCGTGCAGGAGATGATAGCTGAGGTTCTTTTAGTCTGGAGCATTTGACTTGGTGTAGGGATGAGCAGTGAATGCGGGTGAGTAAACGACTGATCGAGAGCATTTTCCCTCAGGCTAGAGAGAAACAGAAAGCAGCAAAAGTCTCTTTGAAGCTGCACGACTGGTTTCACTGGGAGAGGGTTCATGTGTGTGTTCAGATGATGAATAGGCTGATGTGATTTCAAGTGGTTTTCAGAGTTTGTTGTTGTAAATGCAATGAGGCATCAGAATGGACGGTTACATCATCAAGCGTGTTTATATTCAAACAGACACGAGCACACCCACACACACATACATACACACATGCTCACTCACTCACTCTTGAGCAGTTAACAAATGGACACGGACTTTAGGCTAGATTAAAGTAAATATTTGCATAAAATTATTTTTAGATGCTGTCGTAGAGGACAACTTCTAAATATCAATTTATGTACTTTATGCACATGAATAATAATAATTGATCTAAAAAGGTATATTTTAAATATAACATAGTATTAAAATATTATATTTTATAATAATATCTTTTATTATAGAGTAACAAAATAATGTCACGCTGCAGGACTAAGTAAATAAACATTGAAATACTCCTACATAAACATTTCTTAATTAATAGTAGGAGGCAACCTTGAAAATACCTTTCAAATCCATAAAATATTTACTTCCTGAAATGATTTTTGTGAGTTATTCCTCAGGGTGGGATTGATGACAAAATCTTTTTTTCTTGTGAAAGAGAAGAGAAAATGAATTCATTTACTTGTCATCATCCTCGTTCTGTTTAATGTAAAATTCGTTTGTAAAAGCTGAAAAATATGCTGTGATGCAATTTCGTGCATCAGAGTTGTTTTCATTAAAATACCCCACCTTAAGAAGATGGATAAAACAGAGTGCGGTGGTGGAACTGTGGGAGTTGTATTTATCACTCTGGACAGGCCTGGCATCATTGCATCCCACTGTATATAAACTGAAACATGAGTTTTCCGGGACAGAAATGTACATCACAAGCCAGCAGTCTCTTTATTACCAATTTTTAAACTTCATGTCTAGGATGCAAACTTTTATCTGATAAAAAAGGCAACTTTTACTGTAGACAATCAGTTATTTTTTTAAATGCTGGGAGATATTTTAAGTCAGTGATCATTGCTTCTCTAGTCTCGTCCCTAAGGCTCACATATTCCTTTTGTGGTTGAAGACACTAATAGAATTAAACTCTTCAGAACATGGCCATCACATCGCTGCCCTTTTCTTTAATGTCGTCAAAGGCCAAAACACTCAAGACTCTTTAAATTAAATGAAAACATGAGAAGTCCTCACATGCTTCTCTGCATTTCTCTTCACTCTTCTTTCCTTTTTTTATTTCTTTGTCACACTTGTCAAATGATGTATTAATGTCATTGCCTCGGTTAGCAAGTCATTAAACCAAGTGGCATTTATTTTAATAACTTAAGTGGAACTGACAGGAAAAAAATGATTCTGAATAAAGATCTTGTGTCCCAATTAGTTTTACAAGTTGTTTTTATCCCTCTAATGCAGTGAACATGGTTTAAGTGTTTGCATTTTTTTAGGCCACTATGCTGAGCATGCACGATCAGGCCTCGTTTCCGCTTGTTTAAATTAGCCCTGATATCCTGTTTTTAAGGCACAAAAATAGCAAGCACAAAGAGTCCAGGTGAAAACTCGTACCATACACTTATATAATATTGAACAATAAAAATGTCCTGTCTGTACAAGAAACTTGAGGCTAGAGCCTACCGTAACCCTTCACTGAACCCAGCTAATCTAGAGTCACATCTGCATTCTAGAGGCTCATTTTTGGATTAGTTGATGCAGAGGTCTTAGAGCTCTAATCCGTATAATACAGCCTGCCAAATCTGCAGTGTTGTCTCGTATCTGCTGTCTGAGAGTAAACTAAAGCAGATTCTAGAGCTGCATTAGATGCCTGTGTCAAGACTTCAGCCTGTTCTGACAAGGAGGAACACCAGGTGTTCACGATTCTTCACCTGTTTCAAATCCCACATTTAGAGCTGACTGTGATCTGAATATTTATTCGATTGTTGCACTTTTTAGCCTAGAGAAAATGAATCCGACTTTAAATGAAGAGCTCAGGTGACTGACCTGAACACTTCAGAATGTGGCAACAAACCTAAAGGCATCACATAAATTGCCAAGAGCCAGACAGGCTCGGGTCAAAGCTCATTATGAATGCCAAACATACACACCTTACTGCTGCTGGTTTTGCTTTCTGATTTTATTCACACACTACTGTATGCTCACTTAGTTCTTTGTGTAAATCCAGAAGGGCTGTTTAAAAATTTAAAGCACAGAGAATGTAAAGGACGGTTTATAGTTGTGTGATTCTGCTAGATATGTGCAAAATCAATTGAATATTTATAAATATGATTTTTAACTTTGTAGATTCGGTGTGGTTTTGTCATAGCTGAAGCCTCTAAACAATTTACTTGACATTCCATCTCACCCTTTACCTACACTGAGTTTCTATAGCTTCAGTTTGAAGAAATGACTGGAATGTTCTCGTGCTTGTGTCCCAACACCTGTTTAGATGATACACTTGGTTCACATGTAGGAGGTATATTTGCATATTGTGCATGAAGTTGAACTGATGGAATACTTTTAAAGGGTTTTCTTTTCATGCTTCAGATTATATACAATTGTTCTGGTCCTGGATGCCAATTCCAGTAAAGCACTTTAGGCGTATTGTGATTAATTTGTATAGTTATGGTTGTGTATTGTGTTTGTGTTTGGACGGGTTTATGTGGTTTATGAGGACACAAATTTGTATAATGACATGGGTATGACACAGGTATTACATGAAGGTGTTTTATGAGGACATTTTCAGTGTCCCCGTAATTCAAAACGCTTAAAAAATATACTAAACAGTGTTTTTTTGAAAATCTAAAAATGCACACAGTTTCCTATAAGGGGTAGGTTTAGGTGTAGGGTAGGTGTAGGGCAATACCACATACAGTTTGTCCTGTATAAAAACCATTACGCCTATGGAGAGTCCTCATAAATCACAAAAACCAACGTGTGTGTGTGTGTGTGTGTGTGTGTGTTTGTGTGTGTGATACACTTCCATTCAAAAGCATGGGATCAGTAAGATTTGCATCAAATATAACTTATTTATGTGATGCAGCACTGAATCCCCTAGTTCAGTCTTCAGTGTCATGAGATCTTCAGAAATCATTCTAATATGCTGCTAATTTATTTTTAGCGTTAAAACTGTTGTGCCTCAATGATATGTAATATATATAATATATACAGTATATCCCAGAAGTATCCCCAAAAACCATAACTTCTGTTTTCTAATCATTAACACTTAAGAAGTTAAGAGCCATCCAGAACTTTATGTCATCGAGACACTGAAGCAGTGGTCCAACAGTCCAACAGGTCCACTTTTTTTAATAGGGACATAGATTTGGATGTCATCTGCATACAGGTGGAAGGCCATGCCATGCCTCCTAATTATAGACCCAAGGGGGAGTAAATAAAGAGAGAAAACAAGAGAACCCAACACTGAGCCCTGTGGGACCCCATACAACAGAGGGGCAGGGGAAGATACATAATCCCCAAAGTGGACGCTAAATGTCTGTCCTTCCAGATAGAACCTAAATCACTCAAGTACTTCCCCTTTAATGCCCACCCATTTTTCCAGTCGAGAAATTTTAAATTTCATGATTCACAGTGTCAAAGGCAGTGGTTAAATCAAGAAGCACAAGGATGACACAGTCCCCAGAATCAGTAGCTAAGACGATGTCATTTAAAACGTTCAACAAGGCCAGTTCTGTACTGTGCAAGGCCCTAAAGCCAGAAAATTTTAACAATTTGTAATCCTCCTAAATAGTCATTAATTGATTACATACTACCTTTTCAAGAACTTTTGACAGGAAGGGTAATTTAGAAATAGGCCTAAAATTTGTAAGGTCTGTAGTATCCAGTCCTGTTTTTGTTTTTTAGCAAAGGCTGCAATTCTGTGAGTTTAAACTTTTCAGGGAACACACCCGAGGACAGACTACTATTCACAAGTGCTAAAACAAATGCCCCTAGCGTGGAAAAAACCTCCTTTAACAAATCGAGGAGGAAGAGCATCAAACGGAGAACCTGTTTCTTTGAGTAAACAGTTTAAAATAACAGCATTATTCTTCTGATAACAATAATAGTAAATCATTTAATAATAAAAGACATAAATGCATCTGTTCAATAGCAAAATAAATCAGGAATTTGTCACTGTGATGCATTCCAATGTTTAATAAGTCTCTCTTTTTGTCCCGGTCTCTGCAGTGCTGTTGCATGAGGAGGTGGTGCGTCTGCAGGAGGAAGTGTCAGTACTGAAGCAGGTCAGGGAGATGTTGAATCGGGAGCTGGAAGAGACTGGAGGAGGCTGTTCTGTGGAGCTGCTCTCTGTTTCACAGCTCCGCGTGCAGCTAACACAGAAAGAGCAGGAGCTGGACAGAGCAAAAGAGGCATTGCAAGGTAGGAAATTAATATCATGAGCCTGACCTTTCACCCTCAGCTGTCAGTCAGCGCTAGACCTGTCTTATTTGAAATAAACAACAGACTTACAAGCCCAAACCCCTCGCTCAGTGAAATGAAAATGGTGTTAACAAAAATATTCTGGGAAAAAAGTGCTTTGCTTTTATTTTTGTTATGTCTCAGACGAGTGATTTGATCCAGTATCATTTTGACTGCACCATTTTAAATCTGCAGGTTCAGAAATTCCTCAAAATTATTTGGACCTCGTCTCTCCTTCTCCTTTATTTTGTCCTATTGCTCATTTTTAGCTCTGGAGCTGTGAAATGCAGAAGTAATCAGAACAGCACCGACCACAAAACAGGCGTAATATTCTCAATGTCTAGGTGTCGAGGGATTCTGCTCTCCTTGGTCTGACTTTGTCTTGAAATCTTTTTCCGGTGACCCTCAAAACCCAGTGTTAGAGAAACACTGGAATAGATGTTCTTGTGTTTCGCTTGATAGATCATAGAGAGGTGAACTGTCATTATGAAATCGCTAATGAAAATTGTCATTTTGAAACAACCATTATACGTTTCCTCTGTGGAAATCCATTTCAGCAAAAGATGGAAGGATAAAGAAAACTCAAATAACTAATAATGTGATTTGTGTGAGCCGATGGAAAAAAAAAACATCCAATATTTAATTAAACACAGTTTGGGGGGGAATTGAAGAGCTCTTGATCTTCCAGGATTTACTGATCTGAATGTTCACTGCTATTCACGAGCTCTCTCCACCTCCTACCAGGTGTCCCTGTGTCTGTGTGTGTGTGCTCGCATTAGTGTGTAAAAGGCTTTTTGTGTGTGTCGTTTGGCTCCTGTATAATGAGTCTTTAAGTGGTGGGTGAATGGACTCAATGTCCTTGGAAAAGACGAGCTGCAATTTGCAAGTCAGAGCAGAGGCTACAAACAACCTAAAACAGTCAATTACTGCCTCTGTTATCACACAGAATTAACCACAGCCAGCTGGAGAGAGAGACACCCTGGAAGAAGAAAAAGAGGGAGCGAGAGAGAGAGTGATTGGTGTGTGAAAATGGACATCTTGGACATCAAGAGAATGATAGTAATGTGTGAATGGGAATAGTTGCATGCAAATTAAACCGTATTATGTATTTAAATTGATGGAGACCACCATCCCAACAGCGCATGAAAATGATTTCAAATGCAGAACATTTTTAAGGTGCAATACATTGCTACTGCATATAACTGCAATGACAGGTGAAACTCTGTAAGGTCTTTGTGAATATGATTTTTATGCGCACTATTTAAAGCAGAGCAGAAGGTTGATTGTCAAGGTTTTGAAGCACTTCTGATTCCAGAGTGGCACAGTACCTTTATAAAACAGCGGTTTAGACTGTAAAGATAAAATGAGTATTTACATTTTCCACAGAGAGAATAATTATTGCTTATTTGTTTTTTTATTTTGGTATGTTTTCTTTAATTATTGGTGCCTGCCAAGTATCGGCTAAGGATTGGTGTTGCTTTTACTCAAGGTATAGTTTGTTAACTATTCCCGTAAGTATTACACTTTTGTGCTATGAACATAAATAATAGCCTACCTATAATCATGTGGCTTAAGAAAGGATACTACTTTACAATTGTTTGGGGTTGGTTTAGATATTTTAATGTTTTGCTCACCAAGGCTACATTTATTTGATTAAAATCCAGTAGTATTGTAAAATATGATTAAAAGTAAATGACTTGGTGTGGACTTTATTCCTGTGACAGTAAACACTGAATTTTCATTACTCCAGTCTTTAGTGTCACATGAACCTTCAGAACGGATTCTAAAATGGTGATTTCATGCTCACAAATTATCATTTTTATGTCCTTTTTTTAATCTTTAGTGTATCTGTTTTTTTCTTTCCTAGCAATGAAGGCAGACAGGAAGCGTTTGAGGTTGGAGAGAACCGATCTGGTGAATCAGATGCAGCAGCTCTACACAACACTGGAAAGCCGTGAGGAGCAGCTACGAGATTTCATACGCAACTATGAGCAACACAGAAAAGTATTTTACATGCATATCGCATGCATTCATACTAGCACAACGGCTTTAAACATGCATAATTCCCACTTATACACGTGCTTCAGTATTCAATTTATGTGTTGCAGGAGAGTGAGGATGCAGTAAGAGTTCTGGCAAGGGAAAAAGATTTGTTGGAACGGGAGAAGTGGGATCTACGCCGACAAACCAAAGAGGCCTCAGAACATGCAAGTGCACTCCGGTCTGCACTGGACCTGAAAGAGAACAGGATCAAGGAGCTGGAGGCTGAACTGACTATGGTGAGATACACAGAGTTTAGAAAAGCAAGTTCTAAGTGAATGAGTGAATCTAGAGATATTTAAAGTGTTTGTCTTGTTTATGATGCCATCATGTGTATTCAAACGATCTGAGTAGCTCAGAAATGTCAGTGTTGGGTTGTTTGTGTCTGTGTGTGCGTGTGCGCTTTTGTTTATGTGTGTGTTTCTTTGACAGATGAGTAGCTTTATGGCCCAGAAACTAGAGAGTCGCGTGTTTGTTCGATCTCCAGAAAGACCAGCCTCACCCAAAACAGTGTCGGTAAGATCAGCCAGGCCTGTCACTCAAACAACTCCGTCTTTGATTGGCCTGCAGCGTTGACTCCTCCATACTATAGGCCAATTTGATTGGTTTGCACGTGTTGTTTTGAGAACAAACTTTTGTGTATATTGAATGGAAAAAGCATGTTCTGTTCCTTCACTGTGAGTGTGAATGTTCTTCTCTGCATGCTCATTTTGTAGAATGTTAGCTTGGGAGCCATTCTAAACCAATGATAATGTGGTGGGGGCCTTCTTTTTGGCTTATATTCTGTCATAACTGTGGCTTGAAATGATTTTGAACTAGGCCCATCATGGAATCTGCAGTTTTCAGCATTTTCTTCACCAATTAGGTGCAAAGTTTTGGCATCAGATTTCTTATGCGTATTAAGACTATTTTATAAAAATAAATATTTTATAAAAAATATTATTGCAATTTTAAAAAAGGTAATTTTCTCATTTTAATACTTAATACATATATATTTTATTACAAATATAACCTATTCCCGTAAAGCACAGCTGAATTAGCAGCATCATTACTCCACACTGCAAAAAAATGCTTTCTAAGACTAGAATTTTTTGTCTTATTTTGAGCCAAAATATCTAAAAATTCTCAAATCAAGAACGATTTCCTAGACAAGAACCAACTACTGTCTTGTTTTCAGAAAAAGCAAGCGAAAATTAAGTGTAATTAAGTGTAATTAATTTTTACTTGAAACAGCTAAATAATCTGCCAATGGGGTAAGCAAAATAATCATGTTTTCTATTTGAAATAAGAATATTTTGCTTACCCCATTGGCAGATTATTTTGCTTGGTCTAAGCAAAAAGTTACATCCTTTTAGGTGGTTTTTCTAAAAACAAGACAGTAATTTTTTCTGGTCTAAAGAAAGAACGGTGCAACGGTTCAAAATACAACATTTTTGTTACTTGATACTCTATTATTCAAAAGTCTGCACACACACGTTGGAAGTCAAAAGTTTGGAATCAGTAAAATATATTTTTATAGAGAGTCATATATAAACATGTTTCAAATAGAAAAGTAATATAGACATGGAACAAGGCATGTAAAATTTTGATGGTCCAGTTGCAGACATGTAATATTTTCTGCCGTGTCCTCTGAATGCAGATTCTGTGTTGGACCTGTTTATAACGTGACTTTAGCTCCAGACAGGCACTGCTGTGAAGCATTATTCTGGGTTACACTTTAATTTTCACACGTTTTTCATTTGTTTACAACACTCTCTCTGGAAAAGGAAGTGGACCATATTGAATTAAATCTGTTTGTGTGTTTCAGGCAAAACAGTCTTTGGCTACTCTCACCAAGGATGTTCCTAAGCGACACTCACTGGCCATGCCCACAGAGACTGTCGTCAACGGCAACCAAGAGTGGGCGATGCATGCAGAGCTTCCTCTTACTGCGGCTATACGACAGAGTCAACAAAACCTTTACCACTCAATGGACAGACAGGGTACAAACACACACACACAAACACACATACACTGACCTGTTCATTAATGATGTCAACCAGAAAGCTGAGAAATACTTAATGAGTTAAAAATCATCCTCTTAATGTTTGTGTCTGTTAGTGCTGAAAGCATCATCGTGCATGTGCGATGCTGACGGCATCAGCATGATGTCATCAGCCGCAGCCAGGATCAGTCCATGTCACTCTAAACAACCGTCAGTCATCTCAGACGCCTCGGTGATGGAGGGAGAGAGATCCTCAACGCCATCAGATTCTCCACGACACAGAACACACTCTCTCTGCAATGTAAGAAACACACAGCATTCCACTCACTGTGACACTCTTTGCATTGCAAAACACATACACATACTGTTTACTTGAAACCTGAACCTCAATATATTTGCATGTACTTATTTAGCAGAAAATTTGTCCCACGGTCAACATTATATGAAACAATATTCATAAAATTTTTAAATTAGGAAACATGTAAAACAAATGTAAATTACTAACATTTTTTGTAGTACACATGGTAGATTTCTATATAAAATATTTACACACACAGACAGATATATATATATGTATATGCATACATACATACATATACACACACACACACACACACAGAACAAACATACATATAGTATATAAACATAAACGTTTTATTTTTAAAATGATTAATCGTGATTGTTTTGCAGCCCTAATTGTTACACATATGGTTTCTAATGTCTTCGGTTTTCAAAAATGTAGGAAGTTGAATTCTTAATTATTCTTGTTCTTTAATTTGTAATCATTTCTTAATAATTCAGTATTGTAATTAATACAAATCTAAAATTCTATTAGTTTTATTGTTACTTTTGTTAAAAATCTTTTGCATTGCATTGTCTCTATTATTGTTTTCTTACTGAAATTTAAGTAAAAAAATGTATTTGCAATAACAAATATATATATATAAATTATTTGTTGTAATTTTTTCTGTTTAAATTAAAGCTCTACTTTGAGATTGTGGTATTCATATGCAGTGTGCAATGATACAAAATAGTTTCTGTGCCCATTTTTCATTTATCACCATTGCTTCTTTTGCTTATTATTTCTGTCTTTATCCCTGTCTCTAGTCTCTAGAGGATCTAGAGGAGCAGAGACGCAGAAAGAAGAAAGAGAGGATGGGTCTGGGCTCTCTATCGAGGGTATTCGGTCGAGGAAAGCAAAGAAAGTCTATGGACCCCACTCTGTTTGATGGTACTAGCACACCTGACTACTACATAGAGGAGGATGCTGACTGGTGACGCTGCTGAGAGCCCCCTAACGCGTTTCTGTGTGTGTGTGTCTATTGCTGCCATCTTTATGAGCACAAGCTGACTGTACAATGATTCCAAACTGTACTGCAGTAGAGTTTGCGTGTGTGTGTGTGTGTGCGTGTGTGTTCATTTTTACCCACTTTAGCATCTCACTGGAAACTTGAAGGACTGCTGAATGTGTAAATAATAGTCATAGTGCACTCTGTGCTTGTAAGTGTTTCCAGATGCCTTTTATATCATTTAATGCTCATTGTCTCAGCCTTTTTTAAACCTGTGTATTAAGCATATTGATGAAGCTCTCCTGTCGGAAGCCTGCAGGACCCTCAGAGTGTATGAAACCCTCCCCCCAAAAAAGGACATTTGCTTTTTCACACTGTGATCCAAAAGATATCTATTCATCTTTCAGAAGCATATTCTGGTATTTGTACATTTGATGTAGTCTGTGACTTTTAGTGAGCAGTGGTTCGTCCTGCCATTCCCACAGGAGAGTTTATAACAACCATTACACACACTAACTCTGACAACTGCCTTCACAACATCATTAACCAGGAGGCAAAAACTGATCTGAGAACAGCGTGGAAATACAAAACCCAGTTGGCTGGTTATATATTTAAAGAAAACTTAGAATAGTTGTCATGGAAATGATTACTGTACCTTTAATAAAGCAGGGTATGACATATAGAGCTCCACAGTAGTTTCCCAAGTGGGGACTGGATACATTTACTCTACAGGGCCTTTCACCATTCAACTTTGTATTTATAGTCAATTATTTTTATTTTTCTGAAATCAATGCTAGCTATCATTCAGTGACAGATTCTTACCATTGTGTACATTTCAATATTGCACTGACATGAAATGAAGAATAAATGAGTTTTCAGAGCATGTAGTGTGTTCTTCATCAGCTGGAGATGGAGAGACGGCTCTCGTCTTCCCTGCTGCGTTTGGCTCAAGCTGGTGCTGAATAGCATGGCATGGAAATGAAAATGGTAATAAGTTATATAACTACAGACTATTTTGAAATAAAATCAGAAACAGTGAACAGTGTGTGGCTCATGAGTTCTTCTCTCTTTGTAATTGTGTTTTGGCGCTTCGCCTCCCTGAGCTTGTCTTTGGCTACTTTATCGACTGCCTGATGTCACTCAGGTAGTACGGAGCATAATTAACTAACTCATTACTAAATATCTTTAACCACATGGGGCATTTATCTGTATGTGTGCGTGTGGTTGTTTAATCTAGTCGTCCTTTTTTATCTCACTTTTAAGTCTACGGGGCTCTCAAAGTCATTTTGGCGCTGGATGAATTCTGTGTATTGTTTTTCTCTGCAGTGGCTCATTAGCTCCTGGTGATGTGCAAACTCCACAGTCCTGATAATGAAGCTCTATTAGAGAAGGAGGGGGGAGGATGGTTTAATAAATAGGTTGTGTAGATAAGATAAAAGCAGTATCCTTACAGGCAAAGCCAGACTTTTCCTACAATATTTACAAAGTTACAGTATGTGCAAAGCACTTAACAGCAGCCATCTGTTTTGTCGTCATTATTTTACAACCTTTGGACCCAAATACTTCTATAATTCTGATTCTAAGAAAGCAGCGCTTTGCTTTTAGAAACAACCCTGTTATTAACAAATTATGGGCGCTTGGGTTGATTGCGTTTTTGAAGGCGGTTTAGTGCTGCCGTCTACTGGTGAATTCATTAGTTCGTGCACGCTTTAGTAGCTGCTGGTCAAAAACTGGGGAAAGAAATGTGTGTTTTAGGACATTTATCTAACTTCTTATCTATGAATTAATATATTTTCTGTTTATGGTACCGTATACATGATTACACCTGAGAAAACATGGTAATTATGCTCGAGAGTTATAGAAAACAAACTACCATTAAGTCCCGCCCCTCTCCCGCCACCTACCAATCTAGATTCCGACAGTTTATCAAGCCCCGCCCGCCTCAGTGTGAGCCTATCAGAATGCGAGGAGCATCTGGATCGGCTTCAGCAGGTGGAGCTCGCGCGGACGGCACCCATGTCCCGTTGGCGTGCAGGAACCGTACAGGCGTGGCTGGAGGTGATCATGGCCATGCCAATGTACATACGGGCCTGTGCAGACAACGTTAAAAGTGGGAAGGTAGACGTGACCTTGTCAGTATAACACATGAACAATTGTCCACACCAGAGTATAAAATGATGACATAATGTCCCATAATATCATATTGGCACTAAATGTTTTGCAGTGTTTGTGAGTGTTACAATTAAACATTAATGTGCATGTGTTTTATTAGGTCTTGTTAGTTCTAACGGATGAGGACCTGGAGTTTGTTTTAGGTGTCAGTAATTCAATGCACAGAAGGAAACTCCGTCTGGCCATTGAAGACTACAGGGAAGCAGAATCAGGACATAGGTAGAAAACACAAGACGTTATTTAAAAAATATATTAAATTTTAGTTCACCCCATGATTCTCGTACCGTTTGCATGCTTTCATTGTGTTCCAAACCCATGGGAGTTTGAATAATATTCAAAACATGATTTATGTTAAAATATATTCTGAACACACTAATTTTTTAATTAAACCTTGTTTCTGTCTCTTCATTAACTGAAAAAAGTATGTAAAAAGTAAAAAAAGGTAAAAAATAAATAAATAAATCAAATCAAATCAATCCACTGTTATAAATCAAATGGTTTAAATCGAGTTTGTAAGATGAGATATGCTTTTTATGATGGAAGAGATTTGAAGATGACAAAAAAAATTAAGAGTGAACAATCCCTTTTAAAGTCAAGTGGTGTGTTGACCTTAAATTCCTCCCCAAACGTACTTCTACTTACGTTATTAATAATATCCCAATGTTTTTTTATTAATAATCCTACAAATATATATATTTAAAAAACATAAAAATATATATTTTAAAAGAACATCCTAGGTTCAAGTTAAGCTCTGTCTGCAAAATTGTTGCCGTTATGTTGAATACCACTAAAACATTAAATAATAATATAATAATAATGTTGGCTCATCACTTGTTTCTTTCTTAAAGAAACGAGTAAATAGCATCTTCTCTTACTTAAACAATATACAAAAGTAGCTTGAAGTGCATTTTTTGAAAAGATATTTCTATATTTATAAAATATGTTTCTTTTTCTTTATACTGTTTCAGCCTTTCTAAAGCAGCTGATCTGGATCACCACTGGGTGGCTCAAGCCTGGCTGACTGATGTAGGTCTCCCTCAGTATTCCCAATTCTTCCACACTCACCTTGTGGATGGACGTCTCCTAAGTACACTCACACGCACCGACCTTGAGAAGCAACTGCACGTGTCTAAAAAAGTCCACCAGAACAGCCTGCTACTGGGAATACAGCTGCTGCACACCCTCAACTTTGACAAAGAGGTAACACAAATTTAGACATAAAACAGAAGAACAGCATGATGGGAATTCCCACAGGCGCTAAACTTTAACAAAAAGGAACAACAACCATCACAAACACACACACATCAGAATAGCCCAGTCTGGAAAAACACTTTTGTCTCTATACTTAATTAACATGGCTAAACAACAAATACCCAAAAACTGTTTTGCTGCAGATATTGCAGTCCAGGAGATCAGAGTGTGAAAATCAGAACACTGACCCTGTAGTGTGGACCTGTCGTCGCATCATCAAATGGATCAAAGAGATTGATCTAAAGGTACCATTAAGAGAGAACAGCAGTGTTAAATGTAGAAAATATAGGTGATGGAAAAATGGAAAAACCCAAAAGAAAAAACATCTTTTCATTTAGGAGTTTGCTGACAATCTTCAGAACAGTGGGGTTCATGGTGCCATCATGGTAATGGATCCCTCTTTCAGCTCTGACATCATGGCGGCAGCTTTATGTATTCCAAGCAACAAGCACATGGTCCGTCATCACCTGAATGAAGAAGTGAAGGCACTTGTCAGTGCAGCCAGGTAAAACTGTCTGATAATGTTGTTGTACTGTATGTGTCTGTGTCTTACTCTACAAATGTCTCAATGAATCAATGTCTCTTTGAATATATTGTCGTACAAGTTCAAGAGACAATCGAATCATGCAGATTCCTGATGTCTGTGTCTGCAGGGCAGGGCTTGATCAGGAAGTCGAACCTTTGGGGACTCCGCCCACACTTCATCGGCAAAGTTCTCTAAGCAGCTCATCACCCAGCTGTCATGATGATCAGCAGTCTTTAAGGAGGGTGAAGGTATCATTCCGCCTACATTTAGATATATGCTGTATTTGGTAATATGACATACCATGTTTATGAACATGTACAATATTGATATTTTTAACACATTGTATTAAAATCAATGCATAACATCGCCATATGCTGCGTCAAAAACGCATGCGCAATCTGATGTAAACAAGCCCAACACCAAAGAAGCTCGGCTTAGAACGAGTGCATGCACATGCAAATGCACATCCACTCCCAGCAGATGGCGCTGATGAAACAGCAGAAATGCAGCTGTTACTTCGGAATTCCCATGAACGAAGCTGCTTTGTGCATCTGAACAAGATTTAAAGGTGCAATATGTGATATTTTTTAGAAAAATTATGTTGTACTGGTTAAAAGTCTTATCACATCCCGATAGCAATCATTTAAGGGATAGTTTACCCAAAAATATCAATTCTGTCATTAATTACTCACCCTCGTGTCGTTTTAATATATTTTTGGTAAGAAATTGGCTAAATACCTTCTTTACTTACTATCCTTTGGCTTTTGGCAAAAAAGGAAAATCAATCATTTTGACCCATACAATGTATTTTTTGGCTATTGCTACAAATATACCCCAGTGACTTAAAGCTGGTTTTGTGGTCCAGGGTCCCATATATATTTGCATACCGCTGTACACCCGGTTTGCGCAGACAGGATACATTATTAGTGTGTTCACATATTCTGTGAATGGCAGGCAAACAACATCAGCAGCCTGACCTTCCTTCCTGGTATTGTAGTATTGTCACTAACTGTACTAATAAGTTTTTCCCACCGGTGAATGGCACATGATGTATTGTAGTAATCTGTCTGGTTAGCATTCTCCAAAATGTCCTACTGTACCTTTAAATATTTCAAACAGCCATTCAAATTTTAGTATTTGTAATGTCCGTTGCAGTAGTATATACTTTAATAATTAGATTTAATTGCCTATTTATCTTTAAACATTATTTTTGACCTAGATGTTGTCTGAAAATGTTTTGATTGTTTGTTGTTCGGTCACATTTTACATAAAAGCTCCATTAGATAACATTAGTTAATTCATTACTTAACATAAACGATTAAAGCATTTATTAATCTTAGTTTACTTAAATTTTAGTTGTATTATTTAATTGTATTTACATTTTCTGTTATTTTTGTTCTAAGTAAAAAAAGTTTGTTACATAATAACTATACATTTTAGCGACTACCACACTCTACAAATGGCTGGGTTAAAAAGAACCCAATTGGTAACCCAGCACTGGGTAAAAACTGGACAGAACACATGCTGGGTTACTTTTTTGCTGCGTTGGTTTACACAATTTAACCCAAATACCCTTTTGGGTATTTAAGAATACCCAAAATCTTTTATTAACAACTGTTAAGGAATTTAAACCTTAAGGACGCGAGGGACGTTAAATAACTCAGCGCTGGGCTGAAACAACCCAGCAGATTGAACCCAACACCTGGAAAAATGAAACTACCCAACAAGTGTTTTAAATTTAATAAAAAAACCAACAAGGGACCCAAGACACTCAACCCAGCATTTTGGGTTAAAAATAACCCAGCCATTTTTAGAATGCATGCTAAAATCTTCAGCAATTATCATAACATGCTAAGTCACAAGTCATGACATATTGTCACATGTAAGCATCTTCAAAAATGAGAAAAAAATAATATAGACTGATAAAGAAAATAAATCCTTTTTTTTATTCATATATATATATAAATATATATATATATACAGCTCTGGCAAAAAATAAGAGACCACTGCAGAAAAATCTGTTTCTTTTGAGTTTTATTCTTAAAACTGTTAATCTCTCCAATACACCTCCAATACAACACAATGCATGTTTGTTTAATTTTTTGTGAAATGCCGTCTTACAAAAATTAAAGCAACTTGACGCTCACTGAATCCTTGTGCCATTAAAGCTAGGATAGAGGCCTTTTTTTCTTGATTCAAAACCTTTCTTTTCACTGTTTTTGGCTTGTTTAGTGTTTATTTTTAAATTTCTAATTACTTTTAAAAGACTTCTAGCATTTTTTACCATCCCACTGGTCAAACTGCAAGAGGATAGTGTTGATAACAGCAGTGCTTTTCATAGTTTTCCCGTTAAATACAATTGCATTCAGGTGCTTACCAAATAAGTACCTCAATAAACAGAATGAAGTATGTTTGTGTAGAAATTTAACAAAGACATTCTAATTTAGGAGTAAATTGCAGTGGTTTCTTATTTTTTTTACAGAGCTGTATATATATATATATATACACACACACACAAACACACACACACACACACACACACAACGATATATTACACTTTATTGTTATATAAGCTCAAAGAAGTATTACAGTATTTGTTCTTTCATCATTTACTTACTCTTGTGTCATTCCAAATCTGGTCTTTTTATTCTTTCTAACATAAAAAAAGATATTTTGAAAGAATGTATTTTTATTTAACAATAGAAGTAAGTGGGCTTTAGATTTTGTTGGTTCCTGGCATTCTTCATTTGAAAGGACACAAGTTAAATGATGGCAGGGTTTTTGTTTATTTTGGGGTGAACAATTACTAAACACAATTTATCCTTTGCTTCAATTTTTTGCACAACCGTTTGCTCTTTTTTTCCTTCAAGTGTGTAGTTCTCAGTAACAATGCATCCTCAGAGAGTGAAGATTTGCATTAATGCTTGAATAATTCTTAAAATCAAACATTTATAGCACCAGTGAATCAGAAATCTGACGGATCCACTTTCTTTTCTACAGCAGCAGCTTGGTCTCAGCCCAAAGAATTTCGCTGGACGGAAGATCAGTCACCAGAACAGATCTGGGTCATTTCCAAGGAATGGACTTCAGGAGGTCTCGCTACAACTAGAGCGTTGCCCAGTTCATCATTTTTCTGCTGCTGAGCTCACCAATGTCTGAATCATTCTCCTGTCGAGATCACTGATGAAAAACATGACGCTTTCTTAAAGCTCCCAAATGGGGGATTTTTTTTTCTTTTTCAAGGTGAATGTTGGTGAAGTGTCAATGAAAGTTCACATTTTCAGTCTCTGGACTTCCAGTTTGCCAGTAGTGGTCTTGACTTTGCTTTGTAGACTTCTGTAGATGTTGTTGTTTGTGGCTGTAGACTCATTTGTCTCAAAGTGAGACAATGTGTGGGCACATACGCTAAACATTTATTTATCTGTTTAGATTTGGATGAAATTATTGTCATGTGCGGGTAAGGAATGTATATGCAGGAAGACGCAGGGTGAAGTATCCCTGACAATTAAAACTGTGATTTGTGAGAACAGAAAAAAATGTGCTTTGGATTTGTTTCCCAATAAAAAAAATATTTTTACATTTAATGTGTCCATTTTAGAAAACTTAGATTAAGTGCCACAAAATATTGTAAAATTTTGTGTTATACATCATTTTTTAAATAGATGAATATTTGAATTCCACAAATTAACCTAAATTAATTTTAAATCCAGTGGGGTTCACTTAATTATGGTTAAAATTCTGATGTTACAGTAATTGAATAACAGGTCTATGCTCATGCTCACACACAATTGTGTATAACATGAACCCAATTTCAAATTAGGCCCTGCTCCTACATGGTTCAAATGTTTCGAACCTGCTGCTTCTGTGTACCGACTGTAAATCACCTGAATAGCATGCAAACATAGCTGTGCTAGCCACTTCAAGGTCATACACATTGCAAAGCTGTAGCAGGGGTCAGGCTAATAATCATACTGTAGTAAATGTGCAAAGATATGACTTTCTGAAGCAGCGTAAAAGGAGATGCATATAAAGACAGGACAATATGTTCTCATATAAAGTGGTCTAAAATTTTAGTTACACCCTCTCTCTGGTAGTCTACTCCCCTATTTTATCCCAGGACATTAAAACAAGAAACTATCTGTAAGGGGTTGAAATTTTTTGAAAAAAATATCAGCTATTTTCCCCCCCTTTGACATTGTTGTGTTCTTGTTAAATATTTGTTCCTTGAATTTCTAGTAACTGATACCCATCATACCTGCAGTTCCCACAGTGTCAGACACAGGATTAATAAAGTCCTTCATGATACTGAGAAAAATGCGTAATACATGTCGGAGCACTCCTTGTTCCTTTTACTGTAAAAGTTACTGTGACTTTCCTCAACGTAAAGTTATGAGGAAGCACCTTGCCTATATGGTCAACCTTTGTCCAACGTTATTAACACTGCCAGAATCACAACTGCTCATAAAGTAGTTAAATATTGTTGAGCATTTGTTCCGGAATTGGAATTTATGTCTGGCTGAACCCTGGCTGACATATTTATGAGGGTGATGCTGGTGATTTGATGCGGACCACCCTACTGTAGAATGGCGTGATAAATAATGCTTGAAAAATGTATAAACAAACTCCATGTCATAAATAAACCCCATGTCAGCTTCTCCACAGTCTTCCTAAAGGTTATAAATAATTATTATACAGTAAAAAAAAAAATGGAGTATATACAGTAATAAAACGAAGTATTCATTGGAAGCTGAATATAAATAAGATTAATACTTGGCTTTTGAAACTGGATAGTTTATGATTCTGTTTAAAAGTAAAGTTTTGATTTTCTCTGTATTATATATGGATTCCTACATTCATTAGTCTTCTTATAATCGTCTCTTTCGCTGAAAGTCTCTAAAGTTTTATGGACCGTCGGTGTCAAAGGATGGGGAAGTTTTGCCCCTCAGAACACATGGGCGGGGCAGGAGACCGAGGGGATCTGTTAAAGGGTTAATTCTGGACTGCAGGGACAGGAAGATGTTCACGTCTGTGAAACTAAAGGCCAAACCGCGCTAAGCAATTCAAGTTGAGTTTCTCAAGGAATGTAACAAATGCTCCGGTGTGCATCATTGGATTAAAGTGATTTCATCTAGCATTTAAACCGGTTTGCTCTCCCAAACACAAGGAAGGGAATTTTCTCGGTAAGACTCACATTCTCATTGAACTTTAAAGTTTAACTCCTTTTTCTGGAACTTTTGTTTCTGTTTACATGACGTAAACCGCGCGCTCGGTTTTCAAGACGCACGTTGTGCGCAGCGTAATTTGTTGTTTTAATTGTGTCTTTATACATTTAATCATATATTTTTAGCTTTTACGCCTTACCGTGTGCTCATTCTGTGAAGAATCACTGTTGCTGCTACCTCTTAAATGTTTAACAGAACTGGTCATGTAAAGTTGCATTAATGTATCCAGTGTTTGCGTTAAAGATATGTAACTGTATTAAGGTTGAGATATGTTTTACGTTTGTTTTACGTTCCACTGACACGTAGGCTTTACACGTTTAAAATATACTCGCATTAGATTTCAGTCGTTAATGGTTAAGGGCACCAAGAAAGAAACACCCTTTTTCAAACTTTGATGCACCTAAGAAGATTTTTGGCAAATGTTAAACATCTGACAGCCTTACAAAAGCTTTTACGTCAAAAAAATAAATAAATTTGAAACACATCTGGAGACCTTTTGACCATTGTCCTAGCAGTTCTCATTTAAAAAAAAAAAATGAGTGAGTGATTTTGGAAAGGAAATGATTACATAGTTTTTGGGTGTACTATCTAAGTTCACTTATGCTGGAATAGTGTACTTTTCCCTCTGAGATACTGCTTCCATCTGTCACTAGAGTTTCTGGGCCCCTGGTTGCCCTGAGTTCCCTCAAACTGAACCCTTTCTCCCTGTTATGGAGCCCCTTGTGATGGAAATTTATGTGGCACTATATTTTTCCCTCGTTTAATCTGGCTACGGTGGCTTTGTGAGAGAAGGAAATTCCTGCCATTCCCCAGTGAGGATTCACTATCATAATATCATCTGTCTGCATGCTTAGACGTGCTACAGAAATTCTAAGTTATCAATTCATTTCAGGCATGTACACTTGGTAAACCTTGTTGATGTGTGAAGAAAACTGCATTCAACAAGTCAGATGTGCCGGGATGAAATTATATCTGGCCATCGAGACTTTAAATACAATACAAGCGCAAAGCTCATGAGCAACTGACTACATTTTCCACACACACAGCATAAGTGATGAGTCACAATTCAAGGAAACAAATTCCACTATAAACAACCTGGCTCTACATGTAGAAGATTTACGCTGATCTGAGAGCATGACTTAATGTTGCCACCATGTTGAGAAATGATTGAGGGTGCGGTAAGAGTACTTATCCCAGACCTGCCTGCACAGATAACTAATACCAGGAGCTGTGTAGGCATGACACAGCACAGTTATGATGAGCTTTCTTAAGTGTGTGTTTGTCTATTAAACAATAACACATTGTTAGCAAAGACCTTTTTGGAGCTGCCTGGATTTCACTCTTAACATACACCATCCAGAGCAGAGATGAAATTTCACCGACGTCTGTGAACTCTCTCACTTCACTCTTGAATCAAACTCTTTCTTCCATTTTTATGCACCTGTAACTGAAGCTCAGTTGAAGGGACGCCTGCTTAATCTCATGGAAGGAAGTTAGGCAAGCCTGACATCATGTCTACCGATATGTGTGCACAATAAATATGCTTTGATAAAAACCTTATCACTGCTAATGCAAAGGCTGGATTATGCTACTTTCACACAGGCTTTATCTAGAGACTGGGCCTGGATGTTGGACGTTGATTGATATAAGACTCTTTTATGATAGTCCGTATTTTCTGCTGGTTCACCTTTGTTTGTTTTTCTTTTCACAGAGCGGGTTAGTGCTCCAGAAATGGCAGGAAAAATGAGATGCATTTTTTAGGCATTTCGACAGGGACAACGCAATAAATAACATATCCAGAGGAGATTGGAGTCCATAGTAAGGTTTGGAAGCATGTCCTACAGCGACCAGACTCCACCCAGTCCCAGCAGGTCCAGCAGCAGTAACTCAGGGGCGCAGTATGCTACTGCTGCGCTGGGCTTGGGCCTCATTGCTCTGGGGATAGTCATGATCGTGTGGAGCGTTGTGCCAGCAGGGTCCGGAGGGAACAGCTCCACATCTGGCATGAATCAAAATCAAGTTCGGGAGACCTCATCCGTGGCGTTTGTCCTAGTGGGGGGAGGAGTAGCGCTTCTGCTGCTGTCTGTGTGTCTAAGCGTACGGAAAAAACAGCGGGCGGCCAGGGGACAGGAAGCCGGCAGTACACCCGCGAACACACAGGAGGAGGGGGCTACGTGAGTACATAATGTTAAATACACACCCAGGTGCAGCCACATTCTTACACTTTACGATTGTAAATAAGCCAATGACGTGTTTGATTTTTATTTTTTTTGTTCTGTTAATGTTTTCAAAAATGCATAGAAATGTAATTCGCACATACAGTGACTTGAATACGCCTCATTATTTAATAATAATTTTTGTTGGAAGATGCAAAATTCTAGTTGATAAATAATTTTACTATTTTATGATGTCTCGGAACAATTTGGAGTAGATGTCACAGTTACTTCACTTGCGTTGCGCACACATAGTGGTGGCAGAAACTCTGGTAACAGGTTGGGAAAATGGTTAAGATTTGGAACGAGACAAAAATATTTGTGCATTTGCATGTCAGAATCAGAATGCAAATAATTTTTATAGAATACTGCCATTTGAAGCTAAATGCTGTTGTTTGAATGGACCGACTATGAAGGAAAACTGCTATGATTACTTTTAGAGCAAAAATGAGATTTACATAATGTTCACATACATAGGGGGCGTGTTCTATTAGCCCTTTAGTTACAGCATTAACATTAATATAGCTTGCATGACATATATTTTATATCACAATGCTGAATTTTTTTTCACGTACTTTGTTTATATAGCAGGTTGACACAACCTTTCTGTCATATCATAATGGAAATGTCATATCATAAAGAGGACCCCTACAGACTTTCTCTGTGTCTTGTTTTGACCAGAGCTCACATTTGTTGGCTGTATATGTCATCAAGAATGTCTCGGTTTTAGAAAAGTAACTATTATAAAGTTGTCTGTTAGTCCTATTGAGGCGTAAATTATTGTATTTTCTTTTTGGCTTTGGAATGTAATGGTTGCTTTTCTAAAATGAGGCACCTTGATAACATATACAACTGACAAATAGCCTCCAGAGGATGCAGACTTTGTAATTATAGACAGAATGTGTGTCAACGTCAAAAAGTCTTGTCAAATATTTGATAATTTGGCATGGTTGGTTCAGGTTGTGAAATGTTGTGTGGTGACTCCCAAAGAATTACTAGGATTTTGTGAATTAATAATATTTTTACTGTGTACATTTAAAATACCCTTACGCCACATGGTATTTTAGTCTTTTATGCTCATTAAAGCTGCATTTATTTTATAACAACCGCAGTAAATCGTGCTATATATTGCTACAATTTAAAATAACTTTTTATTTGCATATATTTTAAAATGTAATTTATTCCTATGACTGCATAGCTGAATTTTCAGCATTATTACTTCAGTGTGATCATTCAGAAATCATTGTATAATGATGTTTTTTAATTTATTATTTTGTAAATATGAGGAAAATGCTGTGTATGGTTCTAAATGTGCATTTATTATTTCTTCTAGGATGGAACAATTATCTCAAACCTACACAGTTCCCACTTACGAGGAGGTGGTAATGAGTGGCCAGTATCCCATCAGTCAGTCCTCGGAGCGACACAACAGCATCACCCAGCTGCCGGCCTATGAGGAGCTAGAGGAAGGCCAGCACACTGTGGTAGATGGATTGAGCCCAGTACGTAGACTTTCATCCCAAATCGACCCCAGCACTGGAGCGGGCGGCCGAAGAAACAGCCGCCCCGGGCGCAAACTGATTCCCCTTAAAATTAGACGCATAAAATCTGACAACCTGAGAAGGAAAAGCTTAGGCGATATCCAGCATACTAACGTGTTCACTATCGAACCCCTCACACCGCCTCCACAGTATGATGATAAGCTCCCTCCAATTCCTTCAAACGCAGAACAGTGAGGTGTGCTCTAGGTTTACACTAACACTGCAGTGTGATGAAGTGTGCCTACCTACCTTATAAATTACTACTGCACTGAACTTGATATTACTGCTCTGGAACGGATGTGCCACTACCAGCAGCACAGAGGCGGCAGCGGTATGGAAAGGGGAGACCCTTCATTTTGTCTTCCTGTGTGCTGAATAATTTCTTTTATAGCAAAAAAAAAAATCTCTTAAATAAATAAAAAAGTTGCAGCTGACTGGATTAAAAACGAAAGATGTTTACTGAACCACTGCTGGTCTTTATATAGAATGGTCTTGTTTTTGCTGTCGAACTTGAAATTCAGCATCCAAGCTGTCTAGACCTTTATTTCATAGGACGTCCACTAGAATTTCAGAAGTGAAACTGTAAACTGTGAGTCACATCAGCACTATTGCGTTTTTGCACTGATATGTGTTTGTGTTCGGGTGTTAGTGCGTGTGATGTTTTGTTGTACATTTTCCAAGAACTTTGCTTTGGTTCTTGTGTTGGCTTTAACTTTCTGTGTTTGTGTGCAAGTATGGTTGTTCTTGGTGACCTTGTTGTCAGAGTGAGAAACCGTGAGGTCATCAGTATGTGTCTCTCCTCATGGTTTACGACACAGAGACGTTCTTTGACATTGCAGCTGCCTTATATATACACTCTCTCACTAACACACATCCCCCAACAGAGAATTTCTTGTCTCCCTTTTTCACTAACTTGGATACACAAACAAGTCTTTTCATCCCTTTATTTGTAGCTTTTAATGTTGATTTGTGTGAAGACAACTGTGTTTCTCATAGGGCAGCTGTGGCGTCTCCATTCTGTAAGGTTCAAGCTCGCAGTCATCTGTCTGCACTTGCGTTACTGCTCTTAACACTCCAGGATTTTCACATTAAGACACACCTGTATAGCTGGTTATTAATAAAATCAGTGTTTATTTTTCTGGAAATGTTGCTGATGCTTGACTGCAGTTTAAGACAAATGGAAAATGTTTCTGAATCTCATGTGCTATTTAATGATGTTGTTTTGTCTCTTTTATTTTCTATTCTAATTGTAAGTTAGTATGGAATGAGAAATAAAAACTTTTTGATATTATGTATTTAATCTCTATATATGTATTGTGTCATCATGAGGGATGCTAATTGTACTTAAAAATAAAGTGTGTGTGTAAAAGAGAATAAATTATATTTTATCCTTCAGAGTACTTCCTGTATTTTAAAAAGTTCAAAAGGAATAAAGAAAAGGGCATTTTTAGAAATGAAATTGTTTGATTTGTTTTTAATATCTATTTATGAAGAGTGTTACCACAAAAGGGAAAAATAAAAATGTGATACAAGGTAAAATTTAAGTTTTGGTTCTAAATTCTCTAAACAGTTTTATTTCCATTCTAAAGTGATGTATTCAATTCACACCCTAGCCTTCATGTAGTGGACTGTGATTCATCCGGTAACTGAGCCAATCCTCTGTTAAGAATTCATTCATTCTTGTTCAATAATCCTTGCTGTAGAATGTATGTCATTGAATCATTCACTCAACTATTCGGTCAGTGCAGCACCCTTGAGTAGGACCAACCAAACAAACTCATCTTCAGAACTGTAGTAGAATGTTATTGGTCGAACTTCATCACCAGAAAGGAGGAACTTATCCAGGCATGAGTGAGCGAATGGGCCTTTCCCACTCTATGTTGAAAAACCGAGAGCTTTAAACAGTTGTGTAAATAACTTCCGCTGTAGCCAGAATTAATTGCAATATCCGTAGCAGGGGTTTATTTGTTGTGATTAATTAACAAATCGTCATAGATGTTTCATCAAAACACGTTAACCACAGTTTTTCATCATCAGTCGGGTATGATGAAATTAGGGAAAATATTCTGACTCATATTTCATTAAAGCACAAGGCATGTTGCGTTTATATGCCATCCACATTCAGAGACATTTTTACTTAAAAAAACAAACCCAGAGCATATGTCACGTTTGAGATAGTAAAATCAATTATTTTCTAATTGTTCTGGGATGAAAAATATTAATGTTTGATCTAATACGTGACGATTGTAGCCTCGGAAAATAAAGTACTGTAAGTGCACGAAAGCAACAACTAATTTTTAGTTTGAACAGTCTTATAGTCACTGTTAATTTTTTTGTAAGATGTATTTTGTAAGATGTATAGTGATATGCTTGTATGGTATTGCATTTTTTTGGTCTGGTCTGTCTCTGAAGCATTAAGTAGTAAATTCACACAACTAGCGCTCCATCCCGTTTATATCAAGAAAATGCGTAAGAATATCATGTTTTCCTCATTTCAAAATACCCGATTAATGATGGAAAACTGTGGTTAACATATTTTGATGAAACATCTTTGTTTATTTATAAATTATTTATAAATTACAACAACTCCGTGCTACGGGCATTGCCTTGCCATTCTACAGCGGTCAGCGGAAGTTGTTTTACACGAAGCTTCCGGCTTTCCAACCCAGAGCGTGAAAAGCCCTATTCAGTGAACAGGCTATAAAATTAATGTTGGATTAAATAACTTAAATGAAGGTAGATTTATATAAATCTACTACAGATCTACTGTTTAATCATAAAACCTGCAGCGTTTGTCTAAAACCCCGTGAGTAAGCGAATTCCGAACTTTCTGAACTGCCAACTACTACTATGCCAATGACACCCACTTTTTACAATGTTGCTACTTATTTGTTTTAATGTCAGCATTAACTAACTTTTATTTTACAGCGATTGTGCTGCATATATTAAATAACAGAATAATTTTAATTAGTAATCTGGTTTTAGACCCAGGCTGTAAAGGGTTTAAATGCTGAACACACATGCTATTAATAGATGTCTCCCGCACTACTGTTTCATGCAGAACTTATGATAAATGTTTAATCTCTCTAATGTTTTGATGCTGGTAGTTTAGTAAGGGAGGAGTTACCTTACTCTAAACATGAAGCAACTAGTTGTCGAGGAAGGGGGCCCTTTTTCCACATGTTTCCCATGTGTTTTTAAGGATAAAGATAGGATCAATCAGTCACAATGTCACTCAAATAAGAGCTGGTCAGTTTGAACACACCTGGAAGCATTGACTTCTTGACCTTTGATTGGGGGTAAAGATAGACTTTGTTAGAAGGAAGGAAGAGGAGCCTAGTCTTGTCAAGATTCAAGTGATATGTCCATGGGGCGTGCAGAGATCCTTTCGACAGTTGAATGTCATCAGCATAGTAGAGCTGTGAGACGTTTCAGGAGCATCTCCTTAAGGGCTTAAAAAAAAAAGAAAGTTGTAAGACTTTTCTTTGCAGTCCTCAGTTTGCATCGCACAATTCTTATAATTAAATGTACGATTCTGAGAAGAATTATTTATTTATTTATTTATTTTACTATTCTGTCAGAAACCAGATAAAATGTCAGAAGTTTATACATTATCTCACAATTCTTTCTTATATGACACAGTTCTGTGTTTATTCTTAGAAAACAAGTAGCAATCCAAATTATTCTCAGATTGGCATATGCAAATTGCCAGACAAGTGTGTTTATAAGGAATATTTTGCTGTGGTTCATTTCCAAGTAAAAATGATCAAGTGACACTCATGGAGTTACAGCTAAAGTTTGGAAGAGATCGAAGAAATAACGTTCAAGAACTGTTATCTGTAATATGTCATTCATCCAGTAGGTGGCAGTGCATTCATACCAGAGCAATATACGCAAATGTCAGTTTTATATGGCGGCAAATCTATGCCATTGTTTTAACACGTTTTCCTTTGAGGAACAAATAGCATTGTGTAACTCCCAACCCCAGCAAAACCCCGTTAAACGGAGAGATTAAAAAAACAGAAAGAAACGGGGGAGGAAATAGAAGACAGTACTGCATTGTGGCATATTCAACACTGTGGGTAGAATGTTTTGTCCTCTTTATCTACTGTGTCCCATTCTTTAGCGTTAGCTCACTTGTTTAAGTGTGTGTGTGTAGGATAGTGTGAGGTCATACTGTGTGAGATATGAGCTGCTGTGGGGAATTCAGACTCACTGACCAACACTGTGGGCAGTGGAAGACACAATCTCTCTCTCTGCCTTTCTCTCTCTTTCTGTAAGTCTCAGAGGAGCATAAAGAGCTGTTGTAAGTACTTTAATGTGCTCAGCATGATTGCTAGTGAGGAAAACCACACACATGCTCAGAGAGTAAGTTACAGCTTTGATTTAATCTGAGGAAACGCCAAGAAACTGCTTATAGAATTAAATGGTCACACATTTTATGTTTATTGCTGTATTCATACCTGCGTATAGAAAACAGTACACTATTAGTTTGTGTTTTATATTGAAATGTGCTTTAAGTGTATTTATTAAAGATGAAATTAGTCTTAAAACGGGACCATTCGTGTGTGTGTGTGTGTGTGTGTGTGTGTAGCAAAGAAGTATATTTTAAATAAAATAAAAAACATTGGAAAAAATGCTTTTATTTTATGTATCAAATAATACTGCCAAAGGTGGTAAGCAGCACAACTGTTTTCAGCGTACTGTATGCAGTTTTGGAGAGCATGAGATAGTATATAAAATTAAAAAAATGTATATTAAAAACATTAACTCTTAAAAATAAAGGTTATTTATTGGCATTGATGGTTCCATAAAGAATCTTTGACGTCCATGTAACATTTATATTAATTCTTTTTAGTGGAACTATGTTATGGCATCACTTTAAATAAACCCTTTTGTAAGCTATATTTTTCAGTTTATATTTTCCACCAGCTATGTCTCAGTAAATCTTGCATATTTATTGTGTGCCATTTTGTTCATTGTAACTTTTGGAACAACTTTGCAAGTAACACTCCTCAAACATGCAGTCAGTGAACTCTGTTCTGACTGTCCCGATTCAGCCTTCTTTCCACTCATCTATGAGCTGCTCTAGGTCCTCTCTCTTTGTCTGCTGAGCTTGAGAACAGAAAGACCGAACATTCACACAGGCCTGAAGAGCAGTTTAGAGGGGAGGGCAGCTTTAAAAAGCTCTTTTCAGTTTGGACAACATCCTCTGCTTTATTTTGCTCATTTTGTGTGCACTCCACTTCTCCCGTTCCCTCCATCCCTTTTCATCCTTTGATTTTGTTCTGCCTTTCTTCTCTCCATCCACAGGCTTTGTATCCTTTCTCTTTTCCACCAGGTGACGCACTGCAAACACAATACAGCTGAAGAGGAAGAAAGACGGATGACTTTTGACTGCCGCCTCCTCTCTCTTCCTCCCTCTGTTAAAGGGCAGACATTCAGTGAGATGCGAAGTGAACGAGCTGGTGGGTGTTACTGAAGTGTGTGTGTGTGTGTGTGTCAGTGGAGTTGGGGATTATGCGTGTTTGACTGTAGCTCTTCTGAAAAGAGTCAGTTGAAACAGGTGCACCTGTGTTCCTTCACTGAATAATGAAAGAATGCCTGAAAGAGAAACATGAAAAACTGAGAAATAAGGGGAAAAGGGGGTTTTGTGAGTGCTTGGTGTGTGAATGTTGCATGAACTACAAGAAAAAAAAATTAAGTTGTATTTTGTCTGGTTTTCCGAATAAAAATATGTTCAGACATTATTAAAATAAGTTACTTTTGCTGATAAAATGGCTAAATATGAGTTAAACAAAAATATAAGTAAATATAAAAACAAAACCAATTTTTTTTTTTTGCAGCATGTATGTGTGTGTGTTGTTTGTGTGTCTTTATCCTGATCACCGTGTGAACCTTGTCCTGTGTCCACTGTTTATGTTCTTTCTCTTCTTTCTCACGCTTGCCACATTCTGCCAATTTGATATGGTGTTTTTATTCCTTTCGTATGCTCATCTCTCTGGCTCTTTCTCTCTGAGAGTATGTGTCAGAGTGTGTATTTGGCAGTAAACAAAGATATGCTTGATTGTGCCTGTAGTTAGCATGCCTGCTGTGTCATTGTTCTGGTTGGCACCAACACCAGGTTTTATTTTCATACTGTTTATGGTTTATTGACCTTTCATAATATGACCTCTTTTGAGTTTATAGGATTAAGTTGATAAGATTAAATTTCATATAATAATAATAAGAACAATATTAGGGCATTTTAAGACCACAAGATAAAATGCTAAAAATATTTTTTTATTACAAATGATCATTGTATCAATTTAAGTGGAAAACGTACACCGCTGTTTAAGATCGACGGGCGCAGGTATTCTCTAGCAGGCCTACAGTATATTGCATAATACAATTCTTTGTATCTTATCTGAATTAGATTTTTAGAATCTGTATTGACTTATTTTCCTTCAGCTGGCTAACATTTTTAACACTATGGCCCGGTTTCTCAAACGGGGCTTATCTTAAGCCAGGAATAGGCATTAGTTAAATTAAGATGTTAAAGCAACTTTTACAAAAATGCCTTATAAGGAAATATTACAGGTGTGCATCTTAACACCGAACAATGACATGCTTCCATGTTTTAAGATATGTCAGAGCAAGGTATTTTCATCTCAGACAGCTCAAACATGCAATTTAGTCTGGACTAGCTTAAGCCTTGTCTGTGAAACTGGGGGAAAATGTATGCTTGTCAAAATTCACCCAGAAAGTCGCATGACGTGTGAACAAGAATTGACAGACAGGCTGAATGCAAATGCTAATGAACTCTCTGACAGTAGGTGGTGCTTATAGAGCAGCAGAAATACAGAAGTTACCTTGGTTACTCCTCTACACAAGGCAGAGCTGTTCAACCTTCTGTTTCTGACACAAGCTTGTCACAGAGAAGAAAAGAAGTCATGATTTCTAACAGCCTGAGTTTTGTCTTCACAATGATGTTTATCAAACACTACTTTATTTTTAGTCTTTATACTTGCAGTACATTTTTACTTTTTAATCTGGATTAAAACATTTCAGCCTACAAAACATATACAGTATTTGTTTATAACAGTTTTCATTCTTTTTGTAATATGAAAAATTGCTCTCTTTTTTTTTAAAGTGAACAAGGACAGTTTGTTTTGTCCAACTGGGTGTGTTGCTTTATGGCAGAAGCTAGTGGTAGATTTCTAGAGCTGTGTTTTGCTGGAAGGCCGGAGGTCATTTCCATGGAGATAATGTGTAAGTTAATGTGTAAGTGTGTTGGAGCGGTGATGTCTGGGGCATGTGACTTTACCCCACCCACCTCAGTGACCTCAGCATTCACCTGCCAACCTGGCCAGTCGCCATAGTTACTTACAGCCCATAATAAAGTGTGAGATGACTAAGTAGCAGGTGGCAGGATGGGTGGGATTTCAGTATGTCACTGACAACAGCTCAGAGTGCTGTGCTGTTTATTTTGAATACAGATAGATACAGAAAGAATTGTGAGGGGAACTGACAGACAATTTTATGTCATTTTTCCAGTGTTTTGGATGGGTAAGATTACTTTGCTATCCCATCAACCTGAAGAACGGCCCATAGATTATACAAAATCACTTTACTTCACACAAACACACTTCACGCCACGTTGAGTTTGCCAGTGTCTACTGCGCTTGGTATTTGTGTAGGTGGGTGTGGGTGCAGGTATTTGGTGTGTACACATTGTGTGTGTGTGTGTGAGTGAAGGCACATTTGGTAATTTGCTATGCACCATCTGCCTTTGTGTCTATTTCGGCCGCTGGAATGGATGAAGCTGAAGTAAATGGTGTGACTTTATCTGTTTAGCTGTATGGTCCTAGTGTGTAACTCAGTTTAGTGTGACCTAGTATGACCCATGCAGTAAAATCCTAAGAACTAAATCTCAGAATGACTATAGTCCATTCAAGCCCCTCGGTTAGGATTTAAAGGGATAGTTTAAATTCTGTCATTAATTACTTATCCTCTTGTCATTCCAAACCTGTAAGATATTTGTTCATCTTCAGAACACAAACTATTGCTTTATTCAATTGGCATAATTCAACCATTGCTTCTCTTCCGTGTCAGTCTTTGTTCACAAAAGTAGCCTACCCACAATGTGTGTGTGGTGCTGCTGCTGCAGTAATCGTAGTTCTGATGTACAACATCCATCTTTCTTAGTTTTTTGTCTGTATATTCTGGTTTAAATAATTAAGGCAGCTGCGGCTCATGTGATGGCAGCACCACACTCATGCATTGTGGCACTCTCATGAACATATGACGGATGTTAAGGTGGAAAAGGAGAAATTGCTGAATAAATGTTTTTGTTTGTGTTTCTTTTTTTTTCTTTGCACACAAAAAGTGTTCTCGTAGCTTCAAAAAATTAACACTGAACTTTTTTGTTAAATGGACTATTTTAACAACATCCTAACTCTTTCTGGGCTTTGATTATGGTAGATGAATGATGAATGAAGGTTTTACAGGTTTGGAATGATATGACGGCAAATAATAAATGACAGAATTTTTATTTTTGGGGGAACTCTCTCTTTAAGTTATATTCATCAAATGCATTCTGTGGCTGTCTTGGAAACGTCTCGGTTACGTATGTAACCCTCGTTCCCTGAAGAAGGGAACGGAGACGTCACGTTGGTGACCGACGAATAGGAATCTCGCCTCGAGATGCCAAAACAACTCTGCGTGTACAAACACGCCAATGAATTTCATT
>JAUCMT010000154.1:11332709-11343456 GCA_032357475.1 Enteromius thamalakanensis | reverse complement strand
TCAGTTAGGGGGGAAAAAGGAGTTTTCCCCATAGCGTCTAGCTAGACGCAGTACGAGTGAAATGTCGAAAGGGAACAGAGGAACCAAAATATTATAGAAACTTAAAGACACTTTTGGAAGCATCTAACACCCTAGCAACTCCATAACAACCAAACTAAACACTGAACCACAGCATTGAATTCTGCCCAGGTATATTGCAATTGCAAATATAATGTGAGTGTTAACCTACAATACAGTTGTGAAATGCAGAAATATTCTTAAGGATAATCTGCAAAACTGCAACATTTGTCCAACAACGGCTCAACCACCAGACATTTAATACATCCTAATGCTCTAATACTGCCCGAAACAAGCCGCTTATTCCATTATGTGATATAAACCTCACTCTCTTTTTCTCATTGGATCAGCTGATGTTAACACCTCCCCTTTACCTCAGCTATTTAGGTAACCTAATGTAACAATCTGACTGTATTTCAGAACCTAGTGAGCTGGATTTTTTTCTTGTATAGGTACCAGACTTTTTAGAAAACGTAACATGGAACCTCAAGAGTGAATCTGAATGACACACAAATGAGAGCTACTATTGATTTCATTAGACTCTGAAGCTAAGCTAAGCTCTAATAAGCAAACAATGCATCACACAGAGAACTATTAAGCACAACTTAACTTAGGACAACATAATCTTTGCCTGATCGTTTTATGAATAATTTCCCTTACTTTTTTAATTGACATTTGTCTTGCTTCATCTTTAAAATGTTGCCTTTGTGTTATAAGCTTACTAAGAGCAACTATCATTATCTTTCTCTCCACCACCTCCTCTTTGTCACCCCATTCTAGTGTGATCTCCTCCATCATTTGTATCATCAGTAATAATGCTAGCTTTCAGTATATAAGAGGGTTTACTGTATCTTAGGACCTTGATACTTGATACCTAAGAGACTGTATCTTAGGACCTTGTATAGGTTTGTGTGAGTTGGGGAGGCAGGCCCAAACAACATGGCACCCTGAGGGTGCATTCTCTCCTTGTCCTCTTTCTGTATTTATCTCTCTCTTTCTTGCACTGATACTATTGAGTCATAGATTAGGAATGGATAGGCAGAATAATAGAGAGAGAAAATTTAAGAGTGAGGTGGAAAGGAATGAATGAACGTGAAGGTTCGAGAATGTGCTTACCCGTTAAGATTACCACGTAATTGCATGTTTACAGTTTCCTTAATGCCTTTGGCTGTTTGTAGAAATTCGTTGATGACCAAGGATACAGAATTCATGGATGGGGTGACTAAACTGGGAGAGTTGTGCTGACCATTATAAAAACATATTTCTTATTATTCATCATATTCGGACTTTCTATTTCAGTCAAATCTTGAGCAATCTCATGGAACTAGAACTAAAGGACACTGTTCTGTTATGTGAGACCATGTAAACACAATTCCCAGCACTTGTCCTTCAGAACAAGCCCACACCTGTCCAGGTGAACAGAGAGTGATGCAGAGGGGCCGAGGGTTTATGCTGATATATGTGCTAATATATTGCACATCCACATGTGCTGCAAATGTTCCCATCAATCTTTCCTCCCCTCGGAGCGCACATTTTATCAATCTCTTTTTCTCTCCTGAGAATGGTTTATTGGTGAGATGTTTTCCTCAGCATGTTTTGTGAGAAGGACATATGGGAACAGGGGTCAGGTGTGTGTGTGTGGCTTTTATTTAATATTTTGGTACCTGCACTGTAAAATAAATGTCTAGTGACTGCTGTATTTTTAGTGAGGTTATTCCAAATCCTTTTGACTGACTTTAAGGTTGAAGAAATGGCTTTTTTCCATACAGGGGATGTCAGTGGACACTTAAAGTAGGCACTGTGGATGTAAATTTGGTTACCAACGGTTAAAAAAATTTCATTTTTGAGTGAACAATCCCTTGACCGCTCATTGTTTTGTAAATTTAGAAATTTGAGCACAGTAATTTTAATTTCTGATCTTACTAGGGATGAAATCATAAGAAATATTTTCAGTAATTAAACTTTTGAATTTGGGGAAGAAATATTTGAACAATAGTGCTAAATGCTCATGAAAAGAACAGTTTCTAGGTTCCCAGCCCAGCTTTTACTTGCATAATGATTGATAAAACCTATACTATTATGTTCTTACTTTTTATTATGTGTTCCTTTTCTGAACACTAATCTTTTTCAGTCTGTCCTCCCTATTTCATTCTCCTTATTACTTTCTCCCTCCTTCTGTAGAGACATCTGCCAAGTTACCTTCAATCTCATGCCCACTGTGCTCTGCGGTCGTGTGTGTCTGTGTTACATGCCATGAACTAACAATTAATCACAAAACAAAATTTTATTTCCTCCTTCCCTGTTGAGCAACACACACACATGCACACACAGGGTTAAGCACATACCTGCACAAATACTCTTCCTTCCGCATACACACAATCTCAGAGCACACTCTCAGAGATTTAGAATGGGCCGTTGACTCGGTTCGGGGCCATGTAGCATAAAGGATATTTTCCTTCTCTCTTTCTCACTGTTGCTGACAGGTGTGTTGTGGCGGTGAGATATGGGTATGCCTGAGTGTGTGTGTGGTGTGTTTCTTTACTAATTTGGCACATTGTACGTTCTCTGTGGTTCACCGCTCAGCAAGGTAATGTTAGACAAGTGCCAGCATTAGCAACAGAGAGTAAAAAAAAAAAAAAACATCCTGTGAATGACAGGATTGTGAGTTTGCCTGGTGCTGTGATGGTGTCAGATGCTAATACTGTAGAACTTGTAAATTATGACTAAAAGATTATTATTTTTGTGTTTGTATTTACGTATTACCTCAAGGGTTTTAAACTGCTCCATAAAATCAGACCAAAGTAAAAGGAGGAAGCCCCACCCTCAAGTGTTAATCAGACCCTGAAATCTGATTGGCTGATTGCTGACAGGGACAATAAGAATGTTGATTCAATAACAGATATTTTATGTTAATTTGTAGATGACTAGTTGCATTTTTTTATTTATTTATTTATTTTTTTCAGTTCTATTCTGTCTTTAGCACTGTGTATAAACAAATGTATAAAAAATGAATGTTTTTCGGATTCTTTTTTCCAGGGCATTGCGCCCATATATTAAATAATAGTTTACATTAGCTACATTTTTTATTTTGTTAATATAAATTCTTTTTTTTAAAATATTTTTTGGTTTTATTAATTGTTAACTATAATTATGTGTTTTCCTTTTTTCCTATTCATTTTGAATGTATATTTTGTATTACGTTATTATTACATCATGACGTCTCAATTACGTCTTCAGTATTACATTCTATCAATTCAATTCAATTCAAGCAGTTTAAGTTTTGTCAGATTCAGAGTGAATCCGGAGCTGTGATTCATTCAAATGAATCTGAATCTTGTTCAGAGTCGAGCAGTTCAAAGGCAGGTTAAATGGACAATCCATCATTGTGAACTCCCCCAGAGTCTCTCAACACTTCTTTTCTTCTTCTCCTTTTCATTCAGTGGCTCTTTCTCTCCAGTGACTCAGTCTGTCCCTTTGTGTTAACTCCTAGAGACACAACACGAGCGTGTGTGGCCAAGGACAGTTCAGATGGAGCTCTTTGTTTTCGTCTGTGTGGCCACTTGGTCCTTGCACACCTCATTAGCTGTAACCACCGCTGGTTGCCACAGAAAATGTGTGTCAGTGTGTAAGTGTTGTTCCATTCTCTGATCCTCTGAAATGAGCAGTTTTTGAGAGACAGAGAAAGGGCGGTTAAAAAATAGAGGCCAAGAAACTCTTCAAGAGCTCTGTGCCATTCTTTTCAAGTTCAAACCACAAAATAACATTGTCATGCACACACTGTAGATATTTGACAGAGAGAGAGAGAGAGTCTGTGTGTGTGTGTGTGTGTGTGTGTGTGTGAGTGATTCCTTGAGGCCTTACCAATTCTTTAGCCACATGGCATTCACGGAAATTTAATATCCTAATGGTGCCTGATGCTGATGTGTCCTGAATTCTGCAATGTGTAGTTGCTTAAACTTTTATTAAAATATGAACTCGAGTGTGTGTAACTGTGTAGTCATACAATATGAATAGCAGAGCTTGTATTTACAATGTGAACTACATTTTGTAATGCATATACATTTTGATTATTAAATGTGTATTTATTTATTCATTCAATTATAAAACAAAATCATAATTAAGGAAACCATACTAAATTATGTATTTTATATAGATTACATAATATTTAAAAAGCTTATAAAAATCATTTTAATTGTTAATATTTTTTATATAAACTTACTGACATTGATGTTGCAAAAAATATGCTGTGTTCTTCACGGTGTACTTTTTTTAATATGCAGTTGTCACTTGGGTATTTTTATGCCCTCTGAATAAAAACTAAAAACTAAATTTTTTTAAGGGCTTTTGTGTGTGTTTTTTTTTTTTTTGTAAGCTTTTAATAATGCTGTAATAATTTGGGATGCAGAAGTCAGACAATGATTTTGATTCTGCCTGCAGTAGTGCTGTAGACCACTCAAGACCCCTGATCAACTTACAGTCACCTGCAGCTGGAATCTATGGCAGCACTCATTCCATTAACCAGAGTTCATTGCTGTCCCATATGTTCAATATTGAATGCACAGTCATTTTTGTTTCTTCATTCACACACACACACTGCAACTCCTACTAATGGAAGAGCCAGACAAACATCTGTTTTAACAATGAACAGGAGGAAATATAGAGGGAGAATAAAGAAAACGGAAAGACAGAGAATGAGGAAATAAAGAGAATTTGGTGTCAGTGGGCAAATAGTTTGTAAAAGAAGTGTTTCACTTTTTGAGAGACAGTGAGGGATTTGTATCAGTAAAAAAATGTGGGTGAAAGAGGGAAAATGTTAAGTAACTTACGTGGTGTGTGTGTGTGTGTGTGTGTGCAAATGACTACACAGAACAGCGGCTGGCATCTGTCTAATGGGCAGCTTTTGATAGTTAATAAGAACGTGTCTACGTCTGAGTGTGTAAACTTGAGAGTGTGTCTTCAAGAATGATGGTGTGCTTACACTTCATTTTTATAAATGATATGGAACAGCACATCAAAGGGTTTGGGAACAGATCAAACAAAAGTGAGAGAGAGTTGTTTCAGAGCGGATGAATGATGAAAGAGAAGTTTCTTCTCTCGGTCACTTCATTTCTGGATAGTTTTAGAAGCTTTACCAAAACATAGTTTTGAACATTTGTGAACACTGTTCACCAAACCATCCTCATCATTGTTAAATAGTGGTTTTCAACAGAGGTTTTGCTTCAAAACCCAAATTGGGCATCAAGTGGGGATTTTGCTTAGGCCCGGCAATAAGCAAAACCGAACAACTTTGTAAACATGTAAAAGGCTGCAGATGTGTAACTTGCTGTCTTTATAGTTGGTTTGTCTCTTGAATTGTGATGGTTTCGTGCTCCGAGCAGCCAACAAATTGTGGCCAGCAAGGGTATTTATCATAACTGCAAATGAAACAATATTTGATGTAATCTTGGTCATATTCATAGTTTCAAGAATAACATGGTGTCTGGCTAATTTAGCTGTTTTTTTGCACCAATTTTTTGCTGAAATTTTTGACCCGATACACAACATTTTATATAAAAAAAATTTAATTGTCCTAGCTTACTTTTACAGTTAGTTACTACTACAAATGTGGCCAGGATCACTTAAAAAATAAACAACACAATCAGTATTGTTACAGATGCATCTTTGTGTTAAAATATTGGTGAATGGTAATAGCCTCAAAATTCTGTGCACCTAACATTTTATTCGCATTTTATTGTTCAAACACCAGTTAAGAGCCACTGGTTTAGCAGATATGGCAAGAGTTCAGAAAAAGAGAAGGCACTTAGAGCTATAAAAATCAGAAAGGGTAAATTCACAGATGGCAGGATGAAAGGAAGAAAAAACAGATTGAGAACAGATTGGGCTGAATATATGCAATTCCTTTCGGAGCTGTGAATGAACTGTTTGTCTGTTGCATTATTGTAGCTGATCTGATACAGATGTGTGTATGAGAACAATTAGCAATTCAGTAGATGACAATATGTATGATGATGTCACTGTGATGTAAAAGGTCACACGCTGCTAGTCACACAAATGAGTGATGCCAGTGAAATATCCCACGCTTCCTCCACTCTGTCCTCTAATAAACTGAATTTCCCTTTTTCCTCTTTCTTCATTTTTTCTCTCCGTGTCCTAAAGCTTAATATGCACTCACTTTTAGCAATGAAAAAATCCAAAAATACTAAAGACATGTCTTGCACTGATTCAAAACAGATTTGTTTAAATATTTGTTAGATTTGCATATACGTTTATAAACGGTACATAAAATATTCTTTTGTAAACGTTGAACATCAGTGTGTATGTTGAATGTATACTGAGTTAATCAAAATGTACACTTACTGATTCAGTATGTACCTTTTTGATTTATTATTTCTAATGACCACTGCCTCACACAGTGAGTATCAGGAAAATGTGCTGATTTACCTTGATAATCATTAAATGCACACAACTAAGTTTAGCTGTATTTACCAAGGCCCTCACACGTGGTTTAAGCGTGTGTGTGTGTGTGTCAGGGAAAAGCCCACTGCTTTAAAGTCTCTCAATTACAGTGTCTGAGAAACAGAGGGAAGTCCCGATCTTTGAGCAAACCTTTGTTAAACAGCAAATGTGTGTCTTTATAACTGCCATAAAATAAGAGTAGAAATCACAGACAGACATCTTTAAAATTATGTTGAATGAATATGAAACTATTTCCTGCAAATGATTTTTTCTTTCCATTTCATTCTTACTGAACTATCCTCTCTGTTCTCATTCCACATGTCATTACTTTCTCTTTAAATGACCTTTTTTCTCTGATGGATTTGGGTTTTTTTAAATAGTTCCAAACGACCAGCACACATCTGTAACAGGAAATAGGTCTGTGGTTTAAAACAGACAATTAAGGGCATAAACCACCGGGAAGTGTTAATGTGGCTGGTAAATTAAAAATGGGTTTCAGACCCACTCAAAACACGTAAATTAGCGAACTTGGAACTGAATAATGTAACTCAGTTTGATTAAGTGTGTTTTAATTGCCACTTCACATTCAACTAAAATACTCCAATAGTTTTTATTCACTAAATGTTTCGATTTTCATGTTTTTTGCAAATGGCACAATTAATGGTTTAACATTTATTAAATATCCAAATTATTAATGTGTGTTGTATTGGTGTGTATATAAGACGTTCTAAAATAAAATGTCGTGGCTTTGTTTTCCAAAGGGCGAATATATATATATAATTAATATAATTAATAAAAACATTAATAAAAAATACAGTATAAGCAGTAATATTGTGAAATATCATAATTTAAAATAACTGTTTTGTATTATTATATATTGTAATACAATTTCTTGTGAGTTCTCAGTATCAAATGATCCTTCAGAAATCATTCTTAAAAGCTGATTTTAAGGCTCAAGTAAAAGTTTATCAGTTAGAACTATTGAAAACACTCATGTTACTTGACATTATGCTGGAAATCATGATACTGAACAATTTTCAGGAATTATTGTAGAATAGAAAGTTCCAGGGAAGGACCATTTATTAAAAATCGAAATCCTGGAACAATTTTACACTTGACCCCAAACTTTTAAATGTTAATGTATGTGACTGTTTCTATGTTTTTAAAAACATTGCAGTTTAATAACTAACACATGTTTTTTTTGGAGTCTAAATCTTTCATTCTTTCAAGCTATTTGTTGTGGTGGCAGTGGTTATGGATGGTGACTTTAAGGCCTGACCTCACGGCATGATAAATAACAACAGACTTATACGTTAAAACTGAGTGATGCATACACACGTGCATAGATACACTGTTTCCAAAACACACACACACATCCCAGCATGCTACAGTGGAACCTGCTTTTGCCAGAAACCACTGTGTCCCTCGTTTTTATTCACTCTGATCTCTTCCTGTTTTTTTCCATCACAATCTTCTCCCCTCTCTCTCTCTTTCTCATCCTAACTGAGTCAGTAGTGATTGATAAACCGTTTTCAAGGACTCGGCCACGCTGATAGCAAATGTACCACAATACTTGCAAAGACCTTGAGTGTTGTGTATGTATGTATGTGTGTGTGTGGGTGTGAACACATTCATCAACTTGTTAATGCACCATAACCCATTCCCGTGTTGTACTTTGTTGGCTGGTAACAAGTCAAATTTTTGCTACCTCAACACACACCCATCTTGTGGCCTGGCTGAAACTGTAGGGTCAAAACAGGCGGAGCTACATGTCAAAGGTCATCCGGTGGGAACAATACTGACCAGACAGTTGGCAGTAAAGCAATATACACACAATATAATAATGCATTCGCTTTTTGAAGTGAGAGGGGGCTCAGCTAGGCATTTTGAAACAACATCAGAATTCCACTGTGCTTTGTGTGTGCGGAAGACTTTGGCCGGAATGCCTGAATTCCGCTCAGTCCATCAGGAATGCTGGCTGAAGCGAATAACAGAGAGAGACAGAGGGATCAAGTAGGGAACATTTTGATTTGATTCAGCTCTCTAACCGGAGGACAGGGTATTAAGTATCATTAATTATCATAATCATCAAGGGATCTGCAGAAATGCCTAAATATACTACATCTCTGGTGTGCCATATGGCTCCCTGTTCCCTACTTCTGCTTCAGTTGAGTTGTTTACCTTTTAAGTCATACAAGTGAACGTAGATGAGCTGTTCTCATGATTTAGTTGCAACAGTAAAAGCTATTACAACTATAAAAGCTCTTTTATACTTAATAATTAGTCTGAAGTGATTTATGATGTCATTAAATGTATGTGATCCTACTGTGATTTGTACAAGAACATGGCTTTTCTCCACATCAATTTTCTTCAAATTCACAATTGAATAAATTACAGTAGCAAGACTATGTAAACTTCTGCTGTATAAGAGATCAGTGACATAAAGGGCTGACTTTGAGACTGAGTCATTCTTTTATAAGCTTGTCAAACTTACCCTACTCTTCAGTTCACAAACATCTGAGCGGCAAAGCTTTCTCGTGAGACTGAACTGTTTTTCCAGCATTTACAAATGTTTACGAAATGATTAAATAGATTTCCTAATCTATTTATTCCCGTAATTCAACAATGCAGATTGCTGTGGAAGCAAGAATAAGTGGTCACAAGAAGCCACAGATTACAACATTTGTGAGAATTATGTTCTATTTCATTAAGCTTACGTGCTGTGTATATCTATTTATTATTTATGAATTATGGAATTGTTTTAATTAAATCGGTTACACACATGGTTTAGTTGATAAATACGTAACATTATATAGTAAGATTATTATTACATGTGGTTAGAGAATGTATGTACTACATATTGTAGTTGTATAGTGGGATGTAATTCAAATGTGTAAATGAAAAAGGATATTATTCTTGGTATTAATAAAATGAAAGCTAGCATTAATTCTTGTTTTTATGTTGCCTTAATGACAGTGAATGGTTTTTGATGAAAACAGAGTTCAGCTACACACTAATATGTAGACACGTTTACTCACAAATAATTCAATTGAACATAAAATATCCACCAATTTGGTTTAGTATAACAATAGTTTTTAACTAATAAACATAACATAAAGCATGACAATAAAAATGAAGTGGATAAGATGTAAAACAAATAAAACAATATTGTAAATGCACAATAACTTGGTGTATATATACTGTATATATTTATTATCAATATCCATGTTTTAACCATGTTCATACCCCATTTCAGAGAAACAAAAATGTATATATTTATATATTTATGGATTCAATCGGCTATGGACAGCAATGCCTCTATTGAAATTGACCCTTAACTAAAAGATTGGACTGCTATTCTTACTTTAGCTGACATTTTCAGCATTATGATTCCTCGCATTCATTTTCTACCAGTGATGCGTCTCCTCTTTATACTGTGTGTGAGGTTAGATGAAGATGAGGAGTAATGGCTGTGTGGAGTAACAGCGCTGATGTGGTAGCAGAGGTCACAGGTTTAATCTCCATTTGGGGCAACCCATGAAATGAACGGTTACCAAGATGCCCATCATGTTCTGTCACCGCAGTGCCCTTGAGCAAGCCTCTTAACTCATGGTTGTACAGGAATACTTGCGTAATTACAGGAACCTGTCCTTATTGTAGGCCTTCAGTAAGATAAAAGGAAGCAATCTTGACTTGAGAATTTAATGCAAGGTTGTATCTCTCAGATATGAGCCAGGTTAAATGAACACACATTATTTTGTGATTGTGTAGTTTTGTGTGTTTAGTTCGTTTAGGGTGGTCCTGGCCTTTATGGCTCTCACAGCACCAGTCCCGTTTCTTGATTTGTTTCTCCACCTGGACCATTCAGGCCCACAGTACACACGCACACACAAATGAATGCAGCCTGGAGGGACCATGTGTGTGTGTGTATGTGTGTTCTGCATCATCCTTCAGCTGAGAGGAAGAGAAACAGAAAAGTGGGATAGTAGCAGGTGAAAATGTATGTGTGCAGCATGTGCATGTGGGGGGGTTAAAAGTACTGCCATGGAAAAACTATTTTTTTTTATTTCTGAAATATGTTGAGCTAAACAGGTTGTGACTACACTGTAAAAAATTATTTGTTGACCCTACTCGACTTAGTCAAGTCATCTTGTTGGTTTGACTCTGTTAAGTTTAGCAAACACTAGATGTCAAGTTTACTCAACTTATATGTAGTTGTTGAAATAACTACCTA
>JAUCMT010000154.1:11318660-11332609 GCA_032357475.1 Enteromius thamalakanensis | reverse complement strand
AGTTCAACCAAGGAAAACTTGAGTTCTCAACAAGTTCAATCCAGATAAGTTCACTTGACTCAAAAGGTTAAGTTGTGATAACTAATTTGCGCAATCATTTTTTACAGTGTAGCTATTGACTTTGAGTTTAATCATTTCCATTACTTCATTATTTTTCTTTCTTAAGATCTCTAGTTACTCTTTCTTACACCTGTGTATGTGTGCTATTGTCTGTTTCTGTGTGTGTGAAGCAGATGAAAACAAAGGTTTACATTATATGCTGCTGACGACATCAGGTCTCCATGACAGCTTATGGTAAGTATCATATAACATGGATATTTCTTTCTATCTCACTTCCTCTATCTCCCTCTCACAGTAAACTTGTTATAGAATCTCTGATTATTGTGATTTCAGGTACCAAACACCTAGAAATAGATGGTCCGGTGGGGGAAAGAGAATAAAAGCAACAAGATTAAGAAAAATGTAAGTGTGTTTTAGAGCTTGATGAAATCATATTTGCTGATTGTTGTCCTCTAGAGTGTCTCGTCGGTGCCATAATGACGCCACTCAGTCGAAAGTGTGTAGTGCAGCTCACACTGAGCTTGTAATGATTGTTAGACTATTACACTGTTTTAAATATAGAGGTGAAGGGGTAGTTCACCTAAATATAAAAAAAACTTATTTTTGGAACATAAATGAGAGACTGTGATAAAATGTACTAGTTGTTCTTTTTCTTGCCATGAAAATGAATGGAAACTGGAACTTCAGTCTTCAAAATATAAAACATCAAAAAGGTGATTTATATGATGTGTACACTCTAGCTTCACGTCATCTAATGTAGCTTTTTTTTTTGGCAAACCATGATATGATTGATTTTATGCACTTTTTTCCACCAGTGAGCTGTTAACCACTGTGACCAGATCACTGAGTTTGAGAAACGCATCAGTCTGTTTGTGCGGACGAATAATTTAGGTTGGTTTCTGAACTGGACAATCTGACTCATTCATGAATCACACATTTCTTATTTCGTATGATCTCTGATAAACGATTTTCAGTGAAAAACAACTTTTCCGGCAGTTCTTTAAATCTTGTAGAAGACTTAAAAAATGTGAATATTCTTTGACATTTTTCCTTGCTCCACAGATGAAAGAAAGTCATATGGGTTTGGAACAACCAAGCAAGAGTTCATTTTGGGGTAATCTATCTCTTTAATAATTTACCTCATTACACTTCTAAGGTGAGCTAAAGTTGAGTCGATAGGAACTCATCCAAAACTAATTAAAACATTCCACCGTAACAAAACACTCATTTGATGGTGTATATCTCAGTATTCACAAGAGAGAGAGAGACTTTTACCTCTGACCAGTCTCCACCCATAATAGCCTGCCATCCAGGAGGGAGTGGCTGACCGAGGGAGGGGAAAGAGAGAGAGAGAGTGAGAGAGAGAGAGGGAAAGCTGGAGAGCTCTGCGGTAGCAGTCAGCGCAAGAACCAAAGCAGAGAAAGACTGGAAAAAAGAAGGTAGATAGAGAAAGAAACAGTGAAATTAGAAACTAAGAAATAAAATAGAGAAGAAGAAGAGAGAGAAGTCTGGAAAATCATTTCAGAGCAGGACAGAAGAGGCTGAGAGAGAAAGGGAATAAAAGACAGACACATGAATTAAAAGAAGTCTTGGACTTCACATTGGAGACACATGTCCATGCGTGGACTGTTGCTGCTGCTGTGATCTGTCATTCCTCCTCACATCGTGTGTGTGTTGTAGAGAGACTGAGGAGAGTGTGTGTGTGTCGTTCCTCTGGAGTCTACGGGACCATGGCACCTGTCAGGAACGGATGAACTTGAGGCTTAAAAGACTCGCGGGGGGAAAAGAAAGAAAAAAGCTGAAAGAGTGAAAGGTAAGTTAGTTTCTCTTTTAGTAATTTTATGCTGTGTGATTGTGTGTGAATGCTTCTGCCTTTTTAATACACGTGGATTTTAACCAGCGTTAAAATATTTAGATATTTACTTGAATACTTTGAATAAAAGCCATACAAATAGTTGCGAAAGTGAGAGTGTGTACATGAGGCAGGGAGCCCTCCAATGCGACAAGCTGTTCGACCTCTTTGTGCTTGTGTGTATTTAACATAATGTGCAGTATGTGGATGAATGATACCCTGGTATTGTGTTTCTAGGGCGAATACTATAGTTGAGTCTGAGATCTTGTGGATAAATCATGGGTTGCTATGTTGGGACAGTTATGAACACTAATTTAGATTGCATGTCTCTCTGTATGTATGTGCACTGACCTATCTGGACTGTGTTTTCTTAATATAGGATGATATTAAAAGATGAAATGGTCTGTGAACAAGGGAGGGAGAGAGTGACAGATAAAGAATGGAAGAGTGATAGGGAAAGACGGGTTCATTCTGTAAGTGTGTTTCTGCTAAAATATTAACCCTGGTGCAACTCTGACTATTCCTGTGTTGCTCATGGGATGATGTTCTTTGGTTCACACAAAGAGCAAAAGACTGTTATCATCACTTCATCATCAACATTTTATGATTTTTATATTTTCAACCCCAAAACATCACAGATGAATGAAAAGATTACAAGATGAAGGTGTATAATCACACACAAACACAGATTTAGTTCTTTCTTAGTGGAAATGTGTGAAAGAGTTTTATCTTTCATCTTTTCATCTTTTTTTAAATTATTATTATTTCATAGATTTTTTTAAAAAGATGCATATGTGTATGCATTAGTGTTATAGAATAACCGTAAATGAACACAAGCTTCTTTTTTAACAAGACAAAGACATTATTTGTCAATCAGTGAGAACATCCCAAAAGAGTGAGTTTGTCAGAATTTGCCCCCAAACTATAGTGAAGTATGTATACACACAAAAACGCACATAATCCATACCATGCACTACCCAAAATAGTAATTAGACAAACACTCACATACCTACCCTTACTCAAACACACACTCCACTCATGTGTTCACACAGAAACACATTGTGTTTTTGGTCAGCTGTGTTTTTGGTGAGGGGAAGAATGCTGTGTTGTTTTAGTGGCGACTCTGGGCGAGCATTGAAATTACACGCAACGACTCTTGCACATACAACTGAAAGGTCCCGGACTCCCCTTTAATGTGCATCTCCAAGTGACTTTCTTTATTTCTTTCTGGCTCCTTGATTCCTGCTCTCAGGATTAGGGGGTGGGTAGAGAGACAGAGAGAGAGTAAGTAAGAGAGATTGAGAGTGAGATGGCTTTTAGCCCGGTGCCTCAGCCGGTGTGGATCGTTAATTGAGCTGCTCCCATAGGGGGGTATCAGACCCCAGATTAATTTGGCTCCCCCTCCTCACGCACTCACACACACACTTGTGCTTCCACCCTCACACAAACTCACACTCTCTTTCAGGGCCCTTTATATCCATCTATTACACCACAGTTGTCAGATGTCCTGTCACTGCTGGAGTTTCTATCCTGATAGGAGATTGCGGGTGGGTGTGGGCGGGTGTCTCTATGACGGGGTTATTGATTGTTTTGTGGAGTGTAGTACTATTTAACTGTGGTGGGACCTGTAGGCCGGGACTCATTAGGTTGTCTTATAACAAAGAATAGATTCTGTACATCACTGTGAATGCTTTTGGGTTTCCAAGTAAAGGAAAGCCAAGGAAAATTCTCAAGGCCTGAAAAAGTCATCGACATTTAATAAAATGATAAAAAATAATGGAAAAAGCCTATTTTATGTTTAACTTTTAAAATATTTTAGCAGTTAGATACCTTTTTTTTTCTTTTGATAACAAAATATTGTGATGTACAATTTGTATGTGAATCACTTCTGTTGAATCAGTTCACTGTATGATTCATTAATGAATCAAAATGATGATTTTAATGTAATAACACATGTCTGTAAAGGATGTGAACGTTTTTCAAAAAGCGTGGGAGCCTTAGAATATCACTTAAGTCTTAAACTTAAGGATATTCCTGATAGATGAAGCAACCACACTTTTAAACTTCCTTTAAATGCCGTTCTTCTTTCCATTGTTGCAGTATTATGAAAGGTACAGGCAGATGAAGACATCTGCTTTTCTTTTTTTTTGTGGTTGAGCAGACTGAGTTTGTGCCTGCAGCATTGTCTCTAGAACAACAATGTGACTCTTAATATATCATTTGGAGAGGTTTAGTCCAAATGAAGATGTGAAGGTTGATTAGATCCTCACATCCTACCTCACATGTTTAGATACTATATAAGGATGCTATTAAAAAGTATGGACAGCTGTGTCTTGCGGCCTAAAATCAGATAAAAACTATCATGTAAAGTGGCACATGGTGTAGTGGAGGGATAGAGGAGCGATTTAACTGCTCGTGTTTCTGAGATGTGCAGGATTATGTGAACTCCCTCATCTTGAGCGTTTGCTGAAAACATCACGCAGATGACTGCAGCTGCTCTCCAGAACTACGTTCCAAATGCATAAATCTAACATGGTCACTCTTTTCTCCTTCTGGGCCTAAAGAGCAGTCAATTTCAGAAATGTCATTTTGCTATTACTCAACAAAGAAGACTGTTCTGAAGTTAAATGTATGTATTATAGTAAGTTGATCAAAAGATCTATTAATAGCCTATCCATTTTGTATACAGTGATGTACTATAAAGTTGTAATTGCTGCATTTATTTTTAGCATTTAAATTTTTTTTTGCCAGTATAATGTGGAATTTAAAATTGTTCATTTATTACTTTATGGCAATTAACAGTTTATCTTCCAGTGTTTTTAATATTTAACATGCATATTTGGTTACTCATATGACTATCATCTCATTATCCAATGATTTTACTTTGTGTATTCACACATACTGCTGTTACACTTAAACTTTTATCATTCAAATCTAACTTAATCTTTCATTGCAGCTTGAACAAGAACAAAGAGCTGATTTAGTGTACACCTTGCAGAAGTTAATCATTTAACAATAACAGAGCTATCTATAATACTTGTTATCGCTTCCTGTTTTGATTGAGTTATTGATTATGTTCATGATGAGTGTCTGCAATTTTCTTGAGAATGTCTGACGAGAGTTTTTTTTTAGAGGATATGAAGATGGTGAATGAAGAACAGGATCGAGTCAAAAGTGCAAAAATGTTGAACAGGTCAGTTTACCGAAGGTGGGACGGCATACTTTGGAGGGAAGGGGGAAGATGAACAGATAAGAACAGAATGATAGATCAGAAAGGATTAGAGAGCAGTGAAGGAGCGTGTTGATTTTTGTAATGATACTATAGCAAATGATGTGTGTTTGTGTGTTCATGCAGGCTTGTACAGGTGTATGTGAGAGAGAGAGAGAGAGAGAGAGTGGTGTGTAAGTTGTTTTTATGACGTAAGTATGTGTGCATGTGCTGATTAAGGTCATTGTGATGGTCTTTTGTGCTGCTGTTGCCACATTTCACTTCTCACATATGCACACTTTCACTTTAATGGTTTCTACTGTATATGGTGATGATGATATTTGCTAAACATCAAGTCTAGTTATACACAGACCTGTTGATATCAGTAGATTTAAATCTACTTTAGCTGTTCAAACAATGAGGAGCACTTTAAATGTCTTCCAGTTTCACTATATTTCGCAGTTTGTTTTTTTTTTTATTTTATCTCACAAAAGTAGGCCTACGGTCAAACCTGTGCACACACAAATTTACATAGATTATATAGATAGCACATTGAGCTCAATAAACCCCTCTCAGATAAATGTGTTTTTGATCAAGTATTTTTCCATCACTTTATGTTTCTGTTTAAGTAAGGGCTATAGAGGTATGATGTCATTAGACTGTGCCCGCAGAAGTATGTGTGTGTGTGTGTGTGTGTGTGTGTTCATATGGGTCCGAAAGATGACAAAACATTGCTGCTTGATTAAAAAGAGGGAGGCATTCCTGAACACATGCTTTTAAAACAGGGAGTGTGTTTGTTTGTGTTGTGCCTGTGAGTGTGTATGTCTGTTGTTGCGTGGCCATGATTAAAGAGTGAACAGATAAATCATGATGACATGCGAGTTGTAGTTAGTGTTGGAAAGATGAGTTACATCAGTGGTATTTAATAAAAAATGAAGGAAATATGTGACAACTTTGTTTCAATTATTATTTGAAAAAGCACAGCCTTTGCTTACAGAATCTGTTATCCTGAAAGTTCTTCAAAAGAATTGTTAATAGAATCATCTCCTTCTCTTCTTACTTCCCAAACTGTTTGTCATTCACGTTCGGCCACAGCTCTAGGAACTGATTGTAATAGGGGATGGAATACAGCGTGACACCTTTGTAAAAAGGTGTGAATGACTGTGTGACACTGATAGATTTCCCCTTTAATAGAACTGGACTGAGTGTTACTGGACACACAGACAGGTTCAAATTCATCGGCTAAGGATGCCACTATATATAGAGAAAGAGAGAGAGAGAACGACAGTCAGAGAGAAAAGAAAGAACGATACATTAAAAAGGCATTAAGGATTATGGGTAATGGAGCAGGCCCGTCAGTGTGGATTAGCTAATGCTCATCAGAGAGTAGAAGTGTGTGTGTGTGTGTGTGTGTGTGTGTGTAGAAATGTGTGCACAAAAGGGGGGAGCATGTGTCCCTACGTACACCCCTCAGTAGTATGCTGCTCATGTCTGTGTGTGTGTGGTTAGGTTGCATCCTAGCTCATTACCCCATAGTGGTCGACTAAAGTGTGTGTTCAGCAGCAGCTTTTAAATAATGAAAGAAGATAGAAGATATCGGACGTGCACGGATAGCAGTTTGTGTGTGCTTGAAAAATGGAGTCCCAGGGTGAGGAGAGATGGGGGTGGGTTGCAGTTTTGGATTTGATGCCCACAAACCCCTAACAAGCTACCTCCTTGAGTGTTTGTGAGTAACAGAGAAAATAATCCGGTTTTAGCAAACTTATTTGATTCCATAAGTGGAACAGCACTCTTCTGCAGTGGACATATTTACATACTGCAGAAGCGCCACAGGAGAAACTACTGATCAAGTGAAATATAATGACTGTGTGTGTGTGTGTGTGTGTGTGTGTGTGTAGTGTTGAAGGTCCATTCCCTTTGAGATTCTACCCACTAGCACTCTCAGCCGTAGTAAATCAATACCTGTCAATCACATACACACTCACACACACACACACACCTGGCTGCTGTACACACCCTCAATGGTTATTTGCCCTAGGGCACCTCAGAGCAGATAGTGGGGCAATTTTGTCTGTGTATGTGTGTGGAGATGAGAAATGTGCAATTCTTTGGTTTCTTTATTGCCGTGTGGTTCATTAGCGGTCAGATTGTTTCTCTAATTAGTCAAATAGTGATTAGCGCTAGCAATTCCCACACGTTTCCATTAACACGGACACCTTCTGGACTGGATGTCAGCTGGTATTGACCTTTCTTGAACATGCAGCAAATTGTGTGTGTGTGTATGTGGGAGACGAGAGCTCAATGGAGACAATGACGAGAATTCCTGCTTGCATTCCTCTGGAAACTACACTCACATAATGTGCTTCAGCTCTGAACAGAGAAAAATGTTTATTTATTTTGTTATTATAAACATATTGAATTATTAGTAATAGTGGAGAATATAAGAAAGTGTTGATGAAGAGTTCCTTTGTTGTTGTGTGTTGCATTGTCTGATAAATACATTTATCTTGAACTTAATTGTTATTAGTTAATCATTTACACAACTTCCTGTCAACTTTCTGCCAAAGTCGATATGAAAGAGGAACGTTTGGAACAGCGTGAGGGTGAGTCAATGATGGGGATGTTATTTAAATTTTTTGGGTGAGCTGTACAGTCAGGATCCAGGAATATTTCTTACTGGCCTTGTACTGAGTGATGTATTCCTTCAACGAAAATATCTTTAGTTTTTATGACAATGGAAAATGTAAAAACGTTTTCGCTTGTATATTTTGTCACTGTGTCTTGCAGCATCATAAATGATATGAGCCGGTCTCTGTATGAAACTGCACCTGTTACAAAAACGTGATTCTGTTTTTAATCATTTGTATTCTAGTGGTTTTACATCTGGAATATTTCACTTGTCACCACCTGGAATTCTGGAAGAAAAAAAATCCAGGACTAACCCCTTATGGTACATTTTCCACTGGGGTAAAGTTTTATTTTCTTCCATATGGTGATGTACATTCAAATGATTATTGAAGGAAAAATTTAGGGCAGGGAATTGGTTCTTTGATGGTTGTTAAAAGGATGTGGGCACACAGTATTTGAATGGGAGTATGCAATAAAGATTTAAGTGGAGAGGTCCTGGATTCATCATCAGATGTCTGTTATTTCAGGAACATGCAGTTATGCCATTTTGATTGAAATTGCATACTCACATGGATCAATTGTTTGCAATAAGATTATTAAGAAACATATAGAAAATAGATCTCCATTTGCTGAGGTTGTTTGATGGATTGAATGTCTTTGAGTCATTTGCATTACTTCACTTAGTGCCACACTGTCGTTCTCATAATTCCACTTTAATAATATTAGTTTTCGTCTTAGTACAGAATAGCACTTTATTTATTCACTAAAGCCAGTGAATATAGGCCATTTGTTCTGTGTGAAATCACTTTTGTTCAGTTCTCCTGCAGCTGCACTCATTAATGAATTAAATTAAACATTCACCAAACTAAACAAAGTCTTGAGTGTCACACACACGAGGCTCTGCTCTGTGTAGATCTGCTTATCCACGTTTACAGCAGTTACTTGACATTTGTCTTGCCATATGTCTCTAAAGCCTGCTGTTCAGTGTTCATAGTGTTAATGTTTGAGCATATGAGCTTCTTTGTGCGTGTTATTCAATTGTGTGTGGGTGTACAAGGTAAAGATGGAGTATATGAATGCATATTCCCTCTGGTTTGTGATAGAGGGTTCTTTATGAAGTTACTCAGGATTTTGCATCTGTAAATCTAATAAAGAGTTTATTTATAGAGCATTTTTTATTGTTTGCAGACCATTAAATAATTTGCTCCACTACATATAACCATTTCAGGTTTCCTAGGCTTTATTTAGAGGCGATTTGAAAAGTTTTATCTCTCTCAGTCTGTCTGTCTGACTTATAATAAATGGGTTTTTGGCTACAGATGAGGATAAAATTGTCTTTTTGTTTGATCATAAAACTAAATTGCAGAGGAGCAGATGCTTTTTAACGCTGTGTGTGTGAGATTTTTCCCTTGACCTCCTAAGTACGTCTTGCTCTGTTTCTGTCTGAGGGTGATTTCCCAGATGGGTGGTTCTTTGGAAACCATAAATGGCCCACCTGCATGGTCCAATCACAGTTTTAACTGACACCTGAGAAACAAGGTGTGTGTGTGTGTGTGTAAAACCCATCTATCATCTTTTACTGCGGTCCCTGCCTTTCAATTACACACTAATAGAGGGGATTTTTGCCTCTTTTGAGACAGCTCATCCAAAGGAAGTGTGTGTGTGACAGAAAGAAGGACATGTTGTGTGAGAGTCAAACTTAAAAATTTAGCAGAACTGCAGTAAAACTGACAAGGGATTAAATTTAAAGTGATAAAAGTATTATACAGTGGAGAGGAGCTACAGCGTGTGTGTGTGTGTGTGTGTGTGTGTGTGATGGTCCCATTGGGTTAGTCTGGCACTGACACCCATAGACTGGTGGGTCGAAGGCTCAAAACTCCAGCAGTGATCCGCCACTCTCATCCCATCACATTCCCAGCAGAATCAGCCAAGCCGCTGATAATCTCTCACCATCCCCATGAATAATGTTACAGCTGTCTGTGTGTGTGTGTGTGATCATTAGTATCATACCAGAGGCCTTGACAGCTTCCTGACGGTGTTCTGTGACACACTCACACACACCGTCTCTTGATCCAGTCTCCAGAATCTCTTCTGACAGCTCTTACTGGGAACAGACCTTCAGCCGCTGCAGGGAATCCGGCGCTGTGTGTGAAGGCATGGAGAGAAGCGGGAAGGAGAGCAGAAGACTTGTCAATGTGTTTTCCAAATCCACTTCCATCCAAATAAGTGTGACCTCCACTTCTCCTATACAAAACAGAGAAGGAAGGAAAAAAGAAAAGGTTAAAGTCATATTAATTAGTGTCATTTTTCTTATAAAGCACCTGTCAGTCATCTATAATCCTATCTGGGGGTGGAGCCAGGGATTGACCCCCATCAGTGTTTGTGTGTGTGTTATGTTGGATTTCCCACAGGTTCTACTCTGCTGCTGTTTTAGGTCATGGAAAATATCCAGACGGAAGTGGCCTGGGACTAGTGCTAAATCGGTCTCATGAGAAAACGCTGTGTGTGTGTGTGTGTGTGTGTGTGTGTGTGTGTGTGTTGAAGAAGAGCTCGAACAGATATGTGTCAGACTTATGATGATGGATTGAGTTTTGTAGATGGTCTGTGTTTTAGAAGTAAGTGTGTATGTATCTATTTAGCTTCTTTGATCAGGGGTCTTGAACTTTTCTCAGGCCACGACCCCTTAGTGGAACGGAGCAGAAACCTGCATTACATTTTTTTTTTAAACTGTTTGGGTAACACTTTGGTACAAGACCAGTTCTCACCCTTAACTACTTGCTTATTAGCATGCATATTATTATCACATAGGCTGTTTATTGATATTTAGAAGACACATATTATTCATGATCATATAATAGTATCTTTGAAGTCTTTAATCCTTCCTAATACCTCAATCTAAAAAATAAAGTGTTGCCAAAAATGTTGGCTTTTAGTGCTTAGTTTCGTGTTAATGTATCAACATACATTAGTATGATCTTACATTAAATAATAGCCATATCATTTAGATTCTTTATCTTAAATTTATCTTTTAACTTTTTGAATATAATTTATACATAAAAAAACAACCTTTTGATTTCAGTTTTGCTTAAGTTAATAATTTCAGAGTGTACTAAGGACCTAAAAACATTGATCAATAAAAAATAAAATAAAAAAATCAGCTTTTGAGCAAATTATTGAATGTCCATTTTTGTATTAAAATTTTTTTTTAATGTTAATTTTTTTTCTTCTAAAAATATAAACAAAAACTTACATGTGCTAGAATGTAGAATTACTTATGGTATTTAATGAGATATAAATAAACATTAATTTATGATAAGTTGCAAATGGCAAATAACTGTGTGTGTGTGTGTGAATTGTGTTACTTTGTTGTCCACTTCAAAGACCTAAGAGGATTATGGGTGAAAGGATTTCACTTCATGATGTTTTGACCCTTAGGGAAAGATAAAGGGGGAGAGAAAAAAGTGAGATGGAGAGACTACGGATAATATTCAGTTTGAGAAGCGTGTGGAATGTGTGCAGACCCAAATCACAGGTTCAGAGAGGAAGTTTTGTAAATGTCAGAGGAGAGTGTGTGAAGAAAACAGAACCATGAGAAACAAAACTCTTAAACCAAGGCTGCGACTAGGAGCGTGTAATTTTCACCTTCTGAATGTTGGTTTGCCTTTTGCCTAAATTAGCACATTTAACTGTCAGCTGGGTGAGTTATGACGTCCTCAGTCGCAAAACTTTAAGCCAGTTGCAATGGTTTGTGCCTACTGGCCAATCAGATTTGAGTATTATGGTCGAAGCTGAGTAGGTGACACTGCGATGTCGCCGTGGTGATAATCACCCTCTTAGTTGTGGAATTTGTTTTATGTCATGTTGCTGTGTCTACTACGGTCATGGTGATTAGCTATGGGTCTTACAACTCAAGGAACACTGACCCAGAATCTAACACTGGCACAGGGACATCAGTCCATCTCAGTCCAACACACACATATACACAGCACACTTACTGTCCACCGACGGGACAGCTATCATTCTGATGCTCTTTTTAAGTTTATGGGTCTTTTTTTGTCATTTACATTTAGACATTTAGCAGATGCTTTTATCCAGTGACTCAAGTAACTCACAAATGACAATAAAAGCAATCAAAAACAAAAGAGCAGTAATAAAATATCCTAATGCAGTATGTGTAGCAAGGTTTTTCATATATGAGACCCTGGACCAAAAAAGCAATCATAAGTGTCTATTTTTCAAAATTGTGATTTATACAGCTGAATTAATAAGCTCTCCATTGATGTATGCTAGGATTGGACAATGTTTGGCCCGAGATTATTTGAAAATCTGGAATGTGAGGGTGAAAAAAAAATTTAAATACTGAGAAAATCACCTTTAAAGTTGTCCGAATAAAGTTCATAGAAATGCATATTACTTATTAAAAATTACATTTTTATATAGTTATGAAGGAACTGTACTAAATATTTTCATGGAACATGATATTTACTTAATATGTAATATTAATAACATAAAAGAAAAATGTATTTTTGGCTTTTGCTACAAATGTATCCCAGCGACTTAAGAACAGGGTCCCATATAACAAATAAACAGAAAAAGGAGAAAAAATAGGAAAAGAAATACAAAAATAGAATAGAATTTTTTTTAAGATAACAAGATATTATATATAATTCTCAGAATAAATAAATATGAGTGTTTCTTTAGGTTTTCCTTTTTCTAATTACATATATCATTTATATGCAACAAACTATAAAACTTCTTAAAAGCTTATAAAAAAATCTCAGCAAACAGTAAAAAATGTTTTTTTCTTTAAATGTATTAGTATAATTTATATTCATTTTGTAACTATATTACTATTGTAAAAATTTGTTATATAATAAAAAAAACAGTGGTGTCCTCAGGTGTCATTTCAACCTTACCAAAAGTTTTGTCCCACTATTTATTTATTTATGTACTGTACTTATTTATTTATTTTTATTTTTATTTTCCAAGGAGACAGTTACATCTTGAGATATGTATTGTGTGAACAAAAGATAAAGAAAAATCACAGTAAATATCACTAAATAAACCATTATATTGTGTGTCATTTTTCTAAAAAATTTAACCCAAAAAGCTAGCTGTATAATATTGTGTATTTTGTGTAATATTTTCATAATAACAAATATTATAAATGTCATTGATTTTGCAAAAGTGCCTGTGGACTGGAGCTGAAATCACGTCACTTTCTTCGTTACATAAGAGAAAAGTGCTCAAAGAAAGAACTAGTCCCTTAACAAGCAGTGAATCTATTGGGATGCATCAGCTGTTATTGACGTCAGTTGGTCATGCTGACGTAATGCTCATTTGTTGAAGTCGTGGGACGTTGCGGTAAGGGACAAGAGTTAACAACTTTCTGGACTCCAGTGTGTGTCTGTGTCCTCCATTCAACATTTATTAGAGAAACGCCCCTCATTTATTGCCAAACGTATTGAAATGACATCTTCTGTTGTTTTATAGGGGTACTTTCTGATTAAACAACAGTAAAAGCTCACCACTCTATTGGCTGTTTTACACAGCTGAACTCTACACCAGAAACAATACATTAACAGTACACTGTCTTTGTCCACACACACCTATTCTAACACACACATCTCTAGTCTTTTAGTACGGTATCAGAGTACCTCTTGAACTCAAGGGTGTAAAGTGTCTAATAGACTTTAAAGATTATACAGCAGCACACACATCAAAAACCCAGCGTTACCATGGTAATCAGAAAACCAGACTGGGGTTAAGGAGCACTATTATCTGGGACACAGAGAGAGAAAAAAAGAGAATACCTCTTTTTGTCCTATAAGTCCTCAACCCTTCAGAAGTGTTTGCACAGAGCCCCGCAACCATGGATCCTTGCCAAACACAAAAAGTGTGTGTGTGTGTGTGTGTTGCCATTATGGTATTGCACAAAACATTAATTATCCTTTGAAGAGTTAGGCTCTATATATTGTGTGTAATTGTAATCCTAATTATATTTTTTTTATATTTTCTCTTTAAAATGGTAGTGGATGGTTGCCAGGGTGTTGCTATGTGGGTTTTAAGTTATTGCTTGCTATGCTTGTATTTCTAGGTGGTTGCTAAAGCGTTGTGGATGCTTTTTATTAGGGGTGGGCATAGATTAATTTTTTTAATCTAGATTAATCTAGATTAATTTTCAAATTAATCTAGATTAAT
>JAUCMT010000154.1:11307415-11318560 GCA_032357475.1 Enteromius thamalakanensis | reverse complement strand
ACCACTACTTTTTATACAATTGTAGGAAGGTTTGCTTTAGATGGCTTTCTATATAGTTTCTTGAGGCTGCCGGGGTGTTGCTACGCAGTTACTAAAGCGTTTGGTGTCTCAATAAGGCATTAGATTGACTCTGGGTAGTTGCTAAGGTGTTCTGCATGGGTGCTTGAGCTTTTCTAGATGTCACAAGCCAAAGTGTTATCCTTATGGTTACTATTTTTTCAAATCTAGTCAGTTCTCTCTTTCTGTTTCCAGCTTTCTTCTTTTTTTCATCTAATTTAAAGTTCATTCTATCTATCATTCTGACAGAGTCTCTATGAGAGAGAGCTTTGTACTTGTGTGTATTATTCTAAATGGACTGAGGGCTTGTGGCTGACCTGGTAGATCACTGCAGTCACACACACACACACACTCATGCACACACACATGCTGAAACTTGCTGTTTCACTTCTGACAGGGCTAAGAGCCGCCAGATTCATTCTCTGGACTCCATTTGAAGGGATTTGGGTCTGTCTTTGTTATGTGTATACAAAGTTTTATCTCAAAGAGTGTAGTAGTTGATGTAAAGAAAGTGTTTGGAGGTGTTTTATGTTCACATCCATGTGCCTAAGAGAGAGAGAGAGAGAGACTGCAGAGAGGAGAGGAACTCATGCTGGTGTGCCAGTGTGACCTTGTTGAACCTAGAAAAGTCAGAAAGGTAGGTTGTTTCTTTTATAAGTACAAAGCCTAAAAAACGCTTAACAAGGAATTACATTTCTCTTTGGATTTGGTGCTAAAAACAACTTTTGGTACCTTTAGTTTGATCTAAAAAAAAAAGTGTGTGATTGTGTACTCGTGCTGTTATTACAAATTGCATGGCATGGCGTGACATCCAAACCCAGAAACTAAAATTTTGAGTAATGCACTAGACATTTGTTTTTTTTTTTAATTAATCTGCCATTTTTGAGCTTTTAAGCTAAGAAGCACAATGTAAGTATCATTTCCTGTTGACGCTGTAAAGCTGCTTTGACATAATCAGTATTGTATAAAGCAGCAGATGAATAAAGATGATGACTATCAATTATATATTATCAATATTGAATTCCTGAGGCCATACAGTAATTTCATGCGAGAGATTCATTTACTGTCTTTCATTAATTATTTGAATAATTCAGCCATTTTTGTTTCTAGAATCAATCGATTCAGTCTAAGGATCTGGTTCAGAAGAACAGTAAAATGAATCAGGCAGAATTTGGACTTTTCTCATGAACTCTCATGAGGTCGTACAGGTTTTGAGCAGGACGAGGGTGAGATATTGTTGGCAGAATAATTTTTTTGTGTGAACTGCCCCTTTATTTTCCCCTGCATGTGAGCAAAGGCCTTTCCTCACGCGTTTCAATCTTTCTTTTCTCTTACGCTCCTTTACTGGAGGTTCTGACAGTTGGTCTCAGTCCAGAGGAGCCGCTCAGCAGAACAATCGACTCCTTTCTCCTCTTCTCTTTCACTCTCTCTCTCTCACTCGTTCTCTCTCTTCAGGATCTCGCTCGCACAGAGAGGCTCATGACACAGTTACCTCCTTCTCTCTTCTGTCTTTCTCTCTCTCATTTGGTTTGTTTTGTCTGGTGTTGTCATTGTGGCATTGAGGTCTTAGGGTTAATTATTGTTTGTTTATTTGGGACTCAGCAGCATTTAGTCTGGTCTTAAGGCCTACAGAGGAGTCTTACTCTGTGTGTGTGTGTGTGTGTGAGAACGTGTCCTGCTCCAGCCTTGGCTGTAATGATGATGTACGATTTGCTGCGTTGGCACAGCCTCTTTGCTTAAAGAGATGTGAAGGGCGCTGGGATGCACTTTTCTGCTCTACTCTTGTATAAATCTCCCAGGATGGGGGGTGTGAACCTTGCTGGATGTACTTGAATGTGTGTGTGTGTGTGTGTGTGTCTCTCTCTCTCTCACACACGCACACACACGGTCCTGCAGTAGCTCATATTAACTGTGTTTATAGTAAATTAGCACAGCTAATCAGTGTGACAGCACTAAAGACAGAAGGACCGTGTGTGTGTGTGTTCTTGTATTTTATTATGAGACTTGTGCTGTCTGCCAGTGTGAATAGTTCCATTATTCACAGCAATAGAAACAGAAAGAGAGGAAGAAAGAACAAAGCACTTTTTATATTTGGTTTAGGATGCTGCTATATTTGTTACTCTGTGTAAAATAAATACAAAAGAAGCTGGAGGATAGTCTAGTTTTTCAGGATTCTGTCCTTTTTAGCAGTGCTGTATATCTCTGTGTTTGTGTGTGTGTGGGGGGGGGGCTAAAATCTATATTCAGTGGAGTCAGTAGGTCTCCTCTCATCTTACTGGTGATGCTCACTAACACTTATTAAAATTCAACACTGCAGCAAATGGGTATGTAAAGTATGAGTCTGTGTGTTGCTAAAGGGCTTTTGAGATGTAACAAATGTTAAAAATGTAATTGTATCCCCCTCTGTTTTATCTTCCTCCTATGACACTACAATCTCTTTCTTTTCATTTCTATAACACACACATTGTTTTATTGTAATAGAACTTTCCTAGAACTTATTTTGTTTTTACACAAAGCTAATGATATTTTCTGTTTTGTCTAACTTTAAACTTAAGCCTAACACAAAATTTTTTATTGACACGTTCTTTAGGAAGTTTGGTTTTTACGATCCTTCTTATTTTTAAAAAGTTTAATATTTTACAGATTCTGCATGAGATTGCAGAACAATGTGTACATAAATACCATCTGTCTTTTACTAGCACCTAAACATCAAAAAGACAAGAAGAAAGAAACTTTGCTCTGTTTCATTTTGACTGAATGAGAGAAAGAACTGTCTAAAATAACATACTGTATAGAATTCTCTGACATACTCACACACACACATAGTCTTAAACCCAAAATGTGAGATAAAATGAGAAAATTGAAACCAAAAAGTGTGTAAATGCGTCAAAGTGTGTTCAGTTATCTGACTGTTTTGGCTAAGAGGTTCCTGTTTTAGCTTGAGAAGCTCAGGAGTTTATCTCAATGGAAGTCTGAATGATATGTTTTAAAATGATACAGTATAGAGTCAGACATCTCCTGCCCTGTTCTCTCCTCTAATTTATCATTTCTTTACCCTCCAAATGTTGAATATGACCTAGTGCAATGAGCAAGGACACACACACACACTTACACACGCAGCAATTAGAAGTGAGAGCTGGACAGTGTTCTGACCGAGTGGATCTTGGCTTCCACTTTGGCCATTCAGTGAACCTGGACCAGAACCATAAAAAGACCAAATGAAAGGCTTAACAAGACCGAATGCTTATGTATGTGTGTGTAACATGAGATCCGATTTCTCCCTTCTCATCTTAGACAGGACAGTAGCTTTAGACCATCTGCTACTGAAATAAAGAGTGTGAGTGTGTGTGTGCGGCATATCTGAAATATCATGGCTATTATCAGACTGTGTGTTGTAGAAGTGGGTGAGCAAGGGGTCAGTAAGGACTGAATAGTCGTTCTAAAAAGGAGATGAGAAGTCTAATGCTTTTTTGTTGTTGTTCTAGTGTCCAGCTTTCGGTGTAGAGAGGAAACTCCACATCCACCGCATCGCTGTAACAGCACACAGAACGACTGAGAGCCGTCACTGCAACAGCTGCCACGAAACCAGCATCCCATTCAACCATCTGTGTGGCAGCTGTCTGCGCTTTATAGCTGATAAGAAGCTGTGGTCTTCCTCTGAAGATGATGATGATGATGATGATGTGCAGCTCGTTGGTCCTGCTTGGGCTGATTGGCATCAGTGCTTCCTCCAGCGGAAGTTCGTCTACCTCACCCCGGATGAAGCTGTCTCATAAAGGTGCTTGTGTCGCATGTGCATCTGTATACATGTGTTCTGGTTTCGGTTTTTAACTGTGCGCTTTCATATTTCTTCCAGATCTCCAGCAGTTTAACGGCATTAAGCGGTTTGACTTGGAGCGTTCGTGTTGTTTCGGAGCTCTTTTATTGGACGAGGAGAGGGGACGGCTGTTTGTTGGAGCTCGCAACTTTCTGTTATCTCTCAGTCTCGACAACATCAGCAAACAGGAACAGAAGGTACAGCACACTCCTTACTCGCTTCTGGTGGAGTGTGAAAGGAAACATCTTTTTGTACCTTCTGTACTGCATGTCTTTCGTCAGCTAATTAAATTATAAACAAAGGTGTAACCCTGTCAATCATAACTCGCTGATATACCTGCTGACAGGTTCGCAAAAGTCTTCTTCAGAAAAAGCTAAGTTTGTAAGAATTTTCTTAAAGCTGTTCTTAGAAAGTTCTTTAGGTGGTCACAAAAATTTTAAGAATAAAATGACTGTAATTAATAAATGTATACTTGCAAACACCCTACAATATAATTATGTATATAAGATAATCATAATTATATTTTAAATTGTATGTTTTATATACCAGAATAAAATACAATACAGTAAATTAATTAAAAATATAACTTTTTGTTATTTATTTTAAATTCTAGAAACCAATTTTCTAGATTTTTTAGCTTTGCTGTAATACAAAATATATATAGCTTTATTCATAAATTGCAATAAGAAGAAAATACTATTTTATTCTTTTGAGTATGTGTTGTAATATTGCTGTCATACATTTACATTAAGAAGTAATCCGGTGTTTATAGCTGATATTAAAAAATGAAATGATTGCATGCTTGAATTTAATTGCCCATTTACACCTGTATTTTGTGCCATCCACACATGGATAGATTGTGTGCGTGTTTGTGCTAGACATCCGGGGAGGATTGTTAATTTTGTGCGAAGTTAATCAGCGTTTTAAGTCACGCCAGATGATTTATGGTGGTCCAAGCCAACATGCCGATGACGGAATGATGGATTTTTATTTCTTTAGGAAGGAAAAAGAAGGAATGATGAGTAAGAGTTGTCAGTCACTATGTACTGCTCTACACTCACACAAGCACACACAGGTGTTGTTATGTCCGGATCTGTGTGCATGTGCGCATCGCCTCTGGACGTGTTTTAACTGCATCTCTGATGGGGTTCAGAGAAAATGTCCCTCAAGCTACAGAACACGTCTAACCATGCAAAGGTCCTAACCTTTAGCCAAAACTCTTCCTCACTTCTGGACTCACTCTCTCTCTTTCTCTGTCTTTCTCAGATCTACTGGCCTGCGCCTGTTGATTGGAGAGAAGAGTGCAATTGGGCGGGGAAAGACATCAATGTGAGTGTCTGTCATAATCAGATCTTGTGGTCAACAACACACCCGGTTTACACATCTATCAGTACCATCTCTCCTATGAGCTGTTTACACACAAACACACACACTCAGCCAATTAGCACTGCTATCACAAACATCTCTTCCAAACGGCTCCAACATTAACAGTGTAGAGACATCGATTTCAAAAGGGGTCTGTGGGGTTGATAAAAATACCCACAAAGGAGATTACATAACAATGTTTGTAATAATAGTTTGTTTTTTGATTCATGTTATAATAGTGTTACTGATTTAAATTTGATGTTTTTATAGTGAGGGTGCATGGGTTGGTTAAGACTAAACTAAGAGTAGAACAAATATATAATTAAGAATATAAATATAGATATAGGACTAGGATTAAGAATATCATATTTTTATTAAGCAGCAAGGCTTTAAATTGATCAAACGTGACATTAAGGACATTTATAATATCGTTAAAGCTTGCTTTTTTTAAATAAAGGCTGAAGAAAATGTATCATTGTTTTCAAATTATATATATATATATTAAGCAGATGATTTCAACATAATAGTATTATGGGAATGATTTCTTAAGGGTCATATGTTGCAGCTGCTGAATATTTAGCTTTGCTATTACAGGAATAAATTACATTTTAAAATAAATAAAATTATGATATTATTAAAACATTATTTTAACTGTACTAATATTTCTGAATATTCCTATATTCCCGTTTTTACTGTGTATTTGTGATCCAATGGATGCAGTCTTGGTTAGCATAAGAGATTTACCTGTGCTTTTAAATACAACATAGTATTATCATGGTAATACTGCATGGTCCAAAATTGTTTATTGTTTATTAGTGTGCCTTTAGTACTTGCGTATTGTAACATGTTGAACATGTTTGTGAACAGGTCATGTTTATAATGTGTATTATTTTATCTTTTGTGTTAAGCGGATATGTGTGGGATGTTTTGGACACTGGCCTGTCTGAATGTTCTCTTTATTGTAAAGGGTGTGTAAGATTCTGTGGTGGGTAACTGACTGAGGTCAGCTGACAAAGAGAAGTGACACAAACACAGACTTTGTTCAGTGCGCTGACCTGTGATTTGACCCTCATTACATGTAGGTGTGTACAGGACGGCAGGGACAGAGCCAGACCTCCATGAATAAAGACTTAAGATTTTCCCTGGGATTCTCCACCTGACCTTTCACTTTCTCATGCTGTCTCTCTTTTGTCCAGTCTCCCAGTCTGAACTCCTGATTTCTCACTCAGTATTGCTTTCAGCTTACTCACTTCACTGCAGGTCGGTCTCTGTCTTTCAGTGTCTTCATGTGCTACTTCTCACTCCTTGTCTTTCAGATTCATGTCATACAGCCACGGTTTATAGTACCTAATACATCTGTTAAGCTCCAAAATGAGGAAAAAAACAAGCATGAAGCATTGTAAAAGTATCAAAAAATGGTCCATATGACTTATGTGCTATATTACTGTGCTATTAGTCTTATGAAGCCAAATTACATCTTCATATAATGAACAGATTGTACAGTAGTCAACATTTGAAGGGGATCAAAAAACTTAATTAAAGTTGTCCTCAGACGAGTGCTTTTAGGATTTAGGTAACTTTGCTAAAAGGTTTTGATCAACTAGTAAGTGAACTCTACAGTGAGATCAGTCTAAATCTTGAACGAGTCACTTGGTCAGATATATGAATCATACAGTTTGATTCTCAAGTCAACTCAGTGAACTGACTCAGTGATCCTCAAAGAGTCATTGTAACAGTGTCTCACAAACAAAAACAAAGATCCAATGATCAGACTAATAAAAGGTCAAAGTTGAAAGTTCACCGCACGCGTCTCAGCAGGAAATTCACACACACATGGCTTATTCCTCCTGAGAGACATTGTTCATTTTAAAGCTCTTTTTCTTTTGTTGTGTGCTCTCTCTTTCTTTCCCTCTCAGTGTTTCTTTCTTTCTTTTTTCTTTGTCTCGTGGGCTCACTTCAAAGAGCCCATGAGCACACACACACACACACGCATGCTCACACACACCCCTAACACGTCCTTCCCTTATTGAGGGCTGTAAAGCTCTTGAAACAGAAGCCCTAGTGTGTGTGTGTACGAGAGGTAGAGAAAGGGAGAGACCCCTTCCTGTATAAACACAGTTTGTCAGCAACTTAATTGGTCTTCGATGATTCTATTCCGCCACCCCCACCATACACCATACAACATACACACACACACACACACACACACACACTTCACAGGGTGCGTTAAGCTCAAAGAGAGGCCTTTGTTCTCCAAAAGCCCTGTATGTGTGTGTCTGTGTGTGTGTGCGCGCGTATGTGTGCAGGGTTTAAGCATAGCAGGAGGGCACATGTCAATCTTTTCTGTAAAGTCAAGCCTTTTCTCTTGCTGTCTTTGGTCATCTTGTCTCTGGTTGTCTCTCAGTGACTTACAGCACATCCTCTCTTGTTATGTCTTTAACCTTGTCTCATCTTCTCTCAAAACTTCTCTGCTCTTCTTTCCTCTTCTTGTCTGGAGTAATCTCTTCTCCCTCTCTTTGTTGTGTCTTGATTTGGTCTTCTTTTCTCTAGTTATCTAGAGTCTTCTCTTTTTGTCTTTAGTCATTTTGTCTCTTCTTGACTCAAGTCTTCTCTGTTGTCTTTTTTTTCCCTAATGCCTTTTCTCTAGTCCCCTCATCTAGTCTCTTCTCTTGCTGTCTTTTGTTATCTCTGATTGTCTGTTGCTGTCTCTGCTTGACTCATCTCATCTCACCCTTCTCATCTTGTATTTTACGTCTCGTGTCATGTGGTCTCTTCTCTTCCATGTTCCTCTCTTTCGCTCTCTCTGCTTCATCCCTTCATCCTCTTCCTCTTCCCTGGAATCCGGATGTTCTCGCACACTCATGTTGTCAAAGTGATTCCAGGCACTCTGGGAAATGTGGCATGCTCCAGCGAGCACATTCACAAAGAAAAAAGAGAAACAGAGAGACTGTATGTGTCCATGTGTGTTGAACAGTCAACGTGTCTTTGTTTTCATGTGTGAAAGAGAGAGTGCAAGAGATTACAGAGAGTTCCGGGATCACAGCGAGCGGGGAAAGGTCAGACTGTCGTCAAGGATACGTAACACAATGACGTTTCGTTTCTGATCCACCCCATATGTGGTCCCTTAACAGACAAACCGAAAAATATGTGTGTATGTTTTTGTGTCTGATAGTCCATCCAGATGCTGACAGTTTCCCTGCCTGAGAGATGAACTGGTGAAAGAATGTAAACTATGTTCTTTATAAAATGGATTTATTTGTGTGTGTGTTGCAGACGGATTGCGTTAACTATGTGAAAGTGCTACACCACTACAATCGGACTCACCTGTATGCCTGTGGGACAGGGGCTTTCCACCCAACATGTGCTTATGTGGAAGTGGGACAGAAGATAGAGGTAAGTGTGTGAGCGTTTAAATGAGTTTGTGTTATATGCAAAAAAAGTATGCACTGCTTCATTTTCCTTTTTCTCTTTAGGATCACGTATTTAGAATTGACCCCTCTATGGTAGAAGATGGGAAAGGAAAGAGTCCATATGACCCACGTCACACATCGGCGTCGGTTCTAATTGGTTAGTTCAGCCTTCTGTCTTCCAGTTGATTGCAGTTACATCATCTGAACAGCAAACGTTTCTACATTTTCACACAGGTGATGAGCTTTATGCAGGTGTGGCCACTGATTTGATGGGACGGGACTTTACAATCTTTCGCAGCATGGGACAAAGGCCCTCTATACGAACAGAACAGCACGATTCTCGCTGGCTTAATGGTATGGATGTGAATGAGAGAGTATCTTAGACAAAATTAGGCATGTATGTACAAAAACATATTTTTCTTATTTGTCATTGAGCCATCTTTGTTTTTCTGTTTTTGTGTAATGACACTAAACCGTGTGATAATGCTGTGTTTCAGAGCCCAAGTTTATTGCGGCATTCGGAGTTCCAGAGAGTGAGAATCCTGACGATGATAAAGTCTTCTTCTTCTTCAGAGAGACTGCTGTAGAAGCTCAGGGATTTGGGAAGGTTACATATTCCCGGATTGGTCAGCTCTGCAGGGTTAGGAGCAGGATTTATCTGTTGTCTAAGCCTAATGGCCATTGGCTGCAGTTGATTTTTTGATTTAAATATATGTGTTTCTTTGTTTGTTGTTCACAGAATGATATGGGAGGACAGCGCAGTCTAGTAAATAAGTGGACCACATTTCTAAAGGCTCGTCTCGTGTGTTCTGTACCAGGCAATGATGGCACTGAAACGCATTTTGATGAACTTAGTAAGAACTTTATCTCTCACAAACACAGATGTTAGGCTTAAATTATGCTGTTAAAGCTGCCAATTGCATTTCATTGCTGTCTGACCTCTGACCTTTGCCTGGACCTTTAGGGGATGTATTCCTGCTGCAGACCCGTGACCGAAAGAACCCGCTGATCTACACCGTCTTTACCACCTCAAGGTCAGAGTTCATCAGGGTGTGGGTTAAAGGCTTAGTTCATCCCAAAAAGTTACATTCTGTATTAGTTTATTTACGAATCTTCATGTCGTCACAAACCTTTATGACAAACCTTTTTTTCTGTAGAACACAAAGGTAAATATTTAGTAAATCTTTTTCTGTTTCTCTTGTGAAAGTAATTGAACTTTCCCCATATATAAAAAAAAAAATAATAATTGTAATATATATCTCCTTTTTGTTCCTCAGAAGAAATTAAGTCATACAAACAATAGCTTGTTTGACAGAATTTAATTTTTTTGTATGAATTGTGCTTTTACATTATTATCAAAATTATGGCTTGTATAGGACATATTTACATTCACTATGTCATCACTTTCGTGTCCCTGTACTGTAAGATTGTGTGTTTGTGTCTTACAGTAGCGTATTTCAAGGCTCTGCCGTGTGTCTCTACACCATGAACGATATTCGGCGGGCATTCTTAGGACCTTTTGCCCATAAAGAGGGACCCAATTATCAGTGGGTTCCATTCCAGGGTAAAGTGCCGTACCCACGGCCAGGCATGGTAAGTGTTTCCTTACATCTTACACAATAAACAATATTTCAAAAGTTTGGGGTCTGTAAAATTATGCTTTTTAAAAATGTTTTTGAGGAATCAATGATCTAAATTTGTTTTTGTTAAAGTAGATGTAGATTGGTCATAGGTTTGGATTTGCTGACCTGCATAGAGTGTTGATAACAGGAGCGCATTGTGTTTCTGGATTCTACTGATATCTCTTTCTCTCTTCCGCAGTGTCCCAGTAAAACATTTGGGAGTTTTGAGTCCACTAAAGGTTTCCCTGATAACGTAATCCAGTTTGCCAGGCACCATCCATTAATGTTTAATCCAGTCACTCCACTGGGAGGCCGGCCGCTGTTCCTGCGAACTGGAATACCATACACCTTCACTCAGATTACTGTAGACCGCGTCAACGCAGCTGATGGACACTACGATGTAATGTTCATTGGGACAGGTAGAAAATTGATTGAACCCTGGTGAAACCCCGCTAGACTAAACTGGCTGTGGCTCTGGTTAAAACCTCTTTGTGTGTCTCTGCAGATGTCGGCTCAGTCCTGAAGGTGATTTCTGTGCCCAAAGGAAGCTGGAGTAACACAGAGCTTCTGCTAGAAGAGCTTCAGGTCTTTAAGGTGAGAGTGTGTGTGTGTGTGTGTGTGTGTGCGTGTGTGTGTGTGTGTGTGTGTTTACATTGGGGACAAATTTTGTGATATAATTAAATCAATTGTTTGAATAATGTTTTTTTTTACATTAGATTTTTTTATTTAGTCTAGAAATTATAAGTCACTTTACATTTAAAGAAAATAATTATACATTCATAATTAAAACTAATTAATAGTGCTGTCAAATGATTAATCGCGATTAATCGCATCCAAAATAAAAGTTTTTCTTTACATAATATGTGTTTATGCT
>JAUCMT010000154.1:11284662-11306736 GCA_032357475.1 Enteromius thamalakanensis | reverse complement strand
TTTTTTTTTTTTTTTTTTTAAAGCAAATCAGCATATTAAAATGATTTCTGAAGGTATTTGAAAATATTTCTGGAGTAATGGCTGCTGAAAATTCAGCTTTTGCAATACAGGAATACATTTATTTGATTAGAATAAATATTTTAAAATAAAAAAACAGGTATAATATTTTACACTAATATTATAAATAAATCCAGTTTGATGTGCAGAAGTTACTTCTTTCAAAAAAAAGAAAAAAAAAAGATGAAAGTCTTCCGAACTCTGGGCAGTATTTAAAATAAAATTTTAAATTCAAATACAAAATATTAATGGCTAAATACAAAGGCCAACAAAGAAAGGGTTGCATGACATTTTCTCGAGATAAATGTAAAAGAAAATACAACCCAGACTTTATTAATGTCAGCTTCAATTGCAGAATTTCCAAAAAGCATTTAAAACTATTGATTGTAGTTTTCATTGTGCATAAAATAAGTTTAACATTTTTATATTGTCAATATAACATTAAAGTAGTTTTCTTGTTGCTATTGCCAGGAATATTAATATCAGTGCATTTTACTTATTTTTGAGCCTATGCAGTTCATATATTTCAGTGTTCAATCTAATATGAGTAACCAGATTGTCCAGTGCCTTATCTAAATGTCTAATACACTGCAATGTTTTGTAGATCATCAGAAGCAGCGTGTGCTGGAGAAGAGGCTGTATGCTGTGGATGGAAGCAGCTCCTTCCTGGAATGCATCCCGAAATCACTACAGGCCCAGATTACATGGACCTATCAGAGGCACCCGGAAAACCCACGGGAGGAGGTGAGAAAGAGGAGACGGCAGGCTGGGGCAGATATGTGGGGTTATTATGAGAACGACGGATATAGACGGGATTGATAAGAGATGATAAATGTGTGTCTTTGTTCAGATTAATGACTTTTATTCTGTCTCTTATCAGTGTGGTTATTACTCATACTTGATGTATTTATTGTGTGTGTGTAATTACAGGTTCGTGTAGACGACCGTGTTTTGCAGACTGAGCGAGGCCTGTTGCTAAGGCGGGCCATGCGTAGAGACGGCGGCGTGTATCATTGTCACGCGATGGAACATGGATTCACCCAAACCCTTCTCGCGATCACGCTGGAGATTTTGCCTTCGTCTGGCTCCGCCCCTTCAGCACCTATCCCTCGCAGCCCCGCCCATTCCCAAGCCAATCACGGGCAGTCCACCAATCAAAAACTCTGGTACAGGGACTTCATGCAGTTGGTGGATCACCCAAACTTAAACACAGTCGACCAGATCTGCGAGCAAGTTTGGTCACGCAAGCACAGCCTATCAGGGAAGAGCGCTCCAGATCCAGCCAATGAGGGGTCGGTTCACAACCCACTGCACTCTAAAAAGTGGAAGCACCTGAAGGAAGTGAGGAAAGGGCGAAATCGCAGAACGCACGATGGGAGACCCGCCCCCAGAGCGCCGAGGAGCGCGGGAGAGTAGCGAGGGGTAAGAGACGGAGGAAAAAAGAGACTGAGAGACAGAAAGAAAGAGCAAAAACCACTGGAGGTGGACAGATTCTTACACAGCATCTCATTCAGTGACTGTTTATCGCCTGTTCTGCTTCTTATTACCCCTGTGATGACACTCCGCTGCCTGTTATCAGTCTCTATATACTCTATTGCCCTCATCTCCAGTCTAAAGACTCAATCTAGTGCCCCCACGACCCCAATCCCGCTCCCGCCAGCATCTATTACTCCTGATGCTTATCCAGAAACCCACACTCCATCAATCTGAATACTAACACAAACTCAAGAGGTCTTAAAGTCCAAAAAATCCTTTTGAATTGTAACAGGAAAAGCTTTGATCAGAAATTGAAGACACAAAGACGTGCATGCGCTGCATAAACACAGGCTCTTGTGAACACACACCGAGTAAATCCATGCATACTCTTGTTTTCCTCTGGGTGTTTGTGCAACATGTGTTCTTAGATTAGATTCTTCTCTCACTTTGGCCCTGAAACAGATCTCACAGACCCTTGACTCACCACCATATGAACATCATCACTCTTCTTTCACCGCTTGAAGACTTTAAACATTTTGAGCAAACAAAAGATAAAAAAGGAGGAAAACTACATTTGTGATCTGGTAAGGTTGTAGCTACTTTAAGAGTAAATGTTTTTTCATGTGACGGTGATTATGTACCTTAAGGGTTCATTGAGCTTTATATATCTGGCAGTTCTGTAAAGTAAGGTGAATTATTTAGAGGTACAGATGTTCTGATTATGTGTTGTATAAGATGGACACAGCGTTAATTTACAGGGGCATCATGGGAAGTAGTACTAGAGTCCAGGTGAGGAAAGACACTTTTAGGTCTAATCTTACAACTAACCTGTTGAAATCAAAAAAAGTCAGAATAGTTATGTATATGTGGGTGTAAACGAGAGATTCAAATGCTTTTTATACAGCTCCACCATATATATTCACTGTTTAAAAAAGTGATCTGTGAGCATCATATACTGTAATACCACAGCTAATGTATTATGTATGCTAGATAATGGATTAAATCAGGAAACACAGATCCGGGGCCCTCTCTGAAGACAAGAAACCAAGAAAAAATGTCTTTAGCCCTCACTCCACACAGATATTTTAGATGAATATTTCCTTTAACACATTCAAAGAGTCTAGCCAATGGTCCGTTTATTTTTCATTGACTGTTTCTGGCTTATGAAAATAGCAGTGTTAAATGTGTCAGTAAATGCATGTTTACAAACGCTCGATGCCAAATTTAATTTTTTTATTGCATAGCAAAAGCTGTATGGGAGCGAGTCAGACGATTTCTAATTTACCGTGCTCATTTTTCTGCACAAAATACCATAGTTAGGCCACTTTAGTCATAGTCGCTAACTTATAACTGTGGTAACATTTTATTCACTGCAACAACAACAAAAAAAGAAGAAACCGAAAGTTTGTTCAGGGTTTCGGACTCTATGCTGGTCAGCAGGAAGGTAACGGACGGCGCTGGATCAGAGCGCCCTCTTCTGGCGTTTGTGGGTATTTGTGGTTTGAGAGAAACGTGGCATTGTAAAATATCCAATTCTAAATTCATTTTGAAATGGATGTAAGAATGTTTTGAGCGGAACTGGTGGGTTATCACGTGGTAGTATTTATATCAGTTTTCTAAAAGTTGTACTTAATGGTTATTTTTGCATGACTTAAAACGTCTTAATGAGCGTTTTTTTATACAATGGAAAGACCATGTTTTAAAACTGTCTTGCAAGATTATCTGGTGTTTTCAGCATATATTTATGGCTCGATAAGCTAATGTGTTGTGGTGGTTTGTGATGAAACTGACCTACATGTGTAATGTCCATTTTGATAGAGGAGAATATGAGAACATTGTGTGTATATTTTGAAATTCTTTCCCTTCTTTTGGACACATATTTAAAGACCTAACATAATTCGAAAGTAATAGTTCGGGTCATTTAAAAGACCGATCAAGCATTTCAAACTCATGTGATTTCATTTTCTTTGTGACGCTTCTCAGCTTTTGAGAGAGAGTGTAAGAAACAAAGCGGGTGTAGACTATGTGTGTCTCAATGTGAAAGAGGCTCTGTGTGTTTGTGCCATTAAATATTAGGATTTCTGTACATCGGAGAAAAGTGTGAGTTGCATTTTGTGGACAAGTCAAAGGTCGAAGGCCAAAGTTGACGTGAACACTGTATTATTCCCTGAGTATGTTCTCTGTGGATTGTTGCATCAGACTGTAAATGATTAACACAATAAAACATACAGTTACTTAAACATAACTCCTCGATTTAATGTTTCATAGTGTAAGAGTGGGAATAAAAAAATGGAGAAAATGTATGCAGTAATGCGATCTCACCAATAGAGTGCGCTGCTGTGCATGCTGTAGTTGTCTTACTTGAAACAGCATATTCCACTGGGTACGTTTTTTAAAGTAAAACAAAAAAAAAAAACAACTCAAAAAGTAATATATTTTTATAACATGTAGCATTTAAATGTAAAGACAATATAAATGTAACCACTTGCTACACTTGTTTTATTCTGTCTGCTAACTGGTAAAGTATCTTTCTGTGACAGCTGTAATGATTAATGATGGCAATTAGTGCTAATTAACCCTTCATTAAACCCCTTAACCTCCCAGACTCTCATTAGAGGTGTTGACTTAAGAAAGCAGGGTCAACAGATCTTCTCACTGACTCACCTATAGATTATTGCCCTCATATTTGTTTCTTTTCTGTTTTGTTCAGCTTCAGACCAGACAGAGCAGAGCAGGAGAGTTTAGAGAGGAGCTGAAAAAACACGACATGGAAGAGAAGATACGAGATGAGAGGAGAAAGAGTTTGTACAAGTGGTGTAAAAAAAACACCTCCTTGAACAATGGAAATGAGTTAACTAAGACTTAATAGGGTTTCAGAAAATATTATATGTGGATCTTATTACTAGGGCTGTGGGAACAAGAAAGAAAATGTGCACCAAACTCTGTAATGAAGCCCCTGGATAGTGATTGAGTGAACATGGTCTCTCCATACACACTCTGGCAGTCTGCATTAACTGAATGTTTATTTTCACACAGCTGTGCTGCTCAGTGTAGTGCTATACAGGCGTGGAAACACAGGTATGTCCGTTTGGACCTTGATGGTGTTTGTCTGTTTCTAAACAGGAAGTGGGTCATTGGTGTGCGTCAGTGCAGCTGATGTTTCACTGTTTACTGGAGTTACTTATGCACACTTCCGCTGTCTCAACTACTGTTTGTGTATAGAGTAATATGAAAATTACGTGAATTTGATTCAATGTGAAATTCCTGCCTGTTCGGGATGAGTCAGTGTTTGTCACATTTTATGTCTTTGAACAAATTATTAACTATGAACAAGAGCATTGATGCTTGACCTGAACTAACAATTGAAGATCAAACTGTTTTTTTCTCTCTGTGAACGTACTTTACACTTTCACAGGCTGATAGATCAAACACAAGACTGTGGAGAAGAATGAAACCATGCATACACAGTCTAATGTAACTTACTGTGCTTTAGTGAGCACTTTCTGATCTACTACATCCACAAGTGTTCTGTAGAAATAGATATAGAGGTAATTGTTTGACTCTCTTTACTCCTAAAGTTGAAGGGTTATTGTAACAATAATCTGGCTGTGATTCAAACACATGAAAGAAATGCATTTGAAGTTTTCACTTTACACTAAACGCGAAATGGTTACCATGCGGCCCAACACCAGTGGATGCACTCAAATTGAAACCGAAAGTTAAAATATTGTTATACATGAACAAAATTTTTGATGTTTGCACAAAAAGGCTGCCATGGTCTATAGGCATTCCTACTTTTTATAAATTAAGGCAAGGAACTGAAATATTATTTTTTTTAAAATTCATGAATTCCATGCGGGGTTTTTTTCAATTAATTTATAACACTTTACAATACGTGTACTAATAAGCATTAATTCATGCTTAACTAATGTACAAATAATACTGAATTAATGTATAACTTACTATTATCTAAGCTATTCATTAATGATTGCCACATTAGCAACTAATAATGAGTCTGTCTGGTTAATATATTAGTTCCTATGAATTATCAATTAAATATCTCATTGCATTTAACTTGTATGATTAACTAATACTTTTGATAATGTTCAGTGCTTAATCTGTATTGTTAAAAGCGCTATATAAATAAAAGTGACTTGACTTAATAGTGTTAATTAACTTGTTAATGACCATCACTGTTTATAAAAGCCATTTATTTAAGCAGATTTGTGAACACTTAAGCACTTTTATAAACAGTGATGGTCATTAATGAATTTTTAGCTGATGGTTTGTGAATATATCATTATGCTGTGACTTTACTTGTTGAGGCACATCATTATTAACTTATCATAATTGTAGTAATTTACACATAATTGTGCACAAATAATGCAGTAATTACATCATGTATTAATGTTTTTTTTTTTTTTTCAATTTTGCCTAGAATGTTGAAATACAAGGCTTTGGCTGATTGTGGTAACTAACAAGTTAATTAACACTATTAGTTAATAAGCTATTAGAGAATTAATCCACAATGACATACTGTATAGGAACTAATATTTTAACCAGACCATTGTTAGTTGCTAATGTGGCAATCATTAATAAATAGCTTGTATAATCATGAGTTATATATTAATTCAGTATTATTTGTGCATTAGTTAAACATTAATTAAGTAATGAGTGTACACATAATGTAAAGTGTTATCATTACTTTTAATGCTTTTGTTCTTTTTTTAAAGGCGGTTTGCTAAGGCCCCCTTGTTGAGAACTCAGTTTGTGGGAGGTTGCCAGAGTGTTACTAATCAGTTGCTAATGTGTTTTGAGTAATTTATGTCTTGCGCCAATGGCAAGGTGAGTTACGTGACAAAGTTTACAACTTCAAGCCAGGGGTCTAGAACAAATAGCAGTAGAAACAGTGATGTTTAACTTACCAATTAGCTTTTTAACACGGAGAGCAAAACCATGGCACACTTTGACAGTTATATGATGCAAGCGTATCCACCTGCTAACTACATCACATATAAACGCACATTTGGGCCTCGTTTAGCTGGTGTTTCGGTTCTGGCTGGGTCTGGTTTATGAATGTCTTTACTGATTTTTATAGCCCTTTTACTGTGGTCTGTTCTCCAGCAGCGATATATATCACGGCACAGGCGCTTGTTCTTAATGTCGAGCCTCGTACTGACTAATGACACTAACGTATGACCTCACTTGAATAGAGTCATTTATAAACTGAGCACTTGACAAAGACAATCTCGGGAGAAAAAGACCTTTTCAATTCAGCATGATGAACCAGCACACGTTGGAGAACATAAAAGAAACATCTGTAATGCTGATCGGTCACACCCAACCCCTCGGTCCCACTAAGAGGGGGTCGCTCTGAGCTGACCTAATTGCTCTCCACGGACCCGATGTGAAACACAAACCCATAAAACTCTCTGTGAAATGTTTTTATTTATGTATCATCACTGAACCAAACACAGGTCGGAGTTTTCTGCATGCAAGAATCACTTAAATAACATATAAATATATCAGACACACTAGTTAAAACACTGCATTTGTCCTTCGTGTATTTCGTGTATGTAGAGAATGTGCTAAAATCAACACAGCTGATTTAAAGACAGTGGAAATAGAGAAATTGTGCTGAAAACTGATGACACATGTGGTTTAAATGCAGTGCTGTTGTAGCCATTCACAAAAAGCCGTTTCAGTGCAACTAGTCTATGCAGTCAGTCATGTCAGGGCATTGAACAGAAAATTACAAGTCAGCTTGTTTGTTTAGTTTGAAGCTGTGAAGAGTCACTGGAGAACGGTTTCTCTACAGGAAAGATTTGTACAGCAATGTTTTTAAAGATAGCAGTATTTTTTCCAGACCTTTCTAACTATAAATAAATAAATGGTTCAAGTGATACAGGAGTTTTTAGTAAAGCAAGTAAACTAGAGAAAGTGAACAGTGAGAAAAGACAGATGTTCGTATCAAGGCTACTGCAGCTGCTGAACAGCGTTTGCTAGAACGAATTGTAAAACCTCAGCTGTCTAGTTTTACATCTATTAAAGATTGTTATATGATTAAAACTCGGAAATACTTTAGAAGAAGGTTCAGTTTGTGAGTGATGTACAGTCAGGCAGTCGTCGAGGCAAAAATACACGATTATTCACCAAAGAAATAAATATGTGCACGACACGGTAAGTATTTTGCAGTAATAAGTTCTCTGAGGTAATTTTAACTACAGGTGAAAATGGACGCGCAAAAGCAAGTGAAAAAAGAAATCTGTGATGAGCTAATTTTAGTTGCAGCGTTGCAATGAACAACAGAATGTTGTGATTGACCAATCAGAGTCGCATATTCCAAAAAGCCAAATAATAACAATAACTAACAACGAACAATGGTCACACTTTATTTTAAGGTCCCTACTACACTATTAACAAAAACTTTAACTTGTTCCTCGATAAACTCCTAATATGCTGCTTATTAATAGTCAGTAAGGTAGTTAATGTCAATATGTTAATAATAGGCATATGCTAATAAACAAATACCGAGAACTGGTCCCTATACTAAATTGTTAACCAAACAATTTTTTACAGCATTTATAAGTTTAGTTTTGTGTTCATTTTAAAATACACTACTTATATAATTAACAGTCATAATAAATTAATGGTCATTTATTCGATTATTTAAAAAAACTAAAAATAATAAAATAAAAAATAATTTGAAAAAAATTGCACACACACCAAGATTGATAAATGCTGTAAAATGCATTGTTGTTACATGTTAGCTAATGCATTAACTAACACATCAGACCTTACTATAAAGTGTTTTGAAAACATTACATCGCTGTACAAAGTGAAGCTTGGATTCAAGCTGATTAAGAACAATGTCAGTTCTGTTGAAGTCTCAACGGTCGTCAAGTTATGATTCACTTAATAGAAAATAGTCTAATTAGTCCAAACTTTTATTTCTTGACAACTTAAAGTACTGGCAGGCTGAGTTTTGTTGAACGCTGCCATAGTTCTCAGTTGAGGAAAAGTCTCTGAGCATTATGCCCAGTTGTATCACAGCCAGACGTGTCTTAAATAAATGCATGTTTTTTGGCACCTGTTATAGCAGGGGCAGCGCTCCAGTCTACTAGTTTCATCCTGTCTACCCTCATTTGTTCCAGTAAAAAGGTTTTGCAGCTGCTGAGTTTTTAAGTGAGACATATAACATTAGCCATGGTCTACTGTGAGGAGATGAGGGCCGGCTGCCATGGTCACAGAAACTTTTGGAGAGGACGCTCAAGAATGTCCTAATTAACACAGAGAGAACTTGGACTGTTAGACACAAAATCTACAATATTTTACAGCACCACAAACAAAAACAAAAATGTTTATGTGTGTGTATGTATACGAGCTTCTAAAAATCACACCCACTTTCCATTGGAAGTCCATTTTGCTTCACGTGGGTCTGTGTTTCACTCTTGTGTGTGGAGGTCCCGTGGAGAGCGGATTCGGGATTCTCCCGTGCTCTTCTGGACTCGTGCTCTCCGTGCAGAGTCCTGAGCTTGCCGATATTTATCCATCATGCTTTTGTGTTTGCGTCTCAGCTTCTCATTGCACCAAACACGTTCGCAGTACTGCTCCACCTGAGGCAGGTTTGAAGGACCAATCAGCTGCAAGATGTCTTTGAACCACGCCCTGGCCGGGCCACGATTGACAGAGGCTGTGTTGGAGGCGCACGGTGACCATACTTTGTATTTGCTGTCACGTGACAGGAGGTCTGAAAGGGTGTCGGCGTGTAAGACGTCCAGCCAGAAGCGTGACAGGGTTTGTGTGAATCCGTGTTCCCGTGATCGACAAACATAGATGCCTTCGTCCTGACGGAGCACGCGGCGGAACAACAAACCGTCATCTGTCTTAATGACACGTTCATCTAGCAACACCTAAACAAAGAGGAAAACAGAAATTAACTATATATATATATATATTTATCTTTTTTTGTCTCAAGATACCCCCAGTAATGTCTTTTTCTAAGCAATTTTATAAAAATTACTTAGACAGTATAAACCAACATCCATATGTACTGTATCCTACCTCCTCTAAGTAGTCATCTCGTTGAATATTCCATGTGACAGTGGCCTGTGGCGATCGAGGGATGCACTCCAGGAAGGTGCTGTTGTTCTCAGTGCCATAAACGACCCTCTCTTCAGTCAGATCCAAATCTTCCACTACAGATAGGAATGCATGTTAATACACTTTACACACAACACGGTTCAGTGCAAGGTCAGTCTGGGATTTTCCACTGCATGTGTGTTTGTATAAGTGTGCACATACATATATAACCCCTTTTTGTCACCGACATCCTCACCTTCGGCATGCAAACACTCAAGCGCTCTTCACTCACACCTCTTTTGTCTGTTCACCTCTCACTCTATCAGTTCCTGTCTTTAACACCGAACAGAGAGTTTGTCCCCGCGGAGATTACCCTTCAAACCCTATTAATCTTCCTGTTAGATGAGCTCAAAGGTGTTCTGAAATTTCTAACACAAATGATTAAACAATTTAACTTCAAATCTCTGAAGGACTTGCTCTTCTCTTGCACTTTCACATCACTGAGCTCTTTGACATGTAAATGCAATTGACGTTCTCAGAGGAGGCCGTTGGTGTATTGACATTCACGGCTGCTTTATTTTCTTCTTTCTTACCGCTGAGGTTTTGGTCCATGCACTGCAGTGCTGGGTTTGCATGTTTGATGTCCTGTCTTCGGTAACGCCGTTTTGTGTTCGGCAGGTAGCGTGTGCAGGTGTGTCCGTCCCAGGCGCAGTAGGGATCTCGAGCCAGGCAGCACTCGGCACAAGCTTTACCGTACATACTGCAGCGGTGCAGAGGCACCTGGACAACACCTGTCTGCGAACCCACGAACAGAGTTTGCTGGAAGATAAAAAAAAAAAAGGTTTTAATTGCATTTTTCCAATGTTCACTTGAGCAAAACCAGGATAGCTCACTTAAAAAACTAAATTCAGTCATTATTTGTTTAACATATTATTCCAATCATGTATATCACAATGAGAGATGTTTAGGAGAATGTCCTGGCTGCCCTTTTCCATAAAAAAACGAGTGAGGACTGATGTTGTCAAGTTCCAAAAAGGCTTCAAAAGCACTATAAACTAATAAATAATAATTTAAAAAAAACTAACACTCTTTGACCTCAAATTTAATGCAATGAGTATTGAGACAGTATGTCGAACATGACTAAGCATTAATTCTTTTTTAAATTCAAATCAAAAGCATACGTTTGGAATGTTTTTATGGCAATTAAATTGACTTTTTTATTTTTTGGGAGAACTGATGCTTTAACTCCTGTGACTCCAGGGTTGTCTATGAAGTAAGTGTACTGTCAGTTGGTTCGGCTGTAAGGCACCTGCTTCTTGATGAATAACAAAGCAACTGGTTGTTTGCCTTGAGTGTTTTATTGCTTTGGGGCCAAAAAGCATATACACACAAAGTGGACTCCCATTTTTGTACTCACAGTAAAAACCTCTTTGGGAATTTAGTGGAAAATGAATTTACGGTGCTGCTTATGTTACTATGCTTACGTCAAATTGCTGGAACAATATAGCAGGAGTGCATGATGCATGAACTTACTCTTTTCACAGATATGTCCATGGAGGTTATGGGAGTGGGTACCTGCAGAGACAAATACTGAATCATGAGAAACAGAACTGAAGGCATGCACATACAGTACACACACATAAACTGCAGTTCAAAATTTTGGGGTAAGTATGATTTTTTTTAAAGAAAGAAATGTATACTGCATAAAATTGTGACAGTCTCTTGTAATGTTGCAAATGAATGCTACTGCAAATAAACTATAATTTATAAATTATATTTAATCTATAATTTATAGATTTTCACAAAAATATTAAGCAGCACAACCACTGTCAACATTGATAACAATAGGGATGTATTTTTGAATTCCTTGTCAAGGAATGAAGGCTGTAATGGTTGCAAATTTTGCCAAATGAGATATTCTCACAAAAAGACATAACTTCACATCTCATAACACCTATAGTATACACATTTTTAGACTCACAGACCTTAAACACCTGCATTTCCTCCAATGTGATCTCCTCATTTGCAAGATTGTTACCATTTCCAAGTACGATAACCTTTAGCACAGTCCCAATATCTGAAGAGGTCAAAGGCCACAATTATTCATTCAGGGTTATAAACACACTCGGGCATTAACTAAAGTGATGACACTCTTGTCTTACCAGTGCCGATGAACATGACATCATAGTATCCGTCTTCGGCTTGTGCACGGTCTACAGTGATGTGTGTGAGCCTGTACGGGGCACCTGTGCGGAGCAGCAGTGGTTGCCGCTGTGATGGGTAAATGGGGCGCCACATTAGTGGGTGTGTTCGTGCAAATTGCAGAACAGCATCTGGAAACTCCAGTGTGCTACGGAAGGCACGACCGGGCTGGGCTGTGATTTTACTAGGGCACACTCCTGGTCGTGGGTAAGGGACACGTCCTTCGTAAGGTCCCCACTGATAGTCCGGCCCTTCTTTATGAGCAAACGGCCCATTAAATGCCTCACGGATATCAGCCATGCTGTACACACAGACTGCGTAGCCCTGAAACACATTGCTAGAGAAAGAAAATATTCTGTTAAACTCTCATACAAACTCACATTTATGTTCTTAAAGATACAGTTCACCCAAAAATGTAAATTTGTTGAAAATGTACTCATCTATAGACTATGGAGGCAGAATAGTTTGTTGTTTCATATAAAAATATTTGGAGAAATTTAGCATTGCATCGGTTGTCTACCAATGGATCATCTGCAGTGAATGGGTACCGTCAGAATAAGAGTTGAAAAGCTTCACAAAAATATGATGAACAGACAAAAGGATCTATATCTTAATGGTCTGAGGGTGAATAGATTTTCAGTGAATGTTAATTTTTGGGTTGCTTATTAAAAACAAAAGAATATGTATATACATAGACTTAAATATATACAAAGACTTAAACTGAATGAAATGGAGTGCAATCAGAATGAATTGAGCACAACACAGTGCTTTACAGAGGAAGTGCACAGATAAACAGATGTGCTTTCAGCCTGGATTTGAGACGGACCTGATGGTGCTGAATATTGCGTAGATCTCTGGATTGGTTTCGTCCTTGGTCCTTAACAGAAACACGTCCTCTGCAAGACAAACACATACAGTCAAAGATCACACAAGGGTCAAAAGAGATCAAAATGATCTCAAGTTTATATAATATTGTATATAAAAAGAAGCCGAGGGCGTGCGTGTGTTTATTGTCTCACCCAGCTGGTGAAAGTGTGTTTGGATGCCGTGAGGTCCAGGAACAGAACACACCAGTCGGGCTTTAATAAATGTGCTCCACTTATTCACAAGAACCCTCTGCCCACCCACATCATTCTGAAACCACATAAACAATAAATCATGAGGCGTTGAATTCACTTCTGGACAACAGATCGGCAAAATGTCAAATCCCAGTATCATTTACCCCCAGACCACACACAATGAACCCTGGGTACAACAAACTATCCCTTCGTCTCAATTTGTATACTATCCATCCTAAGTAATATGCACGATCAGAATTAGTGCATTCCAAATCATAGCACATTCAAAAGCGCCACAGTACATCCATGCATGCTTTTCAGCAAATATTTCACACAATCCCCAGTGCAACAGAATTTATGACAGTTCTCATTCGACTTTTTCATCTGAAGTGGTTTAATTAATGAGGTCACACACCCCCAAACCTCTGTAATCTGAACCCTGTTTATACGTAAACATCAGTTGTAACTTTTCCCGTGGGAACAAGAACAGTTAAATATCAAAATATCTCAGAGATGCTTCAGTTATGGAGATTATGACACTGTTACGGATTCCCAAACAGCAATGCAGCTGGGTTTACCGTGTCAAAGACACATGGGGGGCATAAAGGACCCTAAATCTGTGTAATCGGTAAATGTGGAGATAATCACCCTCTCTGCAGTGTAAGAGTGTGTGAGATTTGGGAATGTGCTAAAGTGAACAATGAATAGCAGTCAAAGTGACAGTAATGTGAGATTGACCCTGGCTCTTTGAACACTGACCTTTGAATGACAGAGGGAGATTTGTATTGCTCCCATTACTCTACAGAGCCTTGTGTGTTAGTGTGTATGTGTACTGGGGTAAGAGGTGAATGTGTGTGATTCAGAGGCATGCAAACCATCCAGCAGCTGTGCACATGTGGCTGAAAATAGGCAGGAGCAATCCAGTATACTGGTTTGCTTGTGTCTGAACGTATGTATGTGGTTTGTCTTACCGCACACACTCGTCCAATGCGTGTGTGTATGGCTCCTTCATCGTCTCGCTCTGCACTCTCTGATGCTCTCTCAGTGAAGAAGAAATAAATTTTATCATCATCTCTGTCAGCACTGTCAGGAATGAGGTGGGCCGCAATAAACCTGGGCTCTGTACATGCACAAACACACACAGAGATACACTATTGTAATGCAGATCTGATTGTCTGAAGTATGCAAATCAGTTCAGTTTCACTAATAATTATGAGAAATCATTACTAATTGGGTGTTCCATCAATAATAAGCATGCAGGTCCCAGGATTTAAAATACATATACACATCACAAAATATTAAAGATTATATTTTAAAACTATTCTTATTAATAAATAACAGTAAATAACAACTGCAACAATTACTGTGTATTTTATTATTAATATTATTATTATTTTTAATTACCTTCATTAGTCTTAGTTTTATGTTCTTTTGTCATTTTTAGGCTTTATATTTCTAATATCTAAAAAGGTTCGATAAAATGTTAAAACATAAGAAATAAGACTGAAAATGTTTATTAATATTAAAAATAAGTAATTTTGTACCATGTAGGATTTTCTGGTCTGTCTCTGTTCTCATAGGTGAGCGAGTCCCTAAACCTCTTAAAATCACTGAGTCTCTCCCCAAAAAATCTGCAGTCAGACCGGTGTACAGCTCTCCACCTGAGAAAGTGAGAGAGAGAAAGAGAGCATTGAAGGTTAGTGCAGAGAACTCAATATCTTACACGAGAAGCAGGAAAGCAAAGAATTTTCTACAAGAATCTGAATTGTTATTTTTTGTTATCAGCTTGAAAACCCACCCATACACACATCTACTGTATAAATCTGGTGAGACCTGATATACAGTCAACAGTTTTTCAAACTGGTCATATAAAATGAGATCATACCATTTTACTGTTTTTTTTAGCAATATTTCAACCCTATTTTTTATAAAGTAAAAACATAAATAAAATTCGACCCACGTTGCCTCTGTTGCCCATCAGTTGTCTGACAGGAACTCATGTGTACAGTATGTCAGTGTGTGAAACTATCTCCAAGGTCACTAACATGCAATCTTAAAAATCTGCTCCAAATGTATTGCATCTGCCAAAATGTCAAGCAAGGAGAGCCAAGATTGTGTAGTGTGGTAAAGACACACACACACTGGGGGGTGTTTCTGTGCCCCCAGAAGACTGTAACACACCCACAACACTAAACCTGGACTGAAGAACACCTCAAATTTCTCCCATAAGTGCAGTCAATCTACAATGGGCCATAATCTCAGTGACAACTGACAAGAAGAAACCTCCACCCAACACACAGGAGAGCCAAAACACATACACACACACACACACACAAACGTGCTCTGACGTACTTATGAACACACAACACAAGCATGCCGTGGCACGAACGATGACGCTGAAACATAACACACTGAAATGTACCTGTAAAGGTGCTTGCGAAGGGTAGTTTGGGGTCATGGGGACATTTCCCCCTCCCGTTCTGTACCGTGGACCGATCCAAACTGAACACATGCTGCCAAAAAGAAGTCAGAAAATTCACATCAATTTCACAACTTAACAATAAACATGAGCTCACAAATGTCGAAATTTCTCATGCTTGTGAAAAAACATATTATTTCTTTTTACAATACCATGATATGTTATTAATCATGTTCAGTTTGGGGTATTAGAGACAAGATACATTTATTATTGTAGTTCAGTTTAATACTTCCTGACTTTTCCTCACCTTATGAGAACTGATTATAAACAATATTGATCTTAGATCTTAGAGACCACAGGGGAAAAAAGGTGAATTTTGAAATGCAATCAGTTTCTGATGTACACTACTGTTCAAAGAGTATTTGTCTGTAAGATGTTTTTGAAAGATGATAACCAAAACTGCATTTATTTGACTGTATTTATTAATATTACAGTTTTTATTGTAATAATCATAATACGTAATTAATTCCTGTGATGGCAAAGCTGTATTTTCATTAGTCAGTACTTGCCATCCTCATCTTAATATGCTGATTTGGTGCTCAAGAAACATTTATTATCAATGTTGAAAACAACAGTATTTTTGTGAAAACGTTTTGAGGATTATTTGATGAACAGGATGATAAAAAAACATTTATTTAAAAGTAAGTCTTTGCTGTCAATTCAGATCAACGTAAAGTATTGATTGCTTACTGACCCCAAACTTTCAATTTGGTATTCTAGAAGTTTAACACTACTATATCTCTTTAAGTGCCAGAGTAGCATTACACTACATCATTGTTTTTCCTAATTATCTTTCCTTCATAATCTATTATACACCTAGCTTTACATCCAGAAGAGCTGAGGCAATGACTGTGCTCTCATACACGATCCCTTTTCTCTTTGTTATACTGTAACAAACATTCAAAACATTTTTAAAAACTTTAATAGTTTGTTCTGGTTTTGTTCAGATTTTGTTCAGTTTTCCTAAACTGATATTTTTGTGATATTGAAGAATGTTTATATTCAACAAAAGAAAAAAGTTTGGAACAACATTCTAGTGAACTATCCTTTTAAATAATATAGTCTTAACTTTGAATTTCTAGGCTGTGCTATAACAGGGATCTGAAATGTAATAATAGCAGTGCAGTGGTTTGTATTGTCATTGATGTTAGACACTGTATGGGTGTGTCCGGTGATGCCCAAACAACCTTAAATCTCAAAGAAACTTAAATCTCTGGTGCCAGTTCAATTACACAATGTATCATTGTCTGTCTGGTTGTCAGACATCTGGCGCCAAGTGCAGTGAACACACCTCAAAGAAAGTAAAAAGCAGCTCTGTTCAATACACACAAATTATTTTTCTATCCTCTGCTCAGAATCCTTTGAGTAAATGTGTGTCTGTGTGTTTTTGCTTTGTATTCTCTCTCATAACCTTAAACAATTAGGTCTCTGATAAGTCAATTAGATCCTCCTGATGTACAAACACAAACACACGAGGTGTGAAGCAGTGGGAGGGAGTGTTTGTGTGTGTGTTACCTCTCCGCGGTGTCCGACGTTCACATAAGCACACACAGGCTGAAAAGCTCCGGTTCCACAGGCCAGTAGATGAGTGCGGTTAAATGGCTGCAGCAGCCGCACAAAGTTTGCACACTCCATCTGAACCAAACACGCACAGAAAGAGTTCATATGTTGGGTGTTTTGGTGGCAAATGAGGATACAATCTTGATAATTACAGCACAATTACTTACACAAACACACAAACACATGTATTTTACACTGGACAACCAAGTTAAACTCATCAAGCGCAGTTTTTACGCAATTTTGGTATGTGTGAGTATGGCCGATATTTCCCTGGAGGGATTGAATGGAGAGTTACGAGAATGATCATCGTTTTAGTGGATCAGAGAAAAAATAGCAAGAAAATGATCCCTACTTAAAATTCACTGAAGACCAATCAGAGCCTCCAACATGGGAAAGAAGCTCTTACGGTCCAATTACTGAAGGGTTCAGAAAGAGCAAGACCACTCACACACACTATCAACATGTACTCACTCTAACTGTGGCCACCTGTATGCAGCTTCACTGACTGTGTAGAGTCAAAATCAGTGGAGCATGAATGAACGAAAGGTCAAGGGTCAAAAAAAATGTAGGCAGATGCTCAAACTGCGACCAGATGTTAACCAGCAGGACTGCAAAAGTGAGCGGTCCAAAAAGCAATGTACAAAGTTACTTAAGAGTTAGCAGAATGTGAACTAATAAATAAAATGTAACCCTATAAATTATCCTCATGTAAAGTGCCACTGTTGTGTGAACTGTGTTATGTGGTACATAAAACTTTGTTTAAAGGTGTCCTTACACACGTGACTTACCATTATAATAAAAAACATAAGCACATGTAGTTAATTAATGTTACTCAGTACTTAATAGTATAATTACACAGTAATTAAGGCACCTTAAAATAAAGTGTAAGCTAAATCTCTTCTGAGTTCATATCTGTGTGGTGTTACACCAACTAAAGTTTAAATGAAAAACAAATATCCTATTCAATTCCCTAACACATACTCACACACTGAACAGAGTCATTAAAACGCCGCTGTGAAATCGCACTCACCTGTCACATCAAACAATACTGCCGGGACGGTCACCAGAGCATGTAACCATGACTACACCTCACATTTCCACTTTACGAGTGAAACATGCTAAACACTAACAGATGCAGAGTTTATCTCTATACAAGCGCGTGTGTGTGTGTGTATGTGTGTGTGTATGTGAAAGACTATTAGGGACAGAGGACAGGAAAGATTTAACTTGGAACATAATTAACATATTCATGGTACTGAAAGGAAAAAGGGAAAGGCCGAACAAGAAGAAAGGCAACAAAAAATAAAAGAAAAGAAAGCAAAGGGGATTTCGAAAAATGAAAGAATAACTGTTCTGTGTAGTGAGGAGGCCTTTTACAGTCGTTAGGTTTAAGAGACTCATGAGTCACACACAAACTGGGTTGGAAGCAAGACAACAATAAGTGAGTGGATCAAATCTCATTTATGGGCGTTTGGCTTCTTCTCAAGTCATCACGCCAACTGCAGCACACTCTGAGTATAGCTGAAGATGGACAGATGTTTTCGTTTGAAAATCTAGATTGAACCACATGAAATAAGGTAGAGGATCACCCTAACCAAACAATCCAAAGTAAACTACATTTGATGATTTTTGCTGTCATTGGCTGGATTTGGGATATCATGAAAGAACCTGACTTATGAAGTATGCCGGCTCCCCCCCACACACACACACAAAAAAACCTTGGGAAGCTGTGACATGCCGACCCGGCTTTTGAGCTGGTTGATGTTTTCAGTGAATTCAGAACCAGAGCAAGTTTTCCCTCACCTCGGGATCTTTCCCTTTGAGAATGCAGTCCTCACGATTCCCAGGCAGTGAAGGCCAGTGGATCTGGAGATAAAGAGGAAAAGCAGACGAAATGAATCATCTCATAAATTAAACGCACACTAAGCACATCTCTGTCCAACTCACACCCAGGCTCATTAACTTGTTAAGACTACAAAAATATGCAAGGTCCAAACATAACAAAATCAGATTAGCATGAACTCAAAATTGACACATTTCCAATGATCTTTCCCAGTGGACAAATCAAGTGTTGGCCTACATTTTTTCCCTTGTTTAAAAAGCCATTTTACTTGGATATTCATCACAAAATATTATTGCGATTACAGTTTTGTGCCAAATATAAAGCTAAAGCGAGTAATTTCTGTAAACAATAGCTGTCTCCTGAACATGCCCGAGTCTGCCACTGGTCAGACCCCAGATAGTCTCACCCCATTGGTTGAACTATTGTTGCGGTGTCTGTGCACTCAATTAAAGAGTGCAATGTTTCGAAAGCACCACAGTGCCAGAGTTTACGCTCTTCAGGGAAATCAAGCAACAAATGGCCTACAAATTGACTCAACTCATTATGTGAGGTAAAAAGAGCGTGTGTCTCAACAAATATGCTATGTGTGTGTGTGTGGGGGGGGGGTCCCCATGAATGTCAACAATAAAGACAGATTTATGAAAACAATAACTCTGAGAGTGTGAAAGTCAGAAAAACCTACCCCGATGTCAATGAACGATTGAGAAATAAACATAAACCCTTCTGCTAAGTCTTCTATCCAAATATATATACAGTGATTGCACATCCTGGCGCATCAATTTCACACAACCGCTGTCACTTTCAGACCTCACAAAGACTTTTAGATTTGTTTATACAGATCTGCAAACATATGCAAGCTAAATTTCATAAGTTATATGGTCGTCTTTGGCAAAAAAAAAACAGATTATAGCACAACTATAATTTTCAGTTTGTGTGATTAGATATAGGCTCAGTCACACATTCAAATTATTTATGAAAAGATATATATGAAAAGATAATTTTATGTTAAATAGTGTTCCTGTAGCTCAATTTCAGGGAAATTATGCCCACTTTGAATGCAGTTTAAATCATTGCTGATAAAATTAAAAATAAAGCGTCAGCCACATGTGTAAAATATAGATACTGTCTGGACTTCTTTGCATCACATGACTTTTACAAATCCTTGTACTGTCTGTATAATGCCGATTTCATTACATTGATTGAATCGGTTCCAGCCTTCATATGATGAAATCATTAGTGAGTCACTTGTTTTTATTTACCACTTCAAGCTCTTACACATTAAGACATTGTCTAAATCCGGAACCTGTAATCAACTACATTACCAAGCATCCTTCCTTTGAATGAAAGCATATCCTCTTTACTTTATTTAGCCATTACCTTTATTCTTCAGGACACTTGGACTAAAAATAGTCATAGTGCCCAAAAAGGTCATTTATTAATGAAAAAACAATACAAAATACTATAAATCCACTGTGTGCAGGAAAGGGCCCTAGCTCACTCATTTCACTTTTAAATTTGGGAGAAATTCTGGACCTGACAGCCCGAGAAAATAATGAGTGAATGATTACTTAAACTGAACTGAGATCAGCTTAGATGAAGACTGCAGGTCATGGAGATTAGCAGCAAATACATGCCCAAGAGGGAAAAGGAAGTCTGATCAAGGCTGAGTAATTTTTCCCATTTAAAGAACAACATCATGAATCACTGCTTGATTTCTGTGTCACCTTCCCCTTTCGGCTGGGAAGCTTTACTGATAGCATCTGCAAAACAATCTTGCACACGTAAATTCACACATACACACATCCTCATTTTGTTTGCTGGCTAAAAAAGGGGGAGAACTTTTTCTGCACCTTGTTACTGTTATATTTTTGAATTAATTTATATTATAAAAGGTTGTATCTTTGAAACCGCTGTAGCCAGTGGTAGTTAGGTGATCTTACATAACACTTAAAGGTCATCTGTCCTTGAGTCAAAGGTCAAGGGTCATAACCTCTGATGTGGCAGCCACTCCCATGCGTCTATCACCATGCCAATGCACTTCCTCTTCCTGTTCATAACCTTTAACAAGGCCACACACAATGATATGCTCTTTGGAGACTACATACAAAAACAACCTCACTTGTAGAGGCTCCAGTGAGTTGAGTCAAAACATATTCACATGAACAGAGGCTTTAATTAAGCTCAGACACACATATACAAAAGTTAATTGCACAGGGAAAAAAAACTGCTAAACCCTGGAGACAAGTGGCACCAAAGCACTTCTGCTTTTACAGTCCATTTAGTTCAGTCCCTATTTACACACTGTGGCTCCTCTCATAACTCACAACTTTATTTTATAAACTGCACCACAAAACCGTGACAATAACATGAAAAAGGGCAGAAAACACTAACTTGTAAAATCAAGCAAGACCATTTATGTGTTTATATGTCTAGGTGTGGTCTAAACAAGACTTTGTCACAAGTGTGGTCGGTTTATATGAATTTAATGTGTGTTTGTGGACCGCTGCTTTTGTGTATTTTTTAGTAAACATTTTAATGGATGAGAAAAGAGATCAAAAAACACCACAAAGAAAGTCAGTTTCGATATGCGTCTCACATTAAGATTAGTATCAAATTGGATTATAGACTCAAACAAAACTTCATTAGTTTATTTTTAGAAGAATGTAAATGTTTTAATAACAAGTTTGGACCTGAGCTCTAAAAGCTGTTATTCTGTTAAAAGCAATACTCTCATAAGTATTGGTTTACAGACATCTTCACAATAATTGGCACATAAACAAATTGAATAAATGAATGTTTAATGAGTGAGTGTATGAATGTGGATTTGGGATGGTGGTGAGATGCCAACAGAATTTCCAATAGAAATATCTTTCAACATACTCTTAAGTTATGAGTGTCCAGAGTTTTTCTGCACTGTTTTAAAATATATTTATTTAACCTGATTAACCCATTTGGACCCGCCGACGGGTCCACATTTACATATGCAAATTTTTAACCCTTTGTCTGCACCAATAAGCCTATATTTGGTACCATTTGAAAGCTTAGAATCTCTATTTTATGCAGATATAAATTTTTGATATTGCTTTTACTGTCACAAAGTTATTTACAAATAAATTGTGTACAATTGTACAATTTTACAATTGTGTAACTAATGGGTTGACATTATATAGACAACATATATACTATATTTATCACTTACAGCAGTTTTTTTATGTAATTTCAAAGGGTTTTCTTTCAAATGACACGAAGATATTGCATTTATTCCACAGTATGATGGGTATCGGGAGACTTGAAAATTGGGAAGAAATTTGGGTAGG
>JAUCMT010000154.1:11242954-11281090 GCA_032357475.1 Enteromius thamalakanensis | reverse complement strand
GTTTCAACTTCACATTCTTTTACCTTTTGTTCTTGTAATATATTTTAGAAGAGATGGGATTGATTTCAGTTTTTACTTTACTTACTGTCCTAAGGATTTTTGCCAATTTTTTTTATAATTTTGACCCATACAATGTAGTTTTGGCTAATGCTAAAAATATACCCCAGCGACTTAAGTCTTTTTTTATGGGTCCAAGGTCACATATTATTACGCAATTTTTTATATGCTTACAACTGGGAAAGAAAATGTCAGTATTAATTAAAAAAAAAAAACTGAAAGCTATTATTGAGCAACACAGCCTTTTTTATATAGAAAATACAACTGGCAAACTCATAATGTGTATCTGTAATTACTTGTTGCAAACTACTGATTCACTAAGTTAGCTCCTATAGTCAGGGAAGAGGACATGCAAGAAATCTCACTAGATTTTATACACTACAAATGCCACCCGATTGGGTGAACACGTGTCGCACATACACATACTTTTACAGAGTATAGTGTAAATTACACAGGTAGTCTGGAATCTTTGCCAAAGCTGTGTAAATAATCTGCTCTCTTAAAATAACACCTCGCATTCACCAGTTTAATGACATTAAACGTGACAAAATGACAACCTGAGATTACACAGAGCTTTGAGCTGGCAAGCACACACACTATACACACACTCTTACAATATCTCATAGTCATCCTCCAGTAAGAGGCTGTATGTGTGCCAGTAGATGTGTAACACTTTGAAAATAGCTAAATGACGTACTTACAAACGTAGTTACATAGTTACAAACAAGTGCTGGTTAGCACAGGCCAGTTATAAGATGTCGTAAGGTGTCTCCACTATCTGCTGACAAATCATCTTTCAATAAGATGAATGGGAACGCTTATGGGTGCTTTATTCAGGTATTACAGGTTTCAGTGGTTATACTATACAACACACAGAAACACCTGATAAAGATAAAGTTCTGTTTATCTGGTGCATTTTTAGACAAAGAATATAATCTTTAAATTATTTACAAAAGCTTATAATTACATCTGTTGTGTGCGAGATCAATGAGAAAAGGAGAAGGATGAAGAGAAGAGAAAGGCTAAATAAATGAAAACCAGAGTTAAGGGGTGTGTTGAACTGCAGTGACATTATGCTGCAGATACAGCAGAGAAAATTTATTCCCTTACTCTCTTTCTTCTAAAATCTTTTTCTTACATCAATAGGCTTTCTACACAGTGGCAGCCCACCAACTTTCTAAACAACCATTAATATCACGCACATGCTTGCTGGCATCTGGCCTACCTTTTAGCTTTTCACTTAGTGGTAATGAAGTGAATGTAAATGGAGGAAGAGAGAGGTCTTGTGTTAGAGTCGACTGGGCTGTTTGCCTTAAGGATTGCGTTTGTTCTCATTTTTTGTGACGTGTGTCTGTATGTGATTAAGAGACAGAGAAGGAGAGAGATAAAGAGATAGAAAGTGAGAAAGGAAGTATGAATATGTAATTTATGTATGCATGACCCTCAGGAGTAAATATGTCCAGATAGGAAGTTAATCACAGTCTCCACTCTGGTGTAGATAGATACATTCATATATAACGTGTACTTTTTATGCATGTGTGTGATTTCAGTATCAGGTTGATCTTTTGGGGGCCTCGGGCTGATTCTGTCATCAGTTGCGTGGTGGAACTAATTGATTACTGGCTGGTGCAGCGAGCAGCAGGGGAAAACGTTCACAGAGTTGAACATCGACAGGAAGATCTCATGGTGTCTTCCCCAGGCAGTAAGAATACACAACGTTAAGAACTGCACACACACACTGCCCTTCTCAGATAACAAATCTAATTAGACTACGTCAACATTTCACAGCAGGTTAAGACTTAAACAATCCAAGAGATCTAAAATTCACTGAATTCCTTCAGTAACATACACAAAACTGATCAAAAAATGTGGGGTTTGATTTTATAAATATTATTAAAAGACATCTCTTTTACTCACCAAGGCTGCATTTATTTGGTAATACAGTAAAAACTTTAATAGTGTGAAATAATAATACTATCTAAAATAACTTCTTGAAATTGGAAATGCCATTCATTCCAATAAAGGCAAAGCTGGATTTTCAACATAATTTACTCCAGTCTTCAGTGTCAATTGATCCTTTAGAAATCATTTTTATATGCTGATGGTGCTCAATGAACATTTATCATTATCAATGTTGAAATGATTTGTCCAGAGTAATATTTTTGTAGAAACTGTCATAATTTTCTAGGGTTGATTGTGAATAGAAAGAAATTAGGATTTGTGATAAACAGCACATTGAAAAATTCTTATTTGAAATAGAAACATTTTATAACATTTCAAAGGTCTGTACTTGTTGATTCATTTAATGCATCGTGATGAAAAATTCTTCCTGACCCTAAAAGTTTGAACAGCAGTGTATGAATAACTTTAGACACAACTGACTGAATTTATAGATATTTTTTATATATTCATATTTTTATATAGAAGCATTATTAATTTTGCAGACATGATCTATTTTTTAGAGAGAGAGAGAGAGAGAGAGAGAGAGAAAGAGAGAGAAAAATCTAAAAGTACCTAGCATAAATAAGATCTCTGCTGTATCCCAAGATGCACCTCATGAAGTTGGAGTTTGCAGATCTGGATCATGACTTTTGCTTAAATTTAATCCCTCCCCAAACATCCATTTTTTTTTATAGTTTTGATGACTTCACTATTATTCATAAATGTGGAGAACAGTAATAACTAAGTTTGACTGGTAGCATATACATGTTCATATAAGTAATTCTCCATAGTATCATAGTATCTGTTCTGTTTCCCCTAATTCTCTCACTCGGCCTCTGCCTGTCTGTCTTCATTTGTCACACACACTCACGTTACTTCAGGGCAAATCCGGCTACACCAGCACTTACTGGTAAACTCATAAAAGCCCCTCTCCCCCTCAAACCCACTTTTTGTAGTTTATTTTTCTCAACGTTTCTTTTGTCAGTCTCATTCTTTCAGTCCCTCTGTCTTCTCCTGCTCCCTGGCCTCTCCTGATCCCCTCTCTCCCCAAAGCAAGAATCAAAACGTGAGGTTTAGATAAACCCCTCTGGACAACAGCCATGAGAGTCAGCGCCTTCCCCTCTGTACACACACAAACAATGAGACTCCAGCAGCTAGACAAAATGCCCTGTTATGGCTACACACAGACTCGTTTACACATTTAGCAAGAAAGAAAGAGAAAAGATTCTTTCTCACACCAATAATCTATATGGCAGTGGGTGAAATTCATTCTGTCCATACCATTCCTCCTTTTATTTTCTTTGCTTTCTCTGACACCTCTCTATTTTCTCCTTTATTACCCCGATCCCTTTTAGCAGCCATGTTTCCATATGTTAGCATGTGTGTATAGAGGGCAGCTGTATTTGTGCAGTGTGCTTGAAACCATTACAGCTGCAATTAAGTGTGTGTATGTGTTCGTGTGACGGCTCCCAGGACAGTCATCAGCTCAGGGGTTAAAAAAATCAAATCATAGTTTAAGTGACCAGCAGCTGTTGCGGTCGTTATCAGTGCGTGTGATCACGTCCAGGGCTTGTGACCTAATTGCGGTAAACTGCGAACTCCCCTCAGCCCAGTAGGAAACCACTACAATGCTGCATTGTTCTGTTACGCTGCACTGCAAACTCTTGACTGACGCCACAAGGATGGAGTATGTTTTCATAAAAACTCCACTTGCAACCATTTTGCACAGTACAAAGTATTCCTGTCACCTGTTTATATGTACTGTATCAATACTGTACCTGTATGAACTGTATGAACTTGAGCTAAAACTTCAGCCTGAAATTCATTTCCTCTGTTTTGCCCACTTATTTTTTTCTCATTCACACACCATATATTCTCTGTACAGCACAGAATGTGTTTATATACATTCACATGCAATCAAAGAAACGTCTGATGAAAAATCACATGTATGAGAATACAACTGGCCTCAGCATTGAGAGTTCACTATAAAACAATGTGTATTAAATGTTTTAAATATATTACACTTTGTGAAAATTGTAGAACCACTATGCAAAACAGCTCATGTCTGTGCATGTTAATCAGTAAAGGTGATGTGAGCATTTTATTTTTCTAAAATAGCAAAAAATATATTCATATTACACTCCTAAAAGTACCATATATTTGGCAACTATAGATACATAAAGAACTATTATTTTGCACAAAAGGAATAAAATAGTGGAAAAAGGTCCTTTAGATTTGAAAATACATTTTTCTTAGGCATAACTGTGAAAAGCTCCTTTTGGGTAGATTTGACTGAATTAGGTCCTGAAATATCTGCAAACAGGGGAAGAAGTCATGCAGATGTTTTGTTTTGCCAACCAAACAAAATGTTGAAGCCCTTTCTGCCAGTCAATGTTTTTGCACATTCATAGAGCAGCCCATATATGGGATGCAGGAAGCTGAGAGCATCTGAGAAGCTGATAGTTTAAGCTCAATGCCATATTCAGCTTATAAGCAGCTGTTATAAGCAGTTGTTGGTTTGTGGTGTGAGAATGATATTTCGCTGCATGCCACTGTCTTGCTGCGTCGACTCTGATTACAATATTCTCAATGGGACAACTGTGTGTTTGTAGGGTGGGATTTTGGTAAGAGAGAGCATGTCTAATTCAGTGGCTATAGTCTGGCAGTTCCAGTTCTAACATCATCTTTAAAATTTAGAGTAATTTCTAATCTAGAACTGCAATCTCATGGGAGAGTTTCACAACATCCATCTTACAGACATGAAACTCTGTGGCCCGCTCTCTCAAACAAATAGTTCCAGGGAGCTGGGAATATTTAGGGAGTGAGAGAATGTGAACAAAACACAAGAATCATCAAACATTCTTTTAGTGACAGATTCTTTACCCAGGCCTCACAATCCATGCATAAACATCTGGGCAACACTACAAAAATAAACTCATTAATTCATTCATGTAAACTAAAACAAACACAGATCCGCCCACCTCTGCGTCTCTGTGCATGTTCAACCATAAAATAGAAAAGTGTGCCAGTGTGTGTATCTGAATGCATGTGGGTGTGAAAGTGCATGAGGGAGGAAAAACGTGTGTCTCCTCCTAAATCAGCACACACATTTCACAGAGCAGAGGTCAGAACTGACCCACCAAAGGACCCCAAAAGATCCACGCACACACTTACTGCCCAGCTGCTGGCACATACAGGCCATCCCTCATTTCCCACTCAAAACACAACATGCTCCCTCCAGACCAATCCATACAGCTCTGACAGCTTGATGAGTGTGTGCTTTAGCCTTTTCAGTAGGTAGAATGACCAACGTGCGTTCAGAGACCCGGCGGTTTTGAAAATCTAAATATATGTAGTATTGCCGAACGGGTCTCTAGGCTGATCATTATCAATGTTAATAGCGCGTCCACAGAGAAGAACACAGGCCGATTACATGCAATCAGAGCTCCACGAAGGGACTGGGCGAGCATTAGATGACTGCATTAAACTCTGCACAGATGCGCTCCAGTCACGCACTCAGAGCGCTCGAGGGAAACCGGACACCCAACTATTAGCTCAGTTTATAATCATTAATGAAAAGAGCTTATCAGAGGCACAGATAAACAATTAATACAAACTACTGCTTTACATTCCTGTCGCCACCTTGAGCATTGTTCTTTGAACCCTGCAGATAGATTAGGGTTACACAAAGTTTCTTTTAAACTGATTAATCACCCAAAAATAAAAATGTTGTAACAATTTCCCTCTCATGTTGAAAATAAAAGATATTTTGAAAAATAGCCAAATGGTCCCCTTTGAGTTCCATAGCAATTTCTTTACATACTAGGAAGCCAGTAGGGATCAGAATAAAATGTTTTTATTATTTGCTCACCCTCGTGTTGTTACAAACCCATATGACTTTCTTTGTTCCAAGGAACACACAAAAAAGATGTTAGGTGTTGCATATACATATTTTAGTTAAGAAAACTTTATCCGGAAACACTGTTGCAACCTTCATGAAGTAAAACTTAGTCACCATTTACTTTTATTGAATATTTTTCCATAAAATGAAACTGAATGTCATTCTGAATGTTTCATCTTACCTACAATAATTAGCTAAATAATGGTAAATGAGACTGCAGCTTAAATAATGCGGCTTTGGAACGACATGAGTGCGAGTTGATGACAGAAGATTACTTTTTGGATGAAGTGGTTTAATAATATCAAAGCAGCAGCGTGTGTAACAAAAGTGATACAACATCTGGTAATAAGCAGAGTGCGATAACTGTCTCGCGCACCGCGAAGAGTCTGATCACGGGTAGTTGAGCGCGCGCCAGGAGAGCTCGAGGCATGAAGATTTCGGAGTTTAGGATAACAGCTGAAACAGTAGCCCGGAGTCCTGACGTAGCTTTTTCCCACAGCTTAAAAAAAGACCAGCCACAACATCTCCAGAGAAGCAAAGACGGAAACGGCACTGTAAACGCGTTGAACAGGGCGCTCAGATTTAAATCTGATAAGGTCACTGAGGGACTGAGGGCGCAATGCTTTAAAAAGACTCAGTGTGGAAAGCAGGATGTGTGGAAAGCAATATAGATGCGAAAAGCGACAAAGGGAAACGGTTTTCTAGAACTATTATTCTGTGCATAAGTACAAAAAAAATCCTGTCTTAGTAAAGCCATAGTAAATGGGCACTTATTTTTCTCGACCACTTCGAAAAACAATGAAGTTGATATAGGTTACACATTCAAGAAAATAAAGGCACTGTGAAAAAAGATCAATTAAACAAAAAAATTATCTAAACACTGATGTTGAAACATTTTACAGTACAGATATGTGACAGTACATATAAGCATGTAAATGTCCTGGGAGCTTCTGTTTAGAGCAATTATGCAATGAACATTTTTCTGTTTCTGATTGCCAATAAAGCTGACATTGCCTACTGCCACCACACGCACCTGTATATTAATTTTGTAGACCTATTCACACGATGAACTAAGGGATGGCAACATTAACCTCAACATTCAAACAGTGCAAATAAACAATCATTAATCTGGCTACTGAAAGCACTGGACCGTGGTCTTTACTCACAGTAGCGGGAAGAAGCTTAACCAAATCATTTACAACTGTTCATTAGATGGCTTTTATGTTCCGTTTAAAAGATGAGCAAAAAAATGAAAGTAAGGCTCATTCAGATAAAGGTGACTGAGTAATTTACCTTTGTATGACAGGCGAAGGCGCGGCACGTTCAGTTTGGTGCTGGATCCGAACGACAGGACCACTGTCACTAAAACCAGAACCGGTAATTCCATGTTGAATGGACCACTTTCAATGGACCCTTCTTTACTTTAACGGGAATAAATACTTATCTCAGGGCTGCGCCCCTTATAAAAGTTTGAACAGACGCAAAAGATGTTAGACATCCACAGCTGGACCCGAATGGTAAGATCCCGGGTCTCAGGTTAAGCTCGAGTTGCTCGCCTCTGCCCCTGTGCGATATTTTCCCACACAGCTCCTCCAGCTCAAGTGCGCGTGTCTCTCTCTGTCTGTCTGTCGCTCCCTCGCTCTCTCTTCAGTCCCGAGAAACACCCTCCCCGCCCTCTCTGCGCCTAGAAAGCGAAACGGGCCCCCGGTACTCGCCTGTCACTCGCGTTCCTTAGTGCTATCAAGAGTGCGAGACTTACATATTTTTACATATAAAGCATTACCAAACAACGTTATAGTAAACTTAGGTAAAGCGCCAAACTGACTCCCGCGAACGTCGCTTGAGGAGGTAATCATAGCAACTGCAGGCGGCACGAGCGCTTTCCATTAAAACTCAAATTATTAGATATAGGCAGGAATAGCGTTTATAGCTTGACCCTAAAAGCTATTAAATTATTCATACACTATCCATGGCAGTTTTCCAAACAATTTCATCAAAATGACTAAATCTGTAGAGGAACACCACTGAGAAAGAGGAACAAAAAACACTAACTTTGAATTATGATGTAGCCTACACTGGAAATAGTTTATATCCATTTATAAATCATACTAGCTTAAAACGGTCTAAAGCTACCTACATGCATAACAAAAGTCTGGATGGATTGTAGGCTAACTATTAATCACCATATAAGCCATAGAAAAGTTATAATATTAATATAAAAACAAATGTCATATAGCCTACTGAACTCATACTGTTACCCTGCATTGAACCTGGTATTAAATGGTGTCTAGAAGGAATATGTTGGTCATTTATGGATATTACATCTTAAATATGTTATTACTTTAACATATTTGGTAAAAATACTAAATCACTGCACCACTATACCTCAAACAAATGTTGAAGTAAAATAATTGTTTAAAAAGATAAATACAAAGATAACAAAAAAATACATTCAATGAAGAATTGCTGGTCATTTTCATAATAAATAAAAAAGTAATTCAATGTTCTTGCAGTTCCACAGATTCATTTATCATACACTCAGTCTGCCCATAAATGTTTGTTCTTAGATGTTTTGAAAGACTATTCTGATTATTTTGACTCTAGAATATATAACCTAAGGACACATTCCGTCTCTCCCTTGATCTGCCACTTGGCGCTATTGTTGCGGCTTGCTGATTTTAATTAACTCAAGGGTTGCATTGGGGAGGTGCATGGTTTCAAAAAGTGTCTTTTGTAAAACACGTTTTCCTGCCAGGGGGGTCTAAAGAGGTCCTGATACTCTGGGAGCGTTTAGACGCTGCAGGATCTTTTGATCAGGACAATCAAACGGAGAAAAAAGCAGACGTCATTAGTGGATGATGTCAGCATACCACATCCAAAGCCATTCCTGTCATAGCAACGGGTGATTAGAAATGACCAGCAAAGGGAGAGAGAGAAAGAATGTGTATTACATAGGGAAAGATTTCAGACATAGCATGACTGTTTGCCAAGTGCAAACTGTCTGGAGTACTAGAACCTGTTTTAACAGACTTTAAGTTTATTGTCTAGGACATTTTGTAGTTAAAGTCTGCAAAGAGTACTCAGTCATTCCATGTCCAAACACAGCAGCTCACGTCTAAATATACAGAAGGATTCAGGCAATGATTTAGACTGACAGCCAGTATGTTGGTGGGCTGAGAAAACAAATTTAAGATGTGTGTTTCAATGGGTTAAGCTCCTCCAATTCTTTCTTAGCTTCATCTTCATGTTTTAGTATGTAGTGTAGGTGTTGACTGTGGGGCTGATGCAGATACTGATAAAACTGATGTCTAATGCAAAATTAAGAATAACAACGGCTCTCACAAAAAACATACTTTAAATGCTTTTAAATAATTTTCTTTGCAAATCCGATTTAAAATGACACCGATAATCATAAAAATGGTTTAGCCTGTTAACTGCCACGCCCATTTTTGAGTGTAGGTCTGAAAGGGTAATGTTGAAATTCAAATGAATTTAATTCTAAAATGCTTTTGAACACAATGCTCATTCTGCTCTTGTTTTAAAGAATAGACTTTGAATTTTCTTGCATAGGTGAGTTTTAAAAAAAAAGATTTTTTTAAATTTATTTATATAAATAAATTTTAATTGTCATTAAAATTGTATATCTTAATAAAATAATATAAATATATATATAAACCTTTGGTTTACCCTAAAAATTCTATGAAATGAAAGCCATATATCTAAAGAAGTTGTGTTCGAAATTTGAGACTGATATCACAAAAAAATTTGTTTTTGTGAGCTGCTATACCAACAAAGCCCGCTAGGTTTTTTTATTTCTAAAATATATTTGAAAACAGTATAAACAGTGCATTTTTGTCAGTGAACATATCCAATAATATACAATTATACTGCTGAAACACTTTTACTACTGTAAATGACTATTCATTCAACTTTACTATATATAATTATTTACAGCCTTTCAGTAATACACTTTACAGATGTTCCTGATTGGAAACATGTATCAGACACATCAAGCAGAGTGCTGATAAAGAAACCTCCCTTAAAAAGTAAAAAAAAAAGTATGATTAATGTATCAATTTACTATGAAGACTACATTAACCATGACATTTTAATTATAATTTAATTAAATTCTCAATATTTTGGACAAATATACGGATTTCTTTTTAGATTATGAACATAAAAACTAAAGCTTAATTGATTATCAGAGTGTTTGTTTACTTTTCATAACAAATGCCACAAATTTTTGCTACCATCTCTTTGTACAATTTAATAAATTATTGCAACTACATAACATTTTCTGCAAACCAGTGATTCAGATACGAAAAGTACACACTTAGAGCTTTCCAAAAATTGTTTATCAATGTTAGATCAGGTTAAGTACAGGATATTATTGTTTTAAACATGTAATGTAATGGCAAACAGGGCCACCGGTTGGCCAGAGACCGTTAACAGGTGTTATTATAAATATTGGTAATGGGTCGACCCCTATAGTTTACATCAATAATGATGACTCTGTACGTATTTCATTTTATTTATCATTTATACTTTCAACACACATACACAATTTTTTTTCCTCAAAAATACTAGTTGACATCTAAAAGACAGCAGAGAATTTATTCTGTAATCCTCCTGTAATCAATACCATTTACCATTTCAATCACTAAAATAAATGCAAAGGAATGCTAAATGATTCTGAACTTGATAAGTTTGCTCTTATATTATCTTTTCATCTTTTAACTTAAAAGTCTGTGGATTTTCAGACCATAAAAAGAAAGAAAACCGCAATAAAAAATATTAGAAAAGCAACAAGTTGTTTCATCAAAGAAGGCATGTGAACCACCTGCTAGACATATGAAATGTGAGGTAACCACAAATCCCTGCTGAGGTTTGACCTTTGACCCATGAAGAGGAAAGAGTTCAATTATAGAAAGTCTTGATTGTATTGTGACCTCTGACACAACACTCATTCTCCTCTCTTCCTTTGCTCTTTTTCTCATTAGTCTTATTTTCCTTTTGAGAATATTCCAGTATTTGTCATCCCACCCTTTCCTCTTTTCCAGCTATTTCTCTCGCACCGAAAACATGAATACACATGGAAGCTCAGACATTTACACAAACAATTCACTGCCAGCTTGCTAAAAAAGAGAGATATTTTAATAGCAGTGCATGTATTCATAGGAAATGACTGGCCATCTCAGAGCACATGGGCTTTGGTTGCATGTGTTTCTAAGTCTGGGACTTGGACCTGATGACAGATAGATTATCAGAGGAAGTCTCCAGAATAGTGTGTGTTTATGGCATATGGCCAGTTACACAACAACTTTATCCTTCCCTGGCCAACAGGAAGATTAATGAACAGATTCAAACATGAAACTACAATACGATTACACCATAAATTGTGCGCTCAGGCTTATATTTCGGGATATATTCACACTCAAGCCTCTATGTGGAATGTATTTGTGAATTTGGGCTTGTTTTGGGACTGTTTGTGTTTTTAACTTCTCTGAATTAGAAAAGGTAATTTGATAACCCGAAACTCTGATAAGGGATTTGTATAAATGTGATGACTCATGAAGTTCTGATAACATGCTCCAGTTTGCGCTCTGAAGTGGGCGTAATGCTTTCCAGCAATTGGTCAAGCATGTTAGGGTCGTGACCCTGACAGAGATGATCATAATGACATTGTCACTGACCATGACTTGTGACCTTTGACCTCCTGCACATTCTGAACGCATTTATTTGTTTACCCTCAAAACCCCAGTGCTCATATATCATAACTGTCACAACAGTGTGTGTGTTTTGAGGTAATTGTGTGGCGTTAAGTGGCCTGTCGGTCTGTATGTTTGCAGGTGTGTGAATGTGTATTTCAGAGAAAAATGGTTTAGCATAAATATTTAAGATATAAGCCCTTGTGTTTAGTCTGCTGAACCTGTGAATGTATGCATGGTTTTAAAATGTGTTTTTAACGCGATAACAGCTGAATATTACACATTTATGTTTACAGTGGTGAAAAAAATTACTTACCAACAGCTAGGCTGTGTAGAGCATGAACACACACACAAGTCAAAGCTGAAAATACATTTGAATATGCTGATTATTCTTAAAACTAAAATGTCTCTCACATCCAGATTCCTAGATGTCAAAAAAAGAAGAAAAAAACCCAACAAAATATTAGTGGCGAGTGATCTCGTAAAGAGATTTATGAAGTAAACTTTAGTAATTTAAAATGAACTAAAGTTCGAATAAATTCAAAAGAAAAATATATATATTTTTAGAACCTATTAATGGGGAAAAAATAATGGCTTCCAATTGTACTGTAACATTGAACTGCAATGTGTGAATAATGTTTATTTATATATTTTTTGTTTTAATGTTTTATATTAATTTTTTATTGTTGTTGTTTCACAGACAGCACTAATGTCAACCTTTTATAGATGGTGGTTTTGATAATATTAGTTAATTTCTAATTTTATAGGCCCCTCAAAAAGAGATCAGGACGGCCACCAACCCCCTTGCCCCCTTCAAAATTTAAATTTCATAATCCGGCCCTCAAAAGAAACTTATTGAATAACTCTGTTTTAAGGTATTTAAAGTATTCATAAATACAAATTCATTTAAAGACTGTGCAAACTATCATTCAAACATTTGACACATTAACTTGGTTAAAAGTCATAGTAAAGGCATAATGTTACTGAAGGTTTCCGCTTCAATTAAATTCTAAATTCACACACAGTTCATGCTTCTAAATCTGTGAGAGCTGAAACGTTGAACCTTTACATCCTTCATTCTGTTTTCTTTTATCCCTGTCCTCTGCTATAACCATGCACAGAACAGAATCCAGAGCCAGCTTTTCAGTTTCAAAAGAAATGAGTAAATGAAAGGATGAAAAGATTTGCTTAGCCTGCTCCCCAGCCTGTTTCCTCCCTGTATTTCCTCACATCTTTCCCTGGCTTTATTTCAGTGCTGTTTTGTGGTTGATCTGGTTGCTGTGTTTTTGGGGGCCCCTGAAGTCTATATCAGCATCAGCAATTCTGCGGTTATAACTGTTAACACAGCTAAAGTTTGTGTGGAAAAGGTTTAGTAGCCGTTCAACAGAATAGCTCCCTCATGTCAACCCTCTATACCCATATGACTTCCATCCACAGAATACAAAAGAAGAACATTTGAAGACACACAGTTAATAAATAGTGACTGAAGTTTTAGTTACAAAAACGCCATAAGTGGTCCATACCAGTCATGCAGTACATTCAGAGTCTTCTGAAGTCATATGATATCCCTGTGTAACAAACAGACTGACATACTCAATCAAGTAATAGGTCAACTAAACATGAAATATGTCATTGTCAAGTGATGGAAAATCACTGGAAGTCAATGGTCACCAAACCAATGTTTGGCTAAAAATATTCTTTTAAAATTCTTGTTTTGTGTTTTAATAAAGATAGCAGGTTTGAAATGATATGTGAGTGAGTAAATGAAGAAATAATATTTTTTTTTAGGTTAATAATAATTTCTTTTAGGTTAAATTTTAAGAATATTTTAAGATATTAAAATACGCTAAATAAAAACAAGATCATGTGTGTGTGTGTGGGTGGGTGGGTGGTAAGTCAGTATGTGCATTTAATATGTGTTTAGGGTGTGTCCAAATCACTTACTAAATGAATTTCCCCCCACACAAAGTTCAGTAACATAACGAATGAATCACATTAATTTATAATACTACTAAAAGCCATTGCGGATATCCCTCCCAAGGATTTTTGGGTGTGTTTGTGGGTGTGTTCATGGGAATGCCACATAAAATGGTGATATATGTCTCAGTGTAAGGATGTATACACCACAGAAATTGAGCAAAGCTGGGCCATGCTATTTTAATTTGAGCACACTGAATAAACATTCGGAGATCATGAAGAGAAGGTTTGTGTATGTTTGTGTGCGTCCATCTACGTGTGAGGAAATGAGGGTGTTAAAAAGGTTTTATAAGGCTCTGGTACTCTGTCTGAACCCAATGAAGACCAGACCTCACCTTAATCCTGCTTTTATTTTATACAAATACCTTTCTCTCTGCTTCCCTCGATTTAAAACATTGAGATTTATTTTAGATAAGTGTTTGATTCCCAAACCTTCAGTAAAGGAGCCCATTTGCCCCCAATGAACCTCTATACACCCCCAAAACTCCAAAAGACCCTTGATAATGATCCAAACTTTGGATCTGCCCCACCTACTGTATCAGCTGCCAAACCCACTCACAAGAACCCCAGACCACCTCCTTTTTCATTTATTTTGTGTATTTAATTCACTTTGATTTTTGTCAAATGTGTGTGACTTGAAGAGAGAAAAACAATTCAGACCAGAACTTGGAAGCAAAGCCAGGAAGATTTTTCATTGACTTTTGAATAATTGCAGCCTTCATGAAATAGGTTTTGTGATAATCTTCACAAAACGACCTCTAGAAGTCTAGACGTAATCACTAGAAGTAAAATGTTAAGACCGTAAATAAGCTATATGTCAAACAAAAGTATTTATGACAAATCTATTCATGTTTATTGAAAATCTGCTAGTTGGAAAGTTTGAGTTAGAATAGTTACAAGAACACAACAAGGCTATGAATGCAAATGAATAGATGAGTTTTCCTTGTTTAATGACAAACTCTGTAGTCTTATTTAGCCACTTGTGCCTAATCGCCTTTTTAAGACATGTTATGCTGTAGAATATATTGTGAAAATGTTATGAGCTTGTGATCTTTTTTCAGGCATTTATTCAAATACCCACTCAGAAAAGTAAAATGATCTCTCTTTAACTGTACTGTGGGACTGATTCCTGCATCACATTGAGAGCGTTTCATACTCTTATTCAAAATATTGAAAAACGTAACTATACTATCAATTCTTTTCTATAAATGAAACAATGGTAACATTTTGGATGTATTTTTCCATTCAGCATGTCACAGTATAATGACGAACATAACATACATTTTCATCACTTCATTCAAATCTATATTACTTCCTTCTGTGGAACATATTATATATAATGTTTCAGAGAATACAATAAAAGTCAGTGGGGTCCAAAGTGACATTGGCCTTTGCTGACTTCTATTGTTTAAAAAAACTTTTTGTGTGTGTGCTCCACAGAACAAAGTAAGTTTTATTGGTTTGGAATGACATGACGGTGAGTACATGATGACAGAATGTTTATTTTCGGGTGAACTAACTCTATTAACTGCTCAGTAGGTTTGGTAACGGAACATATATTAGTGTTTCAAATAACATAAGAACACCATTCCTTTCTCTTCCCAATAAATATACACAATCACTCCCTAACCTACACGCACAGGTCCCCTATAAGTCTGTTTCCTGTCAAGAATCTGGGCGCTTTGCCTTAACATCTCAATGGAAATACCAGTGCACTTTCTACAAAGCTTTCTGGACACACACAAGCAGCCTCGGGCTAATTTCCCATTTCCATATGGCGCCTGGTCCTAATCCTTCGGTGTGACTTTAAGGCAATAGGTCCCATAGGCAAACACACACATATAGATATCATGCCATATACACAAACCAGTCATCCACCAACACAAAGAAGTAATTTATAAGTTGGACACACATAGTTAAAAGTATTGGCAGTTTTGTTTATAGATCACAGCTGAAATGGTCTTTGTGCCTCCTGGACATTTACTACCAATTACCACCAATTACCCTCTCAAACCAGTCACAGCAGGGACTTTATAGTCAGATGCAAAAACACACACTGCGTCTATTAGATGCATTCACACATGCATTAGTCTATGGCTGCTATCCAAAAAATACAGGCTTCTTAAAATTAAGAATTATTAAAAGTATTAACATTTCTAAGCCTATATGACTACATACAAATCTCAACGGTATGAACAAACTAACCACACACTTTCATTTACACACACATGCATAGCAGGCAAGAACGGACATATACACACTCTCAACACAGTCAAGGGTCCAGACTCCCCAGAGATGAGCAGAGCCAAACCACTAATCCACACACACAAAACACACCTAACACACACATCTGCTGCTTCACAAGCAAAACACTCTGATTGGTTCTGTTGCTGAACGACATTCACCACAGAAATCTACAGAACCACAAACAGCCAATCGTTTCACAACTTACCGAGCACCCACTAACAAGGGTCATGGGGTCAAAGGTTAAAACCACATAACCTCCTCAAGGGGAATTGTGATACCTGTGGACAAAGAGCGAGTGAAAAAGAGAGAAAAACAAAACCTGTGCTATCAAAGTGTGATATTTGGAAGTAGATGGTTTGTGCATTTTTCAAATGACATTGCACTATACGCTGCAAAGGATGAACAAGTTAATCCATTGCACTGTGAAAAAGCTGACAATTTACCATTGTGAGCAACATGCTGTACTGTATATTTTAATAAAAAGCTATTTATCCTGCTATATACAACACATATGGCCAGTCCACATTCACTCACACTTTGACTTTTGGCGTGGACCCAGTCAAAATCTGGCATTTCCATCGGCAGCCATTGATCGAATCAATCTTTTACATGGCAATGGCCCAGCAATCACAAACGCTACGTGACGATGATCCAGCAACATTCCAGCAATCCTCTGGCAGCCGACCAGTTATCATCAGGAGGTTGGCAGAGCATCACTGGCGTTCACCTGGCAGCCAGTGACATTTAGACTTGCTGATATTTTTCCTCATGCACTAATTCCCAGACTCATACTGAGTGAAGGAGACAGGCAGACTGACACGGTCTCACACGTCACGTACAGTATTAATCTTACACACTTATCTAACACACTGCATCTTCAAGTTTGTGTACTTTGACTTTTCCTCATGAAGTTCATTCTTCATACGCACAGCTGTGTGGATATTAAAGCCTTATTATTCACACAGACAGGTCAGTGCGCATGAACCCTCGGCCCTCTGTCTTTCATCTGTTTAAATAGCTCACTCCTTTGTGAAGACAAATCTATCTGTCATCTCTACAAGACACAAACTTTAGGACATTGTTCACCTCGAGTCATTCCTTCAAGACTTCCTTTGAGTCCAAGCAAAACCTGATTTAATAGCAGAGATAGCAGATAAGGTCATGTTAATCTCCAGAGAAAAACCTTGGCTTAGCTCATACGATTATGAAGGCTGCTATCATAATCTATATAGTCTATATGTTTACCTTCCTAGATCGTCTGATTGCTCCATTAATCTTCTAGTCAGATTTTGAAATACTTTCAAGGATATTTACAGCAGACAGAAGATTTTCTTTGACAGTGAGGATTTTACTTCATCTGGATTCATTTATCTTCACTTGATCTTTTTAAGTTGAGGTGAAAATATGCAATTTTTCCAGAAATGTTTGCAAATGGGAGTCTTTTTTGTCTGCTTTTTGTCTCCGTATTCATTTTTGGCTAAGAAAGAGAAAGATGGAGAAATTGGGTTAGTTAAATCATTTTACACATCTGCGCTAGAATAAATTAATATTTTTAGCAGACAACCAGACAAAACGATTAATAAAGAAAAGGCAGTGTATGCTGGGTAAAGTGTTTATGGGTAAGGGCTGAATTAGTTTATGATGGGTGACACAAACCATCACCCCCTCATTCTAGCCCATGTGTGTGGTTCCTCAGTGCACAAAACAAGATAATGTAGGGAAAATGCTGTGGGAACATTCAAACAGCCTCACAGCACACACAGGTATGTTCTGGAACTAATTTTCTGCTGTTGCAAAGGGAGGTAATCTCCTGAATGCGCTGTTTCCACATCCACAATCAGCACAAATCACCACCACGATAACCACCTCATTCCCACAGCGGAGTGAGTGAGTGATTGAGAAAGAGAGAGAATATGTGAACAGAGGGTCCTTTAAATTTAAGACAATCTAGATTCCAAAACAACAGCATCAACCTGACACTCAGCAGCTCCCTTCACGAGGCAAGAAACAAGATGCTTTATGGAGGAACCCTTTCTTGTTTTCCTGGCACATGTGTTCCTTATAACAAAGAATAAAAAAAGTCTTAATTGTGAAATAAAAAAGTGATTATATTTATATTTTAATTATTTATTCTGTGGCAGAAATAAACCTCCACAGTTCCCTTTGACCTACAAGAAATTGCAAGATAAGAAATAAAATACAATGAAATAAAATGTAAAAAAAAAAATATATAATATATTTTATTTAAAATAAAATATATTTTGTTTTTAAAAAATGTTTCCCCTATTAATAATAACAACATAAAATGTATTTAAATAAATCAGGCAAAACGGTAAGTAAACTTAATAGTAAGTGAACTTTATTTATTAAAATAAAATAAAATAATAGTAACTAATTTATAAAGTTACTTTACTTTAAAGCAACTTTTTAACTTAAGTTTACTGAAATTATTGTTATTGATTTAAAAATATTGTAACACATGTATGACATACACATTTATTATTATGTATATTATATCTGACACTGTATATATGATTTCTTCCACAATGTTATAGATACTTTTTAATCTATCGTAATAATGCAATGTTGCTTTTAAAATTCAGTTGCCTGAAAAATCTGTATAAATGGTCATGACACTTCTGTGTAGAACAATAAATGATTGTGACAGTATGTCAAATTAATATATTTTAGTACAAATGTAATATGAAATACAGGTCACAAGCGACTGGGCAGTGCATCGCTTCCTTCCTCTTTTATTCCTCTGACTGTACAGAAGTCAAAGGTCAAGCTTGTATTGTCAATTGCCGATGTCGGTGTAGAGTGGAGATTTCCTGATCACGTAAACTCGTATTGTTCAACAAAAGAGGGCCACACCTCTGCTGGTAAACACACACACTTAGCAGTGTGACTGATAGAGACATCAGATAGAAAGCAGAGAACCAGACAACAAAAGAGCAAAAAAGATACAATCCAGAGTTTCATAAGTTTTACATTATAAACATCACATACAGACCACCTCAGAGCCACAAACTCAGAGAGGCAAACAGATTGGACAATGGAAAGTTATTGAGGATCAAAACCATGTCTTTCAGCTCTCAAAAACATACAGCATTCACACAGCAGATGAGGATTAATCTGCCTTTACAGTATTGAACTGCCAGTCAAGATTATCTGGGTTCTTATGAGTACACCACACACACAGTAATTTCTCACAGGACCCTGCAGCGTCCTTCACGCTGTCTTGCTCTGTCTCACCCCACAGACACTGATCCTTTATTACAGGCCAGAATAATTCAGTCTCTAGCCTGAAAAGACAGACAGAGGGATGGAGGAGGAAACAAAAGAGCAAGAAGTAGGACTGGTCCGTAAGGAAATGGTAGACACGGATCCTATGGAGAGTTTACATCAGTCAGACTAGCACAAATCACAGGAAATCAGACATGATGTTGAGATTTGACATCCCTTCCGCCCTTAGAGACTGAAGCTCAGAACTCACTGCAGTTTCTGTCAGTCTCTCTTGTGAGGTTTGGCCAGGTTTTCTCCTGATTGAAAATAAATGAATAGTTGTTTGTTTGTTTGTTTGTTTGTTTGTTTGTTTGTTTGTTTTAAGAAATAAAACCCAATATTGCGAAATAATATAAGAATTAAAAATAAATGTATTCCTGTGATGACAAGGCAGCTATTACTCCAGTCTTCAGTGTCACATGATCTTTCAGCAATCATTCTAATCTACTGATTTGGTGGTTTTACATTTCGTAAAAAGAAAAAAAAAGGGGAGAGACATTTATGGATGATTAATCTAAATCTTTGTGTTTGTGCTGTTACTGGGTTTGTACTGTAATTACAAACATCATGTGCAATGTTTGCACAGTTTTGCAGAAGCGTTTGGCAGGCAGATGTGTGGGTTTCCACAGCCGCACAGTAGGAGAGAGAGAGAGCTGGGGTGGAAGATGCAGAAAAGGTCTATGTGCGTGTGTACTTTGCGATTGTGTTTCTGTTTTTGTTAATGGTCAAGTTCCGGATGAGTATGCATACTCACATATGCACTATTCCCTAACCAAACCCCTGCAGGAGTCCCTGCATGTGCTCAAACATCACACACACACACACACACACACTCCTACTCGCCAGTCTCAATGTGTCAGTCAGTGTTGTTCTCCCTTGAAGGAGAGATGGAGCCTCCATCATAGAGGGAGGGATTTACACGAGAAAAGGAGAAGGAGAAGATTATTGACAATGGAGGGATGAGGGAGAGAAGGACAGGTTGTAATTAAACAAATCTCGATGACAAACGAGCACTCTCACTCACTCAGCACTCCCTTCTCAAAGCAGACAAACACACACACACACACACACGTCCTCCCTTCAGCAATCACATCTGAAAGAATGTAGAACCCACATTCTTACAGAAATCCCATAGTTCATAAAAACTTAAGTACTGTAACCCATAATATCTTACAGCCTCATAATTCTGTCTCTCTTGTGTTTGAGGAACATCTCATCTCACCCTGGGCCTGTACCTCTGCTTCCCAGCTTTATTCAGGATAGGAAAGAAACCATTTATTTCACGGCTAGTTGAATAACATGTGCAGTTTCCTTTTGGGTTCATATCCTTTTTTCAGTAAAAATGTTTTCCATACTAAATTTCAATGTCTCTCTGATTAAACCAGTGCTGAAATTATAAATTATATATAATTATAAATTATATTAACTATCAAAATCCAAGCCAACAGACCTTACTTTTACAGATGAAAGCTCAAATGGTTTTTCTTTTCTTTAAACGTTTATGTCATCCTCACCGTATTGGGGTTGTAGAGCTATGGTTATTATTTTTAATATATATGGTTATAGAGAATATAGAAGTGAGATGAGAAGAGAGAGAGGGAATGCAGGTGAAGTGAGGTCTCTGAGGTGTAAAGGGTCTGGCCTCTCTCAGGACCTTCCAAAAACTCCCACAGGCCTGTCAGAAGCCTGGGGCTATAGTAGAAGATGCCCCAGGGAGAGAGTCTGACCCTGGGCTGCCCTCTGGGCCTGAGCGAGGGGGGGAAGCAGGGTGCTTTTGTGTCTACTTGCTCAACCCACTGTGTGCCCTCCGCACCTTTGCTTTATCACTCCCAAAACGTCCTTTATTACCTTCCTTTATTCATTCTACTCCCTTGTGAATATTTAATTTCATCCCTCTGATACTCCATTCATTTCTGCCTGGTTCGCAAATTCATTGTGGTTCTCTCTTCTTCAAACTTTCCTTTCTATTAAAAATTATTATATGCATTCCACATTTTTAAACTCTATAGAAATACCGTGGTAATGCCATACAGAACAGTGTTGTTGTTGTTGTTGTTAACTAAAACTGCTTAAAATCATTGGTAATTAAATAAAGTTGAAATAAAAGATAAATATTAGAAGAAAAATAATAATTTAATAAACATAAAAAGGCCAATGTTGTTTTGCTACAAAATTTAAGTATCTAAGTAGTAAAATTAATAAAGCTGAATTAAAAATAAAGCCATATAAATTCAAAATAAATCCATGAAATCACTAAACTTTTACATTTGATATACAATTAAAAACTGAAAATATTAATCTGAAAGCCCGTTCAAAATCTAAAAATGTGATAGGACATAATTAACAAAAAATAGCAGTGATACAGGCATAGCTTTACACTTAAATTTCCTTTGAATAACACAAATCATTCAGTATCAGAACCATATACTACATGCTAGGGGTTTTAGTGGCAAAACCAGTTGAAAACTATTGCCAAATAACTCCACGATACTTTCGGTCTTTATTATTGGCTAACATTTTCTATTTGGTCATGTCCCTTTCTCTCTCTCTTGTGACTTTTCATATAAACAAGCAGACCAGTGAAGGATATATAAAAATGATTGTATCAAAGAGACAGAGAAATCCATTCAGGAAAATATGAAACCATTTTGGAAAACAGGAAACGTATTGTTTTATATTTTGCACATCCCAAGACAGCAGCAGGATGTATATGTGCTGTATTTAGAGCTAGTTCAGTATCGTGTTCTCAAAAACATGAGAGCTCAAACCACTGACCATCTAAGAGCGCGCACAAAATCAGAGCCAGACTGTATTTGGTGGATAGGAGTTGGTAATTATAGGAAATTTAAGACCTTCATTATATTATATTAAAATAATGCATGCATAATTGCACACTGAGGGGGAGAGAAAATGTGCTAAGAAAGTCATTTCACTGTTTCCTTTCAATTCTATGTGGCGTGAAATGTCTGCCAACACCCACACACACACACTTCACATAACACATTCCACAACACTATATCAAATTATGGTGCAATAACACCATACTCATACCCATGAAATTCAAACCCCTTCAAAAACTCACGTCCATGGTTCAGCACATTTTCTCAAACCTAGTGAACTTCCTGTGGAAGCAAAATTTTAAGACATCATAGACACATAGACGATATGTTTTGAAAAATACTTGTGTTCGTGTATCCATGTACCCCTGTGATTCTGTGCTGAAGTCAGCGAAAAAGAATCCAAAATGGCAATTGAAAGAAATTCTGTTTATAAATTAACTTGATCAATTAGAAAAAAGTACGCTAAGATATGGATGCACACATTTAAAAAAATTATGTTAATTAAAATGGTTCAACATACCTAATACTTTTGTGTGCTATATATTTCTTTATGCCAGGGGCGGAGCGGGTCACTAAAATTAATGTGCCCCTATTATGCTTTTTCAAACATGATTGTTCATGCAGTGTGTTGTGTAGCTGTATGCGAACGTAAACTATCTGCAAAGTTGTGACGCTGACAGTGCACGATAAATAAAGTTATTGTCTATCAAAAACAAGAGTTGACTCACATTCGCCTAAACAAGTCGTCAGCAATTTGAATCTTTTCTCTGTTACCGAACCACGTCACTAGGTAAGATATTTCGCATAATGTCCGCCCACGTTCTACCATGTTCGCCATGTTACGGTTCATTGTACTGTAATTTCCGTGTGTATCATCTAAGTTCTTGTTCCCTGTCGTTCTATTTGGATTTACCGTTGCTGTCCTCCGCTCCCGTTTGGATTATCGCCTTTTGCCTTTGCCCCTCTGACTTTGTTTACTCCTCGCCTGAACCAACGCACTGACTTTACTACTCTTTTGCCCTGTCTCCGCCATTGTTGTTTTGCCATCATTGACCCTGCCCGGTTGTACTCTAAGTTGGGATAATAAACAGCTTGCACGTAAATCCGCACGCCTCTCGTCTCCTTAATCGTAACACTACCCAAACTAACGTAATATTACTAATACAATAACTAATACAAAACCCCAACTGCCTTGCTTAAATGACACAAAAATAAGTAAAATCTAAAGAAATACTCATAATGCTGGGTCATTAGAATATAACGTTAATACTAAATCTTTTTTTTTTTAGGATGAAGACCCAGATTTTGGTGTATGTTTCTATCCCCCCAGTTTTACAGACAAGGCTTTAGATAGTCTAAATTGCATGTTTTAGCTGTCTCAGATGAAAATCTCTTGCTCTGATTCCCAAGAGGCTTTGCTCCATTTTAAATTAGATATAGTTTGAGATGGTGCTAAAAACTGAAGACGGACTTTAACCTCAATCCCAAACTGAAGAGTGTTTTAAATCAGTCCATTTAAGAGGTTTTTATGAAGGTTGAGATGCTTCCTAAGAAGGCAGCAGTCTATGAGAGTAGTAGGCAGTGAAGCAGCACACTTGGTTTTGAAACAGAGCTTTTGTGTAATCGCTGGAGCCTTTGTGGTTAAGTGTAGATTTATGTCGATTTGGTTTGGCTTGGCAGCTTGCTTTCACCACAGTCAATCAGTCACACACACACACTCGCACTGGGACAGGAACACATGGTGGGCACATGCACTTGAAAGAATTGCATTTCAGCTCAATTCATCTTGATGATGGGGAAACAAAGAGAATGAAAGAGAGAGCGGAAGAGGGCAAAGGGACAGATGACATTGTTAAATGAAAGGTTTCATTTCCATGTAATTATTACTCGTCCTGTGTGACGGCACTGGAGTCTTGCTGAGGCTGAACGGTGAATTATAGAGTGAGTGTATGCAAGTGTTGTAATTCAGCCTGGCATGAGTTTATCTCTGTGGTTTTCTTACATGGGGTGCCCTATTAGTCTGACCCCTCCAATCACAATCTAGCCTGGGATAATTATTGGGGTCTGGGGGGTGGGGTCAACAGCACAGTCATTGTCGCGGTGACAGGAGGACTGATGTTATCGTGACATCACACAAAAAAGAGAAGTGCATTCTGGGAGAGGCACCTGCAATGACAGTGCAGCACATTCCACAGCCATCCTGTCTCCAATCTCACACACACACACACATCACTCACTTCACTAAAACCAACCTGAAAAATGAATGAGTTTCATATAAACACATTAGTGAGCATTCCATCAAACCGTACCCCTTTACCACTTCAGATCTCTCTCTCTCTCACACACACACACACACACACACACCAGGTTTCAGTGATAAACTGCTCTTACTGATTTGTCCTTTTACTCTCTTTCATCTCTTTCTAAAAGCATTTTTATGGACATTACTGTTAAAGCACATATATATATTCATGTACAGATAGGCGATTCAAAATGTAATAAATAAATGTGTTTATAACTGTGTCAGTGCTTAGTTATATGTTAACAGTGAAGTTAGGATGAAACAGACGTAGTGACAGATCTTTTCTCATGCACTGTGATGTAACAAATTGTACCAGATTATCGAAAAAGAGAAATGTAGGGCATGGAATTGGTTTCACATCAGTTGTTGATTTGATTTTGAATAGTACTCAAAAGAGAAAGCAGATGAACACAAGCTTGCCAGGGTGGATTTAAGTGGAAAGTCCCTGCGTTTTACTAAAGAGAAAGCTCTCCTTTTAAAGCTCACAACAAAATATGTAATATAAATAATACTGACAAAAAATTAAACATAGAAAAAATATATTAATAATAAAAAATGAATGATAATGAAGTTCTTAAATGCATATGTTAACATTAACTTTTGCAGCTTTTGATAATATTATTTATCAGATTAATATCAGGGTTTTTTATAAGCTTATTTATTCAGCTCAACATGGCCAGTCTGTTCTTACTTTTAGGAAAGAGAAGAGACTAAAGTTGATAAATGAAGCTGATATAACAACTGATTGATAACTGAATGAAGAAACAATGTTATAACAAATAACTTGGCTCTTATTTGAAGTGAAATTAAATTATATTTCCAAACCATTTAAATTCTGTAATGTAATTCAGAGTAAAACAGAATATGCAAAACATTAGGCAGAACTGATTAAATCACCGCTAAAAAGCCAGGTCAGAGTTATTACGTATTGCATTTTGATGAAAGATTGCTAAGGCATTTATTTATTTATTTATTTATTTAAAATACACTAATGAATCACTGATAATAATAACTGGGGTGTGTCTTAAAAAAGTAAATACAGTCAACTTCATATTTCATGTTGACAATTTATAATTCAATGAAAAATAAAACTTTGCTGAAAATAGATTTACTCTCAGGCCATCAAAGAGCTTGTTTCTTCATTTGAAATTTAGCATTACATCATTTGCTCACCATGTGTTTAACTTTAAACAATCACTTCATGCCAACTTATGAGTCCATAATTATGCTTCTTCCAACGAAAAATCCTCCCACATTAAAATCCATCAACTTATGTGTTTAGAACAGTGCTGGATCTGTGGATATTTGTGACCCTTGACCACAAAAGCCTTAAGTCGCTGGGGTATATTTGTAGCCAAATAGCCAAAAATACACTGTATGGGTCAAAATTATTGATTTTTCTTTTTTTACGAAAATCCTTAGGATAGTAAGTAAAGATCATGTTCCATGAAGGTATTTAGTCAATTTCTTACCGAAAATATATTTGTTTTTGATTAGTAATTAGTAATGCATTGATAAGATCTTCATTTGGACAACTTTAATGGTGATTTTCTCAACATTTAGATTTTTTTCATATAGTTGTATCTAAGTAAATATTGCCTATCCATCAAATCATGCATGAATGTATGAATCAGACTCTCATTCTGACAGCACCCAATCACTCCATTGGTGAGCAAGTGATGTCATGCTAAATTCTCCAAATTTGTTTTGATGAAACAGCAACAACTCATTTACATTTTGGATTGCCTGAAAGTAAGCAGATTTTCAGCAAATTTTCATTATAAGTGAACTACTCCTTTAAAAACAACACTTCTTTCATATGAGAACTTTCTCCTGTTTTTCTTCACACATGGCACACATATGAGTGACCCCAAGCATCCCTTTCTCTTCTCCTCCTCAACCTTTAGTCCTCTTTTTTTTCCTCTCGAGCTCTAAATGAACTAGCTCTCACTCCCTGAGCGTTTCACTGTTTCTACAGCAGGTTGCCTATCAGGCAGTGTGTGCTCAAAGGCCTGTCAGTTTGACCACCGTGACCCGCTTCTCTTTAAACCCAAACCACCAATCACAGTTTTCCTGTTACATCTCTGTGAATGTGTCATCCTATTCTCTATTCTCCCTGCTGTCCCGATGATGACACCTTCAACTGAGGTGTGGTGACCTCTGAAGACCTGAACTTTACTGAAGTTTCCAATGAGAGGCCTCTCTCTCTCTCTCTCCTCTCTCTCTCTCTCTCTCTCTCATGCACGCACACACACAGGTTTCCACATTTTATGGGGACATTTTATAGACATAATGATTTTTATACTGGACAAACTGTATTTTCTACCCCTTACACAGGCTGGTTTTCTCATGGGAAGCTGAAATGTCAAGGACAAGGATTTTGGATATTGCCAACTTTTCTGTTTCACTGCATTTTTAATCAAATAAATGCAGCTTTTGTTAGATTTACTTCAAAAACCTTGAAAACTCTTACTGACCTCAAACATTACAAATAGAGCAAAGAAGAGAATTTACCATAGGGCCTGGTTACAATGAATTGTGGGTATTGAGAAAAAAATGATTTTTTTAAATATCACTCACAAAATGGCATGACTATTTAAATTCACCCTCAGTAATCCAAGAAACAACTGTATTAGGGATAGAAAGAAAAGGCCTGTATTGTGGCATATTTTGTCTGTCTCTTGGAAATGTTTGACCTTCAGTTAAACACAATGAAACAAGATGTGGGAAATTCTCTGTAAAGCACAGAAAAACATCAAAAGAGAAAAAGCAACCTAGAGCCACACAGACCCAAGACTGTTTGTTTCAAGGAAAAACTAATTTGATAAGAGTAGAAAAAACAATGTGCTCATTTTAAAAAGAACCGATAAATAGAATCTTTTATCAGCATTCAAAACACTTTCACACATGTTATTCGTGGCCGACTATTGTCAAATAAAAGCCAAATCTCTACCCCTTAAGCAACTCTATTGTATGAACGGATATTGACTTTACACAATCACTGTAATGCTGAAATCTGGTCTCAATACAGAGCAAAAGAAAGATCAGAATACAATCCAGAGAAAGACAAATAGGATAAAACACACAACAGGCCAAATCCAAACTATTAAATCCACAATAAGTCCAGACCCCTGTCACTAGATTTAAATATTAGTACACATACTATTACAAACAGGTGTGTGTGTGTGTGTGTGTGTGAGTGAGTGTGTGTGGGTCGTCTTCATGCTAGAATGGGGCTCTCTAGAAAGCTCAGTAGACCCTGAAACACTCAATGGCCCCAAAGCAATCATTATAGAGAAAAAGACCCCCAACATTACAAACTCCTGAGCCCAGTAACCCTGAGGAGAGCCACGGGCTGCAGGACCTCCATGAAGGAACTGGGCGTCTCCTTCCAGCTGAACAGAAAGTAGAGAGAGTGAAGAAAAGTCAAGGAAAAACAGAATGGATCCAAAAATAATGGTGAGGGAAATGAGGGGATGAGAGATGAAGAGATGAAAGGAAAGACGGAAGGTGTGCTGAGTGAAGCTGTGAGCCATGGGATGTGGTTTCAAACGCCTGAATCAGAGAAAGTAAGAGGAAAGCAATATTAACCAAGCAAGAAGGAATGACGTCTCTAGAAAGCATTAATACAGTCCAGCTTTCTTAACACCTTCCATGTGGCCATATTTCAACTCTCTGTGTAATTGACTTCGTTATGACAGTATACTGTCACAGAATGTGCTCTTAAAGTGAAAACTCACCTAAAAATCGAACTTCTGTCGTCATTCCAAAAACTGTATGACTTATTTTTCTCTGGGACAAAAAAAGGAGAAAAGACACAGAAGCTAATTATTTGTCATCTTTTTTTCTTTTTAGATATATCAGTTTGTCCAGTTTATAAAAATGGCCTGAATGATTCATTCACAAAATACACTAATCCAGCTGACTCAAGGATTCATTTGCAGCAGTTACAACTAAGTCTGTCTCTCACACACAGCTATCACATATCTTCAGAAAACTACAAATACAGTACACTAGTCAAGTAGATCACTTACTTTTTATAGTGTTTGCCTCTTTATTAAAGCTTAAACTTCAGTCTCCATTCTTTGTAATTGTATGGTAAAGGCCAACCAGCTCAGTCTGGAAAAAAGAAAGTCACATTTGCAGCAACCTGGTGGCGAGTAAATCATGACAATGATTACATCATTGACATTCTGGAGTTAACTCAACCTTTTATAAAAGTAGTGCTCCTTTTCTCTCTCTCATAGACTCTGAGTGACTAGAATGTGCCGTCAAGATCAGATGGCACGCATGGATTGTAGTGCAGCAGGACAGTGGAGGGCTGCCAAGCGGTATGTCTGTGATGTGGTCATGCACTGCTTATCCAAAAACCCTAACAAAAATAAGCGCGTAACTCATATTTCTCCGAAACGGGTGCTACGGTAACCCTGCTAATTAGCAGCATTCGAAGCTAATCTACAGAAATGCTTTAAAACTAACAAGCATAAAATAGAGAACTGAGCAAATTCACCCATGAATTCCTTTCCAACATAAACACATTTGAAAATATGTCTCTTTCATTTTTTTCATTACAAACTCCAGTCAGTCCAGCTTTATCATCAGGTGTTTCACCTCAAGACTCCACATTTGAAAAGTTAATATGAGAGCTTGAATTACATACTTAAACAGGATATTATGTGACATTAAACAAGAAAAAACATCCTGAAAGAGAGCAAGATCTTGGTTTTCTGGGTCGTATAAGTGACAAAAACGTTCTAATGTTTAAAGTAGCCATATATAATTTCATGGCGACTTTTTGCAATGTCTATACACGCTCTCAGAAATGGTCCAAAAGCTGTCACTAGGAATGTAGTGGGACCCTGTCAAAAGGTACCACTACACCATGTACTCTTTGGTGCTAAAATGTTTCTTTATTGTACTAATATGCACCCTATGCAGTGACTTCATCAAAAACATCTCAAGTTGTGTTTTGAAAATGAATAAAGATCTTACAGGTTTGGCATGACATGAGGGTGTTTAATTAATGACAGAATTTTCACTTTTGTGTGAGCTATCCCTTTAAGATCTGCTGTCTGTTAGAATATCTGCAAGGTTGCAGTGTTGAGAGAAAGTTTCTCTCCTTGTACAAGGCTGGTTTGTGCTCTGCTTTTTGTGTCTGGGGAGGAGACGACAACTTGGATAACTCCAAGGTCAAGGATCATGACCCCCATGCCGAGTCAATGCATGAAGCACCGCCTGATTTTAAAGACTCTCTGGCCCCTCACATTCTCTGTGTGACAGTAGAGCATGAAACAAGTGTCTCTCTCACACACACATAATTAACCTGAACCCGACACCCACATTTTAACTGCTGACAGAAAGACAAACCAGAGATGCATGAATTACGGAGATGTCAGCACAGGCGATGCACGAGTATGTACTGGAATGTCTGTGTGCGTGTGCAATGGAATGATTGAGAAATTCTGTGATATCTGAAACTGATTTCACAATTCATACATGCTCAAACTAAAATGTTATCATCATGGAGTGACTGATGCACAGTCATTAGATTCGTTAAAACTCCAAACTTGACTTTCTGTGGAGCACAAAAAGATTTACTGAATAGTTAGGGGAGGGAGCGCAATACATCATAACTCACTTTGATACTTAATAAAGCACCCCAGAGTCTCACACTTCATTTTCCAAGTGCTTTGAATGGTTATGGTGTAAAAACACTTGCTATATTTAATCACTTTTACCAGAAAAATCCTCCCGCGCACACCTAATGTTGCATACTCTTGTTCAGCAGATGAACTAGAAATGAATCTTTCCAATTGTTGTATTAAGGCTAGTTGACAAAACACCAAAAAGTAGCATTTCCTCAAGTCTTAACATTTCTCCATGATTTTTCAGAAACCATTGCGCTAATGCGATGCTCAAGAAACATTCCAATACTAAAAACAACTGAGCTGTTTAATATATATGTGGAAATAATGTTTTTCACAACTTTTAAAATATCAGTACATGTTCCAAAGTCTTTCTTCCAAACTCACAGCCCCCAGTGGATCTCTGCTATAGGGTTAAAGACCACAAATAGCTGCCCAAGTAATGTTTGCCCTCAGTTTTTATAAAAGACAGAGAACACACACAAACACAAAATAATCTCACTCCCTTTGAGCCCCACACCAAACAAACCGACCGGTGATGTGAAAGCCAAGGCATTTCTTTCAAAGCAGAATCCCATAGAGGTGTGCAGTGTGTGTCCTTGGGGCCAGCCATGATCTCTATGGCTTCTGGGGGCTGCTATGATGTGTCTGTGTGAATGTATTCACAAGCATGCAGCTTCTGTTTGTGCTGGCACATGCGTTAATGAGAAAGCAGTGTGTGTGTGTTTGTGTGTGTCTGTGTGTCCATGACCGTGCAGTGTGGGATCTCGGTTTGAATGGAGAGATGAATAGTGGATTATGCTGAAAAAAAAGAGAATTGAGAAAGAGGCAAGACAGCGGGTGAGAGCACAGACAATATAACCACCGGCCCACTTCCTGTTTTTAACTGATCAACCAAGCAGACAATTGCACAGCAAGATACAGAAAGAGAGAGAGATCAGCTTGTCAGATATCCCGTCTCGCTTTTCTCTAGCTGCGATGAGCATTTAGTTCCAGACGGTCTTTGTTAAGCTTCAAAAGCAGATAATTAAACCATTAACCATAAACCATCTGGGGCAAAGCATCACCTCTACATCCCCTCGTTCCGCCTCTCTCTTTTCAGGACGTCCCGTTTCTCACCCATCACCATTTTCCTTCCCTCTCTCTTGCTCCTCAGGAGGCGGCTAATTGAGAACACATTGGTTTGTGTTTGCTGCGGTTGTTCAATCTGCCTACTGATTTATTAGAGCCAGGGTCGCCTGACAGGGCGGTAAGTGAATCAACGGGTGTTAGCTGGTGAAGGAAGGGGTGCATCTTTTTATGATTGACCTTTTTTATGTTCCGTTCCGTTTTAATCCTCCCTGGCTTTTTTCTCTCTCCGTCGTTCTCGTCTCTGCAATGTTTGGGTATCTGAACTGTTGAAAGAAATGTGTTTTTGTAGGACAGCAGCGAAACATGATTGAGAGAGATGGGACCACACTAAACAGGCACCAGGCCAAATCCAGATCTCTGTATTTTCTTATAGTTTTATCTTAGCTGACGCTGCAGGCTTTAACTTCACCCAGATATCCTGGAAGAGATCATACTATTTCAATTTTTTTGCATTGATATCCTTGCTCCGAAAGCAATAGTAATTTACTTGATAATCATATTCCAACCTCTCTCTGAACCTTAAAATTAAACAAAATTACTAATATTTCACACATTCATACTGAGCTGTTTTTTTAGTCTAATTAAAAAAAAATAATTTTGACAGATTTGACTTTTGAGTTCTATAAAAAAAAATTGTACAATAAATACAGATGCTCTGATATTAAAATGAACTTTCATGTTATGACTGATAGCTGCTAAATGGCAGATATCACAATTCATTATTATTTTGATACTTTTATATTCAGTTTAAAATAGGCATCACAGCCTAAATTAATATGTATTTTGAGATTTACAAAAGATAAACAGGCAAAACCACTTTTTTTCTTAGTCAATTTTGATAATATATGTTTAAGACCAGTTTTTTAAACACTAAGCAAAAGTAGGCTATATATATCTCACATCTTTTATCATATGCATCAGTTCTTTTTACAGCACAAATAACACTTTTTAAATATTAATATATATTATGTATACACACAGTATATAATTTAAATACTGATAAACAATATCATGCATCCCTACGTCATATCAATTTTACATACTGTACATACTAGATGATGAAAGAGACTCCTGAAACGCAAACAAAAAGAAGGAAGACCTGAGATTATAAAGATACAATTCAGACTGAACATTCCAGAACCCACTTCAAGATTTCAGTCTCCAGGGAAACTGTAGTTTAATGACACAACACCTCATCAGAGAGAGAGAGAGAGCGATGGGGCCCTCGCTGATCAGAGTAAAGCAGCACTACACGAGCTGATCGAGTGAGAGAGATGGAGGGCTGCAGAGACAAAGATTACTCAGGGGGTGTTTGGTATTGAAAAACTGGCAGATGAGGAGGGATGGAGTGAATGAGAGAGAAAAAGGCTATGAATTCAGCCAAGAACCTCTTGACTAATCATGGAGTGTGTGCTTTAGGTTGGTAGGTGTGAAGAATCAGGCTTTAGAAACATACAGCACATGTGCAGTCTGACACTGACCGATATCATTTAGTGGAAAAAAACAACTTCAGAAAGCCTCTGAGACCCTCAATCACAGAGCGCTCTTCTTAATCGTGCAAACATTCCAACACTGATATCCATACTCCTCCTCCTTAACAACAGAGCTGCTACTGTTAAGCTTTACAAAACTGTTAGAACAACCAATCACCAACTTCAACCCAAACTCCCATCTTACTTTATCACGGAGCTGTCCTGCAGAGAGAGAAATTGTATTCTAATAGACACTACAAGTACATAGAGTATTATGTGCATGGTAAATAAGTGCTGAAGTAACAGTGCCCTAAGCAGTCATTCAGTCGAAGAGCTGTGGTCATTTAAATTGGGATTATAGTGTAATTCCTGCAGATCTGTGATCAGGAACATGTGGCAAACATTATAGCCGGTCCGTCTCTGTTTGTTACTGTGATTATAGTCAGGCCTCTGACTGAAGGGAGATTACGTTTACACTCATTAGGAATGTTTATCAGCCTAAAAACTTTTAAAATTGTGCAAAGGGCTTAAACTTGAACGGTCTTTAAATATATGCAGAGAACTGTGGGATAGAATGAGCCATAACACATGCTATCGGAGTCGGGAGATTAGACAATTCTGATCATGCATGAATATGGAGCTTTGGACAAAAACAGAAATGAATACCAAAAAGCACCACCGATGTTAATTTAGATAATGGTGGTAAGACATCTGCAAATACAATGAGACATGGTAATCATTCACTGCAATGTTATCTATCAACCATCCCTTACTTTTTCGATAATGGGCAAGTGGGGGACAATAAGGGGGGAAAACGTAATAAATGCAAATTAACTGCAGCATGGTTTATTAGATTCAGGAAGTTGCTAAACAGTGACTTCGCTGCAGTCAAAATATTTAACTCCGAAACAACACGCACAAATACACACAACAGGGTTGGTGCCAGGGTGAGGATTACAAATCTGGGATGGCAACCAAAGTCTTTGGTTTGAACCCTAAACTATAACGTTGCTGAATTCCTCCATCTTCCTCAAGCACACATTTAATAACTTGAAACGAACAAAAAGAGACATATCCTACCCTCCGGCTGTGTAAATATAAGAGAAACCCTGTCATGTATAGCCAAAAAACATCTAGTATTGGATAAGAAACATCCTCTGGGCTGAGAAACAGATATGGGAGAGGAAAACATCCCACTACAATAACCGCTCAGCCTGCGGGGGTTCACCATAAAGCCAAGGGCAAAAAAATAATTGATCTACTGACTCAATTAAAACAAACAAAACAAAAGAACTGTTATTAATGCAATCATAATTACGCACACACAGAAAATTAAATTTGTATATCAAGGTAAGGTTTTAATACTCTGAGATGAGGCTGGTCATTACAGAACTAAACATCAAAGCCTCTATTTTATTCAGACACCTGATAGGAACCTGTGTGTGAGTAATTTAGAGCAATTACGTTTGAATGTGGGCAAATGTGATCAAGCAAGTGATTACCTATTAATTTATGCATCTCTCGCTGTCCATGCATGTTTTTCATAATAGCCAGAATTCAGTGAACTTCGTATGCAATACACTAGTACTCTGTTCTGAACATAGTTCTGTAGTGTATACAAAATCTGAATTTCTTTCCTCTGCTCACTGGATTTGTTGTTGCTTGCAGAACACACACACACACACACACACACACACACACACACAGTTTCAGCACCCCATCTCACCCTAACGCCCAGTCATAACACTCAAACGCTGACAGGAAATGTCAGTTCTTTACAAGTGACCAAATATTCTCCAGCTCCATCACTCCCAAGAAAAAACAGTTACATGGCAAACCGTGGAAGGGAGGGGGCGACGGAATGAGAAAAACACAGAAGACGAGAGAAGAGTAACTGGAACATAGGCGCTGGCCATGTGTGTTAATCTGACGGAGGGAGAAAAGCGAAGTACAAGAGAGCGTGTTAAACACATTTCATCAAGTAAAGTGGTGACGCTATTAGCTTAAGTTGTTTGGTGACAGTTTTGCCCTTTTTACCCAGTTTACTCTCTGACCGATCACCTCCCCTGCCAGGGGCAGCTAATGGACTCATCCATTACAGTGACAACTGAGCAGAGCGCTGCGGACCGGCCCACGAATGGAAGCATGGGGGAGGAAAGGTGAGATGAATTAATGGTTTTCAGCAGCATGCTAATTACCTCGAAAGTCTATTAGCCTCCAGCACCCTGAACACATAAACACAAACACACTTTTCACACCACACCCTGTGAGTAAGTAGTCATGATTTCAGGCTTGCACAAACTCACACAACATATCCCTCACACAAAGTAGTATCGCATTTCCTATCCAGCACACCAAATCACAAGCAGGTGGAAATGCTCTTGTTTAAAGTCCTCTCCTTACTCTAATCCCATCCAGAGCCTTCTGTCTAAACACACTGATAACCACACACAAGCAGCCCCACTACTTGTATACTTTTTCATTAATGGGTATGACTGGGCAGTTCTGGCCCTTCTCATTCACCCTGACCACTGTCTATTAAACAGTCTCTCTTTCTTTGGATTAAACTTTTTTACAGTCTTTTTTATCCTTTTTCTTCATGTGAGGCTGCAAGAAATGTATAAAATTATTTTTGCGCCAAATAAAACAAACAAAAAAGACACTGATAAATGAGATGAACACTCTGAAAAAAATAACAATCAATTACATTTACATCGTCTTTAAATAATCTCCATTCTTTGTTGGTTTCACTTTCGCTGAAAGTAGTTTTGAATGCGCTGCCAGCTTTTTCGTTCTTGCTTTTAAAAAACAGCTCTTTCCCAACAAACATGAGACGTCTGTCCGACGTGCAGATCATGTCTATATTGCGTCGGTCGGTCCAGGACCATATCTGTACGTCTATACGACGTGCAAATCCGGTACGCAATCTCGACGTCTAACTACGACCTGACTTGGACGTCTATATGCAGTTCAAAATTCGAACGTCCGCCACGGGTTTTTCTTGGACGTCTGTACGACGTACAGAACAGGTTCAGGAAGTCGACATAACTTTTCATCCAAATAAACATTACAAAGAAAGGTGCTCTTTTAAGGATTTGGGGTCATCTTTCACTTCCAAATAGCAAGTTCATTAATATTCCACAAATAGTTTTGTAACGTCGGCGATGTAACTCTCAGTGCGAGCCGCATTCTTGGCAACCCACAGATTGACAGCACTCATCCAGCAGACATCCGGGCATTCAGGTAAGATTTCACTCGAGCTGAATTAATTAAAAAAAAAACTTTTTTTTTGTTATGTGACACTTACTAGTAAGTCACTCGGTGTGCTACAGCGCATAGAAGAGGCGTGTTCATTTCCAACTCAATTTAGCTAAAGTAGCTATTTTTAAAATTAATGTGAACACGTAATGCTGTTTCTTTTGAAATACACAATTAGTTTTAAAGTAAACAATATTTCAATGAGACTGTAAATGATTAATGTAATGATTTTATTCCACCTGTTTATTCGTGTATGCTGTGTGCGCGTGGAGCTCTGTGCAAGCACGAGCACAGTTGCCCTGGAAACGGCGTTAACACAACAAACGACAAGCTGTAAGCTGCCTCTCTCGCTGCAGTTTTCATTACTTTCAGGTGAGTTTAGTTCCTAAAATCACACAATTATCACTTACTAACGTTCGTAACATGTTTCTTACTCGTTATTGACATGTTTCCATTGAATATTTGTCTTATCTACATAGTTTAGTGTCTTTGAAAAGTCGGTTAGCATCTTAGCGATTTTCAGCTAACGTTTAGGTTCCTCAGACATTTGTAACGTTGCTAACAATTTCAAGTTACTTGGGTCGGAATAATATAACGTTAGCGACTTTTCTGTAAATACTGGGCCTTTCAAACAACTTTATTTTCTTATGGAACCAAATATTTTTTACAAATATTGAGATGTTTGTATACTTGCATTCAGAGGTTGGTAAAGCTGCAATATCCGGGCTGTTTCTAATTTGCACAAATAGTAGGTTAAACTAATTAGTAAAATCTTGCCTTGATGTACTGCTTTTTCTTTGTGTGATCAATATTTCTTTCTTCTCTTTTTACTTTATTAACTTAAATACAACTTTTTTATGGATTATAATTTAATGAATAAGTTAATGCCAACATCTGAATTGAATCGAAATGAATAGCCGCACTGAAAATTCCCCTGCTGCATATAGAAAAGCACAAATGAGGCAGCAGCAGCTCTGGTGATTGGTCTACAACGAGGACAAAAATTTGAATTACAAGAATTCATCAAAGTTCACTAAAGTACTTTTCGTATTATTTTGAAATGGTCTTCCTGATAATGTTTGGGTCTCAGACACTCTCTTTTATTTTAAATGAGATAAATACATATGTTTAGCCAGGTATTTACACATCTGATAACCATGCACTCCAGAAATACATATTTTGTCTGAAATAATATGAACAGCAGCAATGCTAAACATTCTCCTTTTGTTTTCCTTTTTCTATCTCAGGATAGCCATCCCGAGGAGAGTACTTCAGCTCCAGATTGGGTGCAGACTCATTTGTGAAGACTTCAGATGATGCCAACACTCACAAACACTTCAGATGACCAAAACTGTACATTTACACACACAACTGACAAATATTATAAATATATTGCCTATAAGGGTATGTTTGATGATTTTCAACCTGCTTTGTATTATGGCAACGTCTCTAATATCTGTAAATGAACAATATTTACTATTTCTTTGAATTATTTATACCCATGTCCCCTTTTATTTGTAAGCAAAATAAAAATAAGTTTTGAAAAAAATATTTTCACCCCATCAAAATCAAAATCAAAATTGCTGTTTTGCATCAGCTAACAAATAAACTGGGTTCCTCTGAGAAAGAATAAACATTGTTCTTTTACTTATGTTGCCAACATTGTAACAATACAGAATGGCTTGAAAATTGTTTAACTTAGTCATTAATAGTGTTGAAGAACAGTGTAGAAGTGAACACATGACTAGAGACTTTGGCAAATTTTTCAACCGTAAATCTTTCTGAATTGTTATCATGCAATTTAAAACCTTTTAACTGCTTAATTGTTGTTTGCCTGGTTTTTATTTTGTGTTTATGTTTTTTTTTGCCATGAAGATAGCCTTCGAAGCTGACATCACATCACTACATATATATATGTAACTTTCTGAAAACCTGAAGCATGAACCATTATAAAGTAATGTTGTTTTGAAATTAAATGTTTTTGTTTCTGATTAGATCACACACACACACACACACACTTTAAAAACATTTTAAAAATAGGATTGTTGTTTGATAGTTGTTTAAAAATGTTATGTAAAATATATTATGAAATTTCCTTTATTTACACACACAAAGGGATTTTACATTCACAAATAAATAAGTTTTAATTGAATGCAATGTTTGATTGTTTATTTGGCACAGACGCAGTATAAACAAGGTCTAAAATGTGTCTGCAAGTTGACATTATACAATGTTGAAAGTATTTTGAACCATCATTATATGTATGTCAATACTGGACGTCCATAAGACGTCATAAAAAGACGTCATAAAAACTTTCATTCTGGCTCGTCAGGGGACGTCAGTTCGACGTGCAAAAAAGACGTCCAAAAGAC